>CM028377.1:121172592-121237731 GCA_013146195.2 Codonopsis lanceolata
CATTCGCTAAACAGATGGTGGGCAATCGAGACTAACATGCATTAACACGCTCGAAAAGTGTGCTTGATATATATTAGTAAGAAAAATCAATGGGATCTAACTTATCATGCAATTGACCCTAAGTTACAATTTAATGCAATAATCATGTTAGGACGGCTATTCTTTATATTCTTGTGCATATCTTGTTGTTAAAATGAAATGTGTGCTATAAACTATATAAAAATGTTCTAATCAATCCATAATTATGACTGTGTAGGTGCACAAAGATTTGGAGAAAATCAAGAATTTTACGTAATCAAGTAAATTCGTAATCCATTTATGGAAAAGTTATGTGGTTCATTGCATTAACTCCTCATCAACTAGTACACACCACACAAAGACTCGAGGATGAAAATTTTGAATTAAAACATTTTTTTATTTTTTATTTTTTATAAAAGAAATTGGAGATGGGCGATAGACACTGATGATGGGTCCCATAATAGGTACCGCGAGAACCAAATATTAGTGTATTCCTGTCAAGGCAACATCTCCAAAAAAAAAAAAAGAAAGCAAGAAAATAAAGTAAGGAGACGAGACAAAAGAGGGGCAAAAAATTTTCTCTCACCCTAAAAACGTAGCCCAACTCCACTCTTCCTTAGGCTGGGACCTGCAAGGACCCTAGGCTTAAAATCCCCCCCCCCAAACTTAAATTTTATTTTGTCCTCAAAATTGAGGAATATCCTATGAGAGGGTTGATGGAGAAGAAATATCAAAAGGACATAGCTTGCCCACCTATCGAAAGAGGAAGAAACTTGGGCCAGGACTCGCCATGGTGAGTCGGGAGGAAATAACGAAGGAGGACGAAACTCCGGGATCGTGCTAAGAGGCATCCCAAAATATGTGGAGACATTTTGCCCCACCTGGTTAATCCAACCAGAGAAATAAGTCAGGTCGGCACGCACTTGTGCCAACTGCTGACTCACCATCTCATTTTGGAGCATAAGCTCCTCCTACCTCGCTGCATCACCTCCAACGGATCCTCCTCCTCCAGCCCGAAATGTCGGAACCTCCCAAATCTCTCCAAGATCCGAGTCCAAACGACTCACCCCAACTAATCCGGTAATCAACCTGGGAACGCCGAATCTCGCGTTTGTAGTACTATCTAATAAAGTGGTCTCAGTATTTGGTCGTTGATCAGAACGTACCAACATCGGCTGCACTCCACCAACCCGGAAGGATGGTGTATATCAAAACGGCCTTTAGACCAAGTCACCGTGTGTTGGTGACGGAAGGCATGAGACGTGCATTGTAATAAATTTGAACACGACCTTGGTCGTGTTAGGCGAGATGGATCTCACTCCGCCATGGTGTGGTACATTGCGGAATGGTGGGTTTTGGTTGTAGGTCCAAACCACCGTGTTGCGATTGCATTTACCACGGAGAGTAACAAGGTCGAAAGGTGGAGGTCAGATCGTCGGCACCCAAGTTGGTGGTGCCAAAATAACGGTTAATACTGACAACACTGACCCTAACATCAAAGATATCTAGCACTCACCAATCATGCCAATTTGCCCATTGGCATAGAATTCTCTGACTAGGGCCACGATGGCCACGCCCGGAGTCACAATAAGATTGGCCCACCTTCGACGGTTGAATGGGGCAAGGAGAGTAAAATCTTCAGCCTTAAATCCCCTTTCAGGGATTATGCTCTTGGAGAGCTTTCTAGTATAGCTCTCCGAAGCCTCGAAAGAAATAAAACGGTGGATGTCAAAATGTTGCTCCTCCTTTTGGGAGCGGGACGTGAACGGGCCGGTATTCCTACGTTTAGGGGCCATTCTATTTTTAGCACAAAAATATAAAATCTACTCTCTAAAAATTAATATAACACAACCTAACTAAAACAAATAAAGCATGCAAAAAATTTAAGCAAAACAAATCTAACACCCTAACATGCAAATATTTTGACACGTCAAAAATTTAGATGAAGAGGGATAGAAAATACGTGGATTGAGAAATGCTTTAATCGTAGAAGGAGATTGGCCGGGTTGTCGACGCTTTCACCCGAAAAGATGGTGTTCATTGCCTTCTTCAAGCTTGATGGAATGAGATGAGGGTGGAGGAGGTGATGAACCTTGAAGGAGAGAGCACTTGGGCATGTGACTTGGCCGGAAATTGAAAGGGCTTCGCCGGAATGAGAAGTGAGAGAGAGATCGTCGGAGTGTGCTTGAGAGAGAGATAGAAATTTTCTTGTGAATGGCCGCTCCTTATATATGGGGGGCCTTGTGGCCGCAAGGTCTTTAGGCGCCTTACGCCCCGCAAGGTGCCCCAACCTTGAACGCACGGATTCTGAGGGAGGGTGATGGTCACACATCTGGCACTTAATAGGGCCTTGCGGTCGCAAGGGTTTTAGGCCTTGCGTCCGCAAGGTCAACAGAATGCTTGATGTGTTTTCTGCTTCCAAACTTTAGGTAGTTTTTCAGTTTAGTCCTTCCGTTATGTTCCGTTAGGTCCGTTTCTTTCCTGCACTCTGAAAATTCTACACAAACTCTAAACTAAACTATTATCAACATATAAATACAACACTACGATGTTTTTCTCCCCCAAACTTGAATTATGGCATATTCAAATTTAAATTAAATGTCCATAATTAAATAAGATGGAGAACAACATATTTAAATTACACTACGAAAGCAAATAAAATTTCATCAAAGTGGGTTGCCTCTCACCTAGCGCATTTGTTTAACGTCTTTGGCTCGACCCAACTGCAAACCTAGTCTCTTGGGGGTTCATTGTCAGATAGACGAATGAGTTCTATTGTTCTCTCTACTGACATGGGTTCAAGGTATGGTTTGAGTCGGTAACCATTAACTTTAAATATTTCATTGGTCTTTGGATTCTTAATATCAATAGCTCCATGTGGATAAATTCGAACTATAATGAAAGGACCAGACCATTTTGATTTTAATTTTCCGGGAAATAACCTGAGTCTATAATTGAAAATAAGTACCTTTAATCCTGGACGAAACATTTTGTTGGCCAATCTCATATCATGGTATTTCTTGGTCTTTTCTTTATAAGTTTTAGCATTCTCATATGAATTTAACATATGCTCTTCTAATTCATTTAACTGGAAAAGTCTTTCTTCGCCAGCCAAAGTCAAGTCAAGGTTAAGAGCTTTAATGGCCCAATAGGCTCTATGTTCAATTTCTACTGGCAAATGACAGGCTTTGCCATACACCATCCGATAAGGACTCATTCCTATTGGGGTTTTATATGCAGTTCGATATGCCCAAAGAGCATCTTTAAGTTTTGGCTCCCAATCTTTTCGATTCGGTCTCACAGTCTTTTATAAGACTGCTTTTATCTATCTATTGCTAACTTCTACTTGGCCAGAAGTCTGAGGATGATAAGGTGTAGCTAACCTGTGAGTTACATCATATTTTCTAAGGCTTGAATTTAACAATCTATTAGTAAAATGTGTTCCTTGATCACTAATTATAGCCCTTGCTACTCTAAACCGAGCAAAAATATCTTCCAAAAAATTGACAACAATTTGGCCATCATTATTTCTAATAGCAATGGCTTCTATCGATTTAGACACGTAATCAACAGCAACTAAAATATATTCACAACCGTTAGAGACTGGAAAAGGACCCATAAAATCAATACCCCAAACATCAAAAAAATTTCAACAACTATATTCATATGCAAGGGCATTTCATTCCTTTTTCCTATTCCACCAATCCTTTGACATTTATCGCATGTTTTGTAAAATATGTCACAGTCTCTAAAAACAGTAGGCCAACATAATCCAGATTGCAAAATTTTTCTAGCAATTTTATAACCACTAAAATGACCATCACAAAAGTATTCATGGCAAAATGTCATAATACTTTGTTGGTCTTGTTCTGAAACACATCTCCTAATTATAGAGTCGGAACACATTTTGAATAAATGAGGTTCTTCCCAAAAATAGTGTTTTGCATATGTTAAAAAATTTCTTTCTTTGATAAAAATCAAAGTCAGGGCTGATGATATCAGATACATAGTAGTTAACAAAATCAGCATACCAAGGATCATCACCTTTAACTGCTAATAATTGTTCATCAGGGAAGTCTTCATTTACCGGGATTTTATTATCAAGAAATTGCCGTTCAAGCAAAGGTAAAAATTACAACCTCGACAAATGGTCGGCTACGACGTTTTATCTTTAATAGTAATGTCAAATTCTTGCAATAATAACATCCATCTTTTGAGCCTAGGCTTTGCCTCTTTCTTACTCAAAAGATATTTTAGGGTTGCATGGTCAGAAAATATAATAACTTTTGATCCTCACAAGTACGATCTAAATTTTTCTAATGCATACACAACTGCTAATAATTCTTTTTCTGTGGTTGTATAATTGAGTTGTGTGCTATTCAACGTCCTACTAGCATAATAAATTACGTGCGGTTTCTTATCTACTTTTTGACCTAACACAACTCCAATTGCGAAATCCGAAGCATCGCACGTGATCTCGAAAGGGAGAGACCAATCAGGGCTGGTTAAAATTGGGGCTGATGTCAATCGTTCTTTTAATAAATTAAATGCATTCAAGCACTCTTGATCAAAAATAAATTCGGTATCTTTTGCCAACATATTGTATAAAGGTTTACAGATTTTTGAAAAATCTTTTATAAATCTTCTATAAAAACATGCATGTCCTAGAAAACTTCTAACACCTTTGACTGAAGTTGGAGGAGGTAGTTGTGATATAATTTCAATTTTAACCTTATCAACTTCAATTCCTTTGTTAGACACAACATGACCTATGACGATTCCATGTTTAACCATGAAATGGCTTTTCTCCCAACTTAGAGTCAAATTAATTTCGCAACATCTTTTCACAACCGATGTTAGATTTTCTAGGCAATGGCCAAAAGAATTCCCAAATACTGAGAAACCATCTATAAATACTTCAACACATCTTTCCACTAGATCCGAAAATATAGAAATCATGCATCTTTGAAAAGTAGTGGGGCATTACAAAGTTCAAAGGGCATTCTCCTAAATGCAAAGGTACCAAAGGGACATGTAAAAGTGGTTTTCTCTTAATCTTCGGGTGCTACAAGGATTTTATTGTAGCCAGAGAAACCGTCGAGAAAACAATAATATTCATGATCAGCTAGTCTTTTAAGGATTTGATCAATAAATGGCAAGGGAAAGTGGTCATTCCTTATTGCCGCATTTAATTTCCTCAATTCTATGCACATTCTATAACCAGTGATAGTTCGTGTGGGAACTAATTCATCTTTATCATTCTTAACAACTGTAATTCCTGATTTCTTAGGAACTACTTGGACTGGACTAATCCATTTACTATTAGATATCGGGTAAACTATACCCGCATCAAGAAGCTTAAGTACTTCTTTTCTCACTGCTTCTTCCATGTGAGGGTTAAGATTTTTTTGTCTTTCTCTAGAAGGTTTACTACCTTCTTCTAAATGAATTTTATGCATACATATAGAAGGACCAATTCCTTTTAAATCTGCTAAGGACCAACCTATAGCTTCTCTATGTGTCCATAAAACTTTTAATAGGCTTGCTTCTTGCTCTTCTATAAAATCTGCAACAATTATAACATGTAAAGTTTTACCTTCCCCTAAAAATGCATATTTTAAATGGGATGATAATGGCTTTAATTCTACTTTAGGAGGGGATTTAACAGACGGAATAAACTCAAGAATTTCAGGTTTAACTGTCTCTTCTTTATCTTCCCCTTATAGTTCCCTACTTTTTCTTCATCTATTTTTATTTCATCAAAAACAGACTTTTGAATTTCCACATCTTCACTACTATTTTTATCTATTTCTATTTCATCAAAACTATTTTCTGATTCAGACTCTTTCATTTTGTTCTTATTTTTATTCTTAAGAGCTTCAAGTCCTTCTTTCTCTTTCATTTCAGCTATTAGAGGATAAAAGATTATATCATCATGACTTACATATGTATCTTTTTCATAGTCATCATCGTCTTGATTTTCTTCAAAAGTTTGGGCTGTAAGATTTTCAATTTCATCAATTGAGAAACATGCATTTATGTCACTCGGTCTATTTAATGCATCAAAAACTGAAATTTCTACAGTTTCGCCCATAACTGACATTGAAAGTTTTCCATTCTTAACATTGATCATTGTATTGGCAGTGGCAATAAAAGGTATACCTAACAAAATAGGAACTTCATTGTTTGTGTATATCTTCATTTCCATCTCTAAAACCACAAAATCAACTGGTATGATTAACTTATCTACCTATACTAGAATGTCCTCTACTATGCCTAAAGGATGTTTGACCGAATGGTCAGCTAACTGTAAAGACATAGTAGTGGGTTTCAGTTCACCCAACCCTAATTGTTTATAGACAGCGAAAGACATCAAATTAATACTTGCTCCTAAATCTAACATAGCCTTCATCTTTTTAGAACTACCTAAGGAAACTTGGATATTGAAACTACCAGGATCTTTCAATTTAGGAGGAAGTTCGGGTTGTAAAACTGCACTCACGTTTCCCGAAACAATAATTTTTGCATTCTTTTCAAATTTGTGTTTTTTAGAGTGAAGATCTTTGAAAAACTTAGCATAAGATGGAATATTTTTAATAACATTAAGCAAAGGGAAATTAATATTCACTTTAGACAACATGTTATAAATTTCCGAAAATTGCTTATCCATTCTGTTTTTCATAAGTCTTCTAGGAAATGGTATTGGAGGAACATATGGTGGTGGTGCCACATAAGGTTCCTCAAGAGGTTCTGCCTCTTATTCTTTTTCTTGAGTCACTTCTTCTTGACTATCTTTGTTTGACACTTCTTTTTCTACTTCTTTATCTTTTGATTGATTATCTTCACTTTTATCTTTTTCAACTTCTTTTTCAAAATTATCTACTTTATTAGGCATATCAGAAGATTAAGTAGGATTACTTACCTCTTCTCCAATTACTCTACCACTTCGCAGAGTAGTGATAGATTTTGCTTGTTCTGTCTGACTAGGGAACTTCTCTTCTTCTCTTTTTTCTTTTTCAACTTTTGCTAGTTGATTCCTTAAATTTTCCACTTCTTCTAGCAAATATTTGTTAAGAGCAGCTTGACTTTTGCTCGCTCCATGTGACTTTGGAACTTCTTCAATTCGCAATTGTCATTGATTTGGAAATTGTTGAGGTTGTAATGGTTTATTTAATCCCCATGAAAAATTAGGATGATTCCTCAAACCAGGATTATATGAGTTTGAGTAAGGATCATTCCTTTATCTTTGAGGGTACATGTTCATGACATTAACCTGTTCAAGATATACAGCACTAGATGGACAAAAATTAGTAGCATGAAAATTTAATCCACAAATAGCACATGCTTCTTGAATTCGCCAATTTTCAAATTGAGCTTGCATATCTGGTTTTTCTTGAACTTGGAATAAACTTCTACTTTTACCTCTTGTACTTTTCTGTTGAGAATTCGCACTTAACATCTCAAGTAATTCTTCTAGTGCAGCTGGTGCCATTCTATTAATAGAACCACCGACCGCACTATCAACCATAGTTTATAATGCAGGCGAAAGAGCATGATAGAATTGAGTTACTAACACAACTTGAGATAGATTATGATGAGGACACATGATAAGTAAATTTTTAAATCTATCCCATGCTTCATGGAATGTTTCTCCTGGTTCATTTTGAAAAGACATAATTTGTTTTATGTACTCTAAAAGAGATGCATGTTTATAAAATTTACTCATAAACAAATCATATAATTGAGCCAAAGTATAAACACTTCTAGGTGTTAGATTTATAAACCATCTTTTTGCCAAATCTTTTAATGCATATGAAAAATATTTCATTTTTACTTGTCCTTCAGTCAAACCACCTAACGGAAAAGTTTCCATCATATATTCATATTCTTTAATGAAACTTACTGGGTTTTCAGCTGTCATTCCATGAAATGAAGGTATCATATTATAATAATGACCTTTAAGTTCGAAATTCCTTACTGCTTCTGGTAAGACTAGACATGTTGGTGTTGCATTCAACATAGGACTACTATAATCACTTATAGTTCTTTGATTGATTATTACTTTCATATTTCTATCAGCAGGTTCTAACATTCTTTGATTCACATTTACTGGAGGAACCGGATTTTCAGGATTTTGATTATCGTTATCCATCGGAGGATCAACCAAAGGATCCTCTTGATTCAACTGTTCTTGATTAACAGTCTGGGTTTCCGAATTATCAGGGTCTTCCTGATTCTTTCTAAGATTATTTATATTTTGATTTAATTCTACCAACTTAGGATTTAGAGATCTACGACCGTGCATAAAATAAAGCAAATAAAACAATTAACAACTACTAAAAATAAATAAAATCTTCTTGTATTTTTTTTTTATAAAAACTGAATTTAAAGTTACGCTACGAACAAACTAACTATGCAAACTAGCTTGTCCCCGGCAACGGTGCCAAAAACTTGATAATGTTTTATTTTAATTATTCCTTGTAAGTGGAAAAGACTATTGTAGAATAGTTTAGGAAGTAAGGGTCGAACCACAGAGACAAAAAGATCACAAATATTACGAATATCGGTAGCATATTTTTAAACTAATTGAGGTTTTTATATTGATTTTATATAAACTAATCATTCTACTAAAGCAGTAAATTTAATTAAACTAACAACAATCACAGATTGTAGAGATCTTATGGAGCAGGGAAATCTAAGTTTAGGGTTTCACTTGTATCTACTCTATAGCTTATTTAGATAAAGTATCATTCAATATCTTAGGTTCGTTCACGAAAGATAGATATAGCCTGTCGAATTACCGTTCAGTCTCCATCTCCAAATAATTCGTCCATTCTATATCCTAGGCATAAGAACATATGGGTCCTAGCTGTCACTTAAGTCATATATGGAACCTGACCCTAACTTATCACTCTCGTGCATCGATAGGTTCAATTTATCATGATGGTGAACCAATGTACGACATATGCATATTGGTCATGCAGTTATCCGCATCTCTAGGCCTTTATCACTTGCGATCACATTCATTTGTTCAAAGCGAGATAATAAATGGGTTGATAAACACCATGATCAACAAAAATTGAATGAATAAAAATATATTAAGCCATAAATTCGATACAAGTTACCTCCCAACTCCTAGATTAATGGATGTTTAGTTCATCCTTGAAGATGAACTGCACACGGAGATGAAGGAATACATGGATCGATCTTCAAAACTGTAATTACAACAACTAACTGTGTAATACAATCTAAATCCTACGCTAAAACTGTTTAAAACTACTTCCTCGACGTCCTTTGGCTTGGGCTACCGTCCTTTATTTATTCCAAGGAGTTGTAGGGGAATAGGAGATCCAATCCAGCTTAAAAACCCCGAAAGGTCGGTTCTGGGTACCTTGCGGTCGCAAGGGGTTTTGACCTTGCGTCCGCAAGGGTCTGATTTTGAGAGGCCATCTTTCTGCCTACCTTGCGAAGGCAAGGTGCTTCTACCTTGCGGCCGCAAGGTAGCCAGATTCTTCTTCTGGCTTTTCTTCAATGTTACACTTTGACCCCTTCTTCAAAATCTTCACTAAAAGCTTCATAATTCATATAAATTTACCTAAAACCCTGAAACTCATAAAACAACTCAAAAACACATATCAGTAGCCAAAAGCCTCGTGGAATTGCTCAATTTAAGTCATAAAAGTACCCGATAACGACGTATAAAATATTTTATCAATGCTCATGCTATAAATGAACATTTTAGTATGCTAAATGCAACAGACATGCTTTTAGGATGTATGCGAAATGCAACACTTATTCATGCTTGCAACATATTTTTTTTCCTTGTAATACATTTTTATTTTATATGGATATGTACATATGCTATAAAATATGCAAAAATGCAACGAAAATATACATTTCCAAATGCAATATATGCATAGGCAACCCTTTTTTTATGGACACATGCAAAATGTAACCTAGGTATTATTTCATTACATAATGCAACATATATTGTTTATTGCATGTAAAAATGTAACATAATTATGCAAATGGAGCGTGACATCATTTTTATATTATTGCATGGAAGATGCAACATAAATTATGCATAATAAGAATGACATAATATTATGGCATGCATAAGGGCTTTAATAAAAAGGGTAAGAGTTTTTACCTTCTTTTTCTTTCTGATTATGAGATGCTGCTTTTTTTTTCTTCTTCATTTTTTATTCAGGCACGTAGAATTCTGACCAGGGTCCGGGCTAGCTGTGATAAAGTCGCTGCCATTTATAATATGATGCCTTTGCAGGCACAGCTTCTGGTGGAGTCCTCTGGTTTCGGCGTATTCCTGCGAGCTTTTCGGCCCTTTCGCAGTTATATGCCCATTTTTGAGGTCCTGCGAGATTATTGGTGGGATACCACCCACACTTTTCATTTTAGCTAGGGCGAGACCACCTTGACTTTATGCGATTTTGCCGCGATTACGGGCATCTCTACCGGCATTGGCAGGACGCTGGAGCCGGATTATTCCCTCAGACATCAGCATGATTTGGTTGAGGATCTTTTGGGCTTTGAGCCCAAATATAAGACCGCTGACGAGATCAAGATTAGTAGCGTGAAGAGTTGGCTGGAGTAACATGTCGGGCAGGTTAACGATGACGATAGCGAGGCTGTAACTCGCGTTGCCAGGGCATTCTTATTTTTCTTCTTGGGGATGTCATTATTTGCCAACTCGTCCACTACTCTGAGGGTTTCCCTCTTGGGATGTCTACGGGATTTGGATCACGTCATTGATTATGATTGGGGGCGGGCAGGCAAGCTTGGTTGAGCTTTACGCTTCCATGGATCGGGCCAGCCGCAATGACTCTCCAATTCTCAATGGTTTCGCTCCAACTTGGGAGGTATCCTTCTTTCCTCTTTTGATACTTGCTAGTATTTTATTTCTTTTCCCGATCTCTCTCTCTCTCTCTCTGATAATCTTCCTTTCTTCTTTTATTTTTGTAGGTATGGGCCTATTCTGCTTTCCATTTCACTCCGGGCCCACTGCGCAGTCGCATCCACGAGCCACCATTTCTTGATGAATTTGTGAATGCCAACCGTGTAGAGGAAGAGCGGGATGGTAAATTTTTGAGCGAGATAATGATGCGGGACAGGGTCGCGAGTTCGAGCTCAAGGACAGGGCACCTATTTCCCTGGAGGGGTTTGGCCGGGCCTTATCTGATTTCTCTAGAAATGAGCCGCTGCAGGATTCTGATGGTGTCGATCATGGTCGACTCTTTATACATGGGAAAGCGAGTTAACCGCCGGCACTTCCTATATCCGGTGCCTCCAGTGACACCACCTGCACCACCAGCTTGGGTGATTATACCGGATTTCTTGCCAAACTGGTATCTGTATCTGTCTAGGTACATTATTTCTCGTGAGGATTATCCTATCATGGCTTACGAGGAGTTTCTGAGGACAGTACTTCATCCAACTCCTGCAGTGACTAAGCGTGCATCAAACGTCTCTGATGGGCCGAGGCCTTCTCGCTTAGTTCCCGATGTGCAGCCAGATCTCTTTGTGTCTGCCGAGGACTTCTCCACCTTCCAGTATCGTCGTGATAAAAAACTTATGGAGGAAGTTTTGCCCGATGTCGAGGTCCCTGAGCGATTTCAGATTCCAGAGCAGACCCGCGCGGTATATTTCTCTCTTTTCAGACTTGCATCATTTTTTTTAAGCTGACACACATTTTTTTGTTTCACACCTTCTTTCCCAGGTTGATGCTTCTTCGTATAGGAAGGTGGTGAGGGGCTTTATCAACGTCACAAAATTATATCAGCGGCTGCAGGATAAGTTTACTTGCCGGGGAATGACGATGTCAGCCAGGCTAGGCACCGGGGTGAGGATGATGATGATGCTACCCGCGGGTCGAGTCATGCTCGGCCGAGAGGTCGGGAGTATAGGATTGGCGGGACCGGCCCTCGAGTCATGGGTGGAGACTTAGGCATGAGCAGATCTTCTCGTAGCCATTAGCCCTTGTACATGCATTTATTAGCTTTTCTCTATTTTTGTACCAGACTCTATGTACATTTAAATGCAATGTATTTTTCATTTATTCTATGATGCATGATATAAAAATCAAGACTCGATTATTCTAGGAAAACCTAAAATAAAAGGAATCTAAATCATTATCTATGGTAAAAGACACACTGCAGTTAAAGAATGGAGGTATGGAAGAATACACCTTTATGTTTGAAATGGGGATATCTGGTGTTTTATGGGGAAAAAGAGGCAGCCGCCTCTTCATGTATCTGATATATTCTTTCAATTAGTGAAGGCTAATGCCTAGCCTCACCCTTTTCTTCTCTTTCTTGTGAACGAACAGCGCGATTAGCGGAGTACGCAAGTTGAAAAACTGGGATAGGCAGTTTCGGGAGACAGTGGTGGGGCCTCTGGGCGCCACCCATGGAGGTACTAGGCGCGACACCCAGAGTAGCTATGGGTGGCGCCCATAACTTTTACTGTGCACTCTTGTTTCAACCACTATTCATGCACTGTGCTCGTAATTCGGCCATTTCTTCAATTTTTTTGTATAAAAAGAGACTCAGGGAAGCGTTCCATTCTGCACCATCTCCTTCTTTCTTTCTTTGTTCAACAGCAGATACCAGCTTGAGCTTTGTGTTCTGTTTCTCTTGTTCCTAGAATAAAGTTTCTTTCTTTATTCAGAAATGGCCGCACCTAGCCACACAACTTTAGAGATAGAGATATATGAAAACTACCTGAATTACTGGATTCTTTTATTGAGAGAGGATGAGCGAGAGTGGTTTGACCATATTTATGGCTTTCGATGCCTCCTCTCGTGGCAGGGCTTGCGCATAAACTGGGACATGCTGAGGGCAGTGTTCAGGTTCTGGTCTGTGCAGAGTCACCTCTTCAATTTTTTTCTTAATGAAATGTGTCCCACGTTTGAAGAGATTTGTGATATGGTGGGCATGTCGACTGCCGGGCCTATTGTCGTGCCTTCGGTGCAGAGACGTCTCTTTATGGCAATAAGGGAACTATTTGGCTCGACTCGTGCCGCCATTCCTGATTTTTACAATGAGTTCAATTTTAATTTGACTATTCCTACTGCCTATACTGAATATAGCGAAGACCCAGTCTACTCGCAGCGGCGGCTGGCTGCTCCTTTCTTGTGTGTGATGGGGAGATATCTCCTCATTGGCCAACCCGGGTACATTGATGTGCGGGCTGTTGTTTTGATTCTGCAAGCTCGGGAGCGTTGGGTAAATATCGTCCCGATTATTTTGGCCGAGACTCTGTTCGGTCTGGACGCTTTTTCGACTGGTAATGAAGTTTTTCCTTCTGGCAGCCCCATTCTGATCCATATGTGGCTGGAGGAACACTATAACTAGGTAATGGGTCTCGAGCCTGGAGGAGTAGTGTATAACCCCGGGCGCTATGGCTCTCGTGGCCATTACCACCAAACTCATTCTACGGAACGTGACTGGATTGAGTACTTTTTGCGTATCGGCTCCATGGAAATAGTTTGGGTGATCAGCCACTAGCGGATTCATTATTTCTTTCTGTTTACCGGTGCTTATGCCCAAGTCATCCTGCCTAGTATTGAGCAATCCACTTTTTATCTGGCGTACCGGGTTCTTCATAAGTTTGGCAGAAAGCAGGTCCTTCTAGACGTGAACCGTCCACTGATAGAGGAATTGCGGATGGATAGAGACGTGGGCGGTCTCATCCGGGATATGTGGGAGCTTGACTATCCCCTGCGGGCCACGGCTTATATTTTTGCTAAGAACATGCTATTATCCCATGAGTATCTGGCGTGGATATTGGTTGCTGTCGAGGAGCACTCTTGGGTGATAAGGCATGTACTGAGGAGGATCCTTGCGAGGCAAGTGAGTAGTAGCATAAACGCTCGACTAATGGAAATCAGCGAGGATCTGGAAAGCTCAGGGCTAGTGGTTCCTCAAGCTCTGAGCTTTTATTAACAAAATTATAACTAAATTATAACTAAACTGCTACTTAAATATTTTAATTTTTAGTATTACAAATTATTAATATTATTGTCAATATTGTTAATTGTTTAGTATTGTCATTATTTATTATTAATAAATTTCGTATTATTATTGTTATTAGTTGTTTATTATTGTTAATATTATTACCTCCTTCGTCCCGAATAAATATTTCGACTTTTTATTTTGGGATGTCCCAACTAATGTTCTTAAAAACTTTTGGTGTATAACTTTTCTACCATTCTTCCTAATATATCATTTCATTTAATACTATCATTATTGCACATCCTAAAAAGAGAGGGAATGTAAAGGTACATATTTAATGAGAGAGAGTATGTGTAATGGACATTATTGTCACAACATATTTCACAACTCATCATTAATTACATTTCTTAATCCTTGTGTTTTGTCCACTAGGAATATTTATCCGGGACGGAGGGAGTACTAAGTAATATTATTAATGCCAATGACTTCATGTATTCCCCCGCGTAAAAGTAAAAAAGAACTCAAAATATTGAATTTTCACCAAATGAACCATCTTCACGTCAAATTCTAAATCTCACTCCACAAAACCAAATTCCTGAACCCACTCCACAAAACCAACCATCCTATTACCATAATTTTTCTCATTCAAAAAATGTTCCATAGACCGGAGAAATTCCGAATTTTCAAAACCTAAACTCTACATAATTTGTGAACAATCTAATGTATTCACTTGCCTCATTTCCCATGGCACAACAAACCTTTCCGTGAAATGCTTCGTTTTCTTCAAATTTTTCCCCCTTTTCAACACAATAGTCACATTTCAGCTAAAGGTATTTCCCTATGGGTGTTCCAGGAGGTTCTTTATCAAAACATATTCCGACTAGTCCTCTATCTTCAAATGTACTTATTTCTTCAACACAATGAAGTTAAGGTTGATGTTGAAGAACTCGTCAAAGTGGAAAAATTACAAGAACTAGGTGTGGAACGTACGAGACTGTGACATTGTGTAAATCTTGAGAGGACGCGAGTACTCATAGTTACATTAGTACAAACCAAAGTTCAACGTAATTCTGGCAGAAAATGACTAAACACTTACAACGAGTATCGTGACAAAGGTATTATCAGAACTACGTATCAACTTAAGAACCATTTTTCTAAAATGTCAAGGGTAGTTTCAAAATTTTCTAAATGTTATAATCAAGCATTAGCTTCCAAACAAAGTAGATGGAATAACGATAATATAATTCATAGGGCACATGAAATTTTTAAAGCTAATATAGGTAAACATTATATGTTAATGGAGGAGTGGAAAATTCTGCAAAACATTCCCAAAATGAAGGTGGAACTAAAAACTCATCAAGCAATGGCTCAAAAAAATCTCAAAATGAAACTTCAAAACTCCTCAAATACTGAAACACCTTCAATGACATGCAACTCGACCTCCTGGAAATAAAACTTCAAAGAAGACGAGAAAAATTTTAGATCCAGAGGGTGGTAATGTAGACATACAAGAATCAAACTGTATGCATATTGAGATTGATCCGAAGCTTGCTCGATATATGACTCTCATAGAAAATAAGTTCGAGGAGTTTAGAAAGAGGAGAGAATGGATTAGGTTGAATCGTTTGATCAAACAATGGAATGCGTTGAACAAGAATGTAAACAAACCAGTAGAAGAGGAAGAAAATTGCGAAAAATTGTATCGTGCACTGTTTAAGTAGACTTTATTTGTTTTAATTTCTATTATCATATTTGTCTTCTTTTTATATTATTGTACGTCTTTTTCTATCTATTATTGTATGTCTTCTTTTGTATTATTATACATTTTCTTTTGTATTTTGTATTATTATATGAAAAATAGATTATCATTATTGCATTGGATTCTCCAACATGTCATGTTTTTCTAGCTCTATTATTGGTTATCTTTCCAGGTGGATTGTTTTCTATCTATAGAAAGTAAATTTTCCCACATGCCATTGGATTCTCCCAAGTGTCATGTTTTTCTATCATTATTGCATTGGATTCTCCACATTATTGTACCTCTTCATTTCTCACTCACTTCCTGATTTGTTCTATAAATATCGAAGCTAAAATGCACATTTGAACCAATCATCTCTATAGAGACCATTCATAGAAAAATAATGTCTTCTAGTTCTAGTTTGAATTCAAACATCAACAGTGAACATGACTTTAATATGAGTGAAATTGAAAAAAATGTGGAAGAATATATGTTAGACCCCACTGGTCATCGACGTCGCAAGCGTCAAATCATTAGAGAACTAACTTCAAATATACAAGCAGAAAGAAGAGTCGTGAACTTATCTACATTAATAGAAATCGTGTTGAAGGTCATCGACGCCTATATTTAGACTACTTTGCGGATAATCCAACATACACAAACACACAATTTCGCAATAGATTTCAAATGTCAAGGCATGTCTTCCTTCGTGTAGTTGAATCTTTTGATTCTCATACTCCATATTTTCAACTATTTTAAGAAAGTATGAAACATGGTTTATCACCAATACAAAAATGCACTACTGCTATAAAAATACTTGCTTATGGAATGTTGCTCATGCATGTGATAACTATATACGTATTGGAAAAACCGCATCACTTCAATGCATGAAGAATTTTACTAAATATGTGGTTAGTGTTTTTGGAGACCAGTACTTCAGAAGGCCAACAGCCGAGGACCTGCAATGTTTGGTTCATGTTTCCTGGTATAACAGGCAGCATAGATTGCAAGCACCGGGAATGCAAGAATTGCACAGTGTCTTGGGAAGGTCAGCACAACCGAGGAGATGGAAAGGCAGTCGTAGTTCATGAAGCAGTCGTGTCCTACGATTTGTGGATATGACATGCATTCTTTGGCACTCCAAATACATGTAATAATATAAATGTCTTTAATCGATCTCCAATATTTATAATGGCGTAAGCCCCAGCAATAGGATTTATTGTTAACGGTAATCAGTATAAGTATAACTTGGTTACTATTTAATGAATGGTATTTTATCCTCCATAGGCTACATTATCCGGTCCATTCCACACCCGCAAAACGAAAAACATAGGTTGTTTGCTCAACACCAAAATGCAACAAGGAAAGATGTTGAACATGCATTTGGGGTATTACAGGCACGATTTGCAATCATACGAGGCCCAGTACTTATGTAGAAGGTATCTACGTTGGGCAATATTATAAAGGTTTGTATCAAATTATATAATATGATCGTTGAAATTGAATGTGATACTCACGTTTGTTAAATGTTTCCAACTACGATTGAATTGACTTTACTGATTGTAATTTAGCATGACAATATTTTAACGAACTTATTTCAGAGTATGAACGATATCTTAAACGATTGTATACAGTTCGAGATAAAACATCACATCACCGCCTGCTACATGATTTAATTACAAATATTTGGAAACTTTTTGGTAATGTTTGAATAATCATCACTTTTATTATTATTGTATTTTCAAATATGGATGCGGTTATTTTTTTTGTCATTGTATTTCCATAATTTGCATTACAGTTGCACTATTATCATATTTTCCCATTGAATCCTTGTATTTTATTTAATGTTCAAATTATTGTAATTATTTTTAATTTATCAATATAAATATTATCCATATTACAATAAATAAATTTTATTTTGAATTTAATATTATTATATTATAAAAATATATAATTATTGTATTTATTTCAAGTTTAATAGTATTATAATTAATAATTTCATATATAATTATAAATAATTAATTATTTCAAATTTAAGATACTAAATTAATGTACATAAAGATGATAGGATATATAAAATTGTTTGAAATAAAGATAGTGAAGTATGAAAACGTATTGAATCTTATGCCACTATTAAAAAGAATTTTTTGGTTTTGAATCAAATGAGTATCAAATAGATTATTTTATTAGTTTTTAATGGGTTGTGTTTGATTTGGCACTTTCATTTTTCACCTTTAAACATAATGATTTGTGCTTGAAACTAGCCCAAAAAATTCTTCAAAACGCAATATAGAATTTATGAAGAAAAAGATATTTCTTAACTCTTACTATCTTACTTTTATTTTAAAAATTAAAATTAAAACTTAATTTGAGACAAACAGAAATAATAGATGTTATGAAGGATTTAAAAAATCTAATTGCAAATAAATAAGTTTTTTTTAAAATAGTGTACCTTCCCTTGAGTATCGAGTGAGTATTCATGGTTTATAAGTATATATCCAAAATTATTCATTAAGAACTAATGGGTTATTTTTTTAGACAACTATTCAAGACATATGAATAACTTTGAATTTTATGCAAATCCAACCACTATAACCAACTTGTCACCCTAGATTAGTTTGATATTTGCAAATATTAACAAGGACTTACAAGGGGCTTTAAAAACAAAGTGATTAGTGTAAGGACAAAATAGACATGACCTATTTTGATCTTATTCTAACCTTTCTTGGTCCTAAAATTTAGGTATGTTTTTTAAAACAAAATCTTGATAATATTTGGTTTTTCTTGGTCTTGAAGTTTTGATGTATTTATGGACACAAAATCTTGGCAATATTCTATTCCAATATCGTCTCCAATAGTCCTTATTTATATGGTAACAATATCAAGATAATAAATATATTTTATTTGATTATAGAATCTAACTCCTAATCCTTTAGATACTTGGAGCCTTTTGTTATGGTATTGTAGGTCTCTTCCATTGTATAAATAAGGGAGCACGGCATAGAGGTAAGTGACACGAAGATAGAGAGTGCAAAGAAGAATAGCCGTGTAGAGCAGAAGGCAGTACACCAAAAGAGAACATTCAGAAAACTATGTTGTTGAAAGTTGAATATAGTTCCGGATGAAGTTTCATCCAGAACTACATTGAAACTGATGTGACTGTTTGTCTTCCTAAAATTTCTAGGAAGTTGATTTTTTAATCTCATGCTTTCTATACCTTAGTTTCTGTGGGTTTTACTCTCTAAGACTTGTTGTCTTGTGAGAGTTTTTGGTTTGGTGACTTCACATATTATTTTGTAAAAACACTTCATTATTTTTAGTGAAATCTTTTTTGCCATAAAACTGGATCTACAAGCATAGGCTTGTAGATTGTTTGGTAAACATTTGTGTTTTATCTTTGCTATAAGTCTTCCGCTGTTTGAGTTTCTTACCAACTTCACGGTGTAGCTAAAGTAACAAGCTACATTGTGAACTACATTAACAGACTTTGTAAATCCTAGTTGCTATTGATCCTTCATTTTGTATCAAAGCCTTCTCTTGACGTCACTAAGAGTTGATTATGGTTGTAGCCGTGATGAATTCTCAATATGAGAATGTTATTCGTCCTCCAACTTTGACTAATGTGAATTATTCTATTTAGAAAGTCAAGATGCGTATCTTCATCAAATCAATTGATGAAAGAGCGTGGCTTGCTGTTCTAAATGGTTGGACTCCTCTCAAAACAATTGATAATAATGGTAATGTAAAAATCACTAAAGAAGTAGATTGGTGTAATGAAGATAGAAACACTGCTTCTTTCAATTCAAAGGCCTTGTCTGCCATATACAAAGCCTTAGATGTCAACACTTCTAGGATAATTGCTAATTATAAATCTGCTAAAGATGTATGAAAGACCCTTCAAACCTTGTGTGAAGGACCTGTCAGTGTTTGTGCTTCAAAACTGAGATTGCTTACCACACAATTTGAAAGTACTAGAATGAATGAATGAATGAGACTGCGGATATCATGTCTTGTTATGGCAGGCTTCTTGATATGTCTAATTTTGCTTTTGCTTTAGGTGATTCTATCACCAATGATCGTCTTGTTAGTAAGATGATGCGCACTTTGCCGGGAATACCTTTTTTTACCAACATTCAAATTGGGGAAACCCAATTTGACCAACAATGTTTCATAACGATAAAATTAGCCTACCAATTACCTACCTACCAACTTTTAATATGGTAAATATTTGTGTTTTATCTTTGCTTTAAATTATTAAGTCTTCCGTTTTGGCTTTTCTGACCAATGCATTTGCTCTAGCTACAATAACAAGCTACATTGCAAACTGCATGGACAGATTTTGTGAATCATAACTACTATTGATCCTTCAATTAGATAATACATTCAATTTTAAAACGCAATGTTGTAAACAAAATGGTCGGTGATAAACATACACACACACACACACACACATATGTATATATATATATAAGTCTAAAACTACAACTTTTAAATACTCAACTTTATCAGAGCTAAATGCTTCTATTTTAGCTTGTATTAGAGATGCTAGGTGCTTGAATTTTCTCCCTTCACTAATGAGAATAACTTATACTAGTTTATGCCATGGACCAGGCCATTTTAATGTTTTTTTTTCAAATTTAAGTTCATCTTTGACAGATAGAAACTTATTTGAAGCTGGTTTACTTAATATACAAACTTTGAGTTATAATTTTATACTTGGAACAAAAATTATTAATGTTATTTATAGAATACATTATATAAAGTTATGAACACTGTGTCTAAATGATATTCTTACGAGTAATCCAGGAAAAACAACGGTTATAGAAAGTAACAGTATAACCACTAATATAGCCACTCCAAAACAAATAACTTGGAATGAAAACAACTTTCCAAACCAATGGAATCCGGAAGAAATTGTTCCTCCTAAACCAATACTAGACAATAGTATTGACCAAATAATTCAAAATGACGATGGTGATGTAGAAGTCATCTTCTCATCACATAATAGAAGTAGACTTTCAATGTCTAGTAGATCAAAATCATTAAAGCATAAACCATCCAGTATACGTGTAAAACTCCCCGCTTAGGCGCCTCTCCACCGCCGTGAGTTTTTGAGTCGCCACCTAATCGACCAAGTCAGCACCTATGCCAAATCCCGCCGACCTTAATTTATTTTTGTAGCTTTGATTTTGTGACGTTGGGTGACTGGAGAAGGAAGGGGGCGAACTGGAAAAGGAAGGGGGAGTGGTAATGGAGAGGAAGAGAGGGAGGTAGAAGGAAAAGGGGTTTGATTTTGTGGATATTCGCTGGGCAGTGGGCTAAGAGAGAGGATAGATTAAAAGGTTAAATCTATGAGGAAATGATTGGAGAATGAAAAAATGAGGAAAGTCGGTCTACCGAAGAGAGAGAAGAAAAAAATAAAGGAAGAAATAGGGGTTACCGATCTGCCAGATAGAGAGAAAAAGAAAAAAGAAAAAAATGAAGAAAAAGAAGAAGGATGCTGTCTAGGGACTCAGAATTTAGAATGAGGAAGGACTAGGAAGAATAGGTTAGACTGTGGGTTCTAGAGGTCGTAGGTGGGTGGAGTAATATTGTTTTTTGTTTTTTGTTTTAAACTTGGCTGGTTTATTACTTTGGGGTTTTGGGGAATTGAGATTAGTGGTAAGTTCGTATATTTTTATTCATTTATTCATTTTATAAATATAGACAAGTGTTTGATAAAATGACAAATATAAAAAAAAATTGTAGTCAATGTATTTAATCTTTAATGTAAATTATCAAAAAAATGGTAATTATTTCTTAATTCTAGACCCCGATTACGCCCGGACTAGTTCCCTAGACACTTGTGTACCACCTAGCGGCTGCCTAACGATTTTTAGAACCTTGAGAAAGAATTTGATGAAAAATATCAAATACCGACCAAGGCTAAGCCAAGTCAAATGAATTATTTGGAACTTTGTAAAAAAGAAATTGAAACTCTTTTGTCAAAAAAAATAATAAGGAAAAATTATTCTCCTGCTATACTGCTTTTTATGTAAATAAAAATGCTAAAAAAGAAAGAGGTGTACCCAGATTGGTTGTAAATTATAAACCTCTAAATAAAGCTTTAAAATGGATTAGGTATCTAATATATAATAAAAATGGATTTAATAGACTTCATATTACAGTCATCTATTAAAAATTCGATCTTAAGTGCAAACTCAAATTGATGAGAAGCATAAATATAAAATTGCATTCACAGTTCCATTTGATCATTAAGAATGGAATGTCATGTCTTTCGTTTTAAAAAATGCTCCTTCAAAATTTCAAAATATAATGAATGAAATTTTTATACCTTATTCAGAATTTTGTATTCTATATATTTATGACATATTAGTATTTTCTAATGATATTGATCAACATTTTACACATTTGAAAATATTAATTAATTAAAGTACTTCACCCACATCAATGGAACCTTTTGGATCCATCGAAACCAAAACTATTGTAGTTGAATAAATCAACAGAATATAATTATTGAGATTATATTAATGCATGCTATTATGCATTTTAGTTCTTGGTTCTTCATTTGTAATTCTTGCTGGAGAATCACAAGAAGAAGAGTCTCATCTTGACACTATTGAAGACGACATGAACGTCATTGTTGAAGTTACTCAAGAAAGAGCATATCAACAAAAAGCAGAGAAGATAGAATAATAGTTTTTCAACTATTCAAAAATAAGACAAAATTTACATATCGTAGATCGTAGATCGTGGATGTTTGATGATTTTCAAAAAAAAAAAAAAAGAATCATCCTGTCAAAGAAATTGTAGCCACTGGCCCCAAGGACATTAAATTCAAAGAAGACCCAGAGTTTTTGAAAAGCAAGGAGACATACCATTCATTATCAAAGTCGATAAAAAAGACAAGCCACCATGGGCCCCTATCGACCCAAAGGACAAAAGAAAATTATCTTTATTTTGATTATTATATAAGGAATCTACTTTCGACAAAAGTAAAGCAACCTTGAACCCTAATCGACTCCACTTATCAAAGACACCTATCCTAAACGTCAATATTTTATTTCGAAATCTGAAAATTTTCTTTTAAACGGAAGGACATGTTGCCCGAGAAAAAACACTAGAATTTTAACAATTCATTACTTCCATCTCTCTCCCTAGAAGGTAGAAAAACAGTGATCAAGAGGGTAATCTCTCTCCTCTTACATTGTATAATATTTCACCAATAAATAAAAGTTCATAAACATTAAAGTATTTGCAATGGATTAAGCATCCTTAAGTAAGTGTTTCTTACTAATTATTAGATAGTTCTTACTCATATGCTTTAAGCATCATTAGACTATTTATTGGTGAATATTATATTATACAATATAATAGGAAAGAGATTACACTATTGATAACTATTTTTCTAACTTTTTAAAGAGAGAGAGAGAGAAGTACTTTCTTGTTTCTTAGACATATCCTTCCATTTAAAAGAAATTTTTTGGATTTCAAAATAAAACATTAACGTCCAAAGGCCAAGTGTCATTAATAATTGGAGTCGATTAGCGCCCAGTACTGTTTTACTTTTACCAAAAGTAGATTCATTTTTTAATATCAAAAATAAAGATAATTTTTTTTCTCCTTTGGGTCGATAAGGGTCTATGGTAACTAGTCTTTGCTACCGACTTATGACAATAGAGGGTATATGTCCCCCTGCTTTTTGCTTTGTCTTCTTTGACTTTACTGTCCTTCGGACCAGTGGCTACGATTTCTTTGACATGATGATTCTTTCTTTTTGAAAATCATGAAATATCTACAAGTTGTAAATTTAATCTTGTTCTTGAATGGCTGAAAAGTTATTATTCCATCTTCAACGCCTTTTGTTGTTTACTCTTTCTTGAATAACTTCAACAATGACGTCCATGGCATCTCCAATAGTGGCAGGAGGAGACTTTTCTTCTTGTGATTCTCTAACGAGAATTACAAATAAAGAACCAAAAACTATTAGATAAACTGGTGTCTCGAACTAAATTTTTAATTGTCATTGTTTCGAAAACTTTCAACTGACATTCCAGAGATGCTAATCCTACATTTTCTTTTTAAATTTTTTTCATCATATATATAAACATATTTTGGATCTATGGTTGAGCAAAGGGCTCTGGAAAATTGATTTGATTAAAAAGTTCTGAATAATCAGAAGCTTTTTGAGTAATTTTTTGAAAAGCAAACTCTATCAAACTTTTCCCACTACTTATAGTGAAAAGTTCTTTTTATGACCAAAATTTTCAAAGAATCAAATGAGAAAATAATATCTCATTTCCAGATCAAAGTGATTTGAAACTCTATAAAGAACCACGAGTATTTCCTCTAACATAAGGATTTTTAGCAGTCTTGTCTTTAAGCTTAGGATAAAATTAATACCATCCACGAAATAATTCAGAAAGTTGAAAGTTATTTTAGAAGTACATCCAATTATGGGCCACATTTTTCCCACCAACAAAGGAAAACCTTGTAAGGAATTCCCCTTCTTGTATAATTGTTGGATTTAATACAAAAATCCAAGTATGTTTTATAAAGGATTTTGGTAATAAAATATATAATACCATGCATTAATATAATCACAATAATTATATTTTGTTGATTAATTCAACAACAACAATTTTGGTTTCATTGGATCCAAAAGGTTCCATTAATGTGGGTGAAGTACTTTAACAATTTTGGTTTCCTTACAACTCCAAGGAGAATAAATTTCCTTATTATTTTCTTTGACAAAAGAGTTTCAATTTCTTTTTCACAAAATTCCAAATATTATGAATTCATTTAACTTGGCCTAACCTTAGCCGGTATTTGGTATTTGGTATTTTTCATCAAAGTCTTCCTTAAAAGGAAGTGAAACAACATCTTTAATAATAGTGAATAAAGCTTGCAGCTAGCCAAAAAAAATCTTTTGAATGACTTGAGACAAGAAATGCTGAAGGGTTTTAGATATACCCAAAGTTATTCATCAAGACTAATGGGTATTTTTGACAACTATTTAAAGACAAATGAATAACTTTGAGTTTTATGCAAATCCAACCACTATATCCAACTTATCACCCTAGTTTAGTTTGATACTCGCCAAAATTACCAAGGACGTACAAGGGCTTAAGGATTTAGTGCACCCCACACAATAGGTCAATCCAATAAAATGTTCCCCTAATGTCATACTTAATCCAACACATAAATAGACATGGTTGAGAAAAAAGCTAAAAATGAAAAATACAAGGTTTAGATGGCCGAAAAAGCCATTCGACACCAAGTCTTTAAATGAGAAGATTAAAGAACCTAAAGGGAGATATCTTATGAATGCATTTCATGTCTTGTGAGCTTTTAAGAAAATTTGGTTTAAAAAAAGATATTAGTGTGAAGGCAAAGGATTGTCAATAGGAGATGAGCCGGTTTCAACATATGCCATTGTTGTCAATAGGAGATGATCTAGTTTCAACAAACAACATTGTTGTATGCTTGAGCGATAATATATTGAATTCAACAAAATAAAGAACATTTTGAGGACATGTTCGATTTCAAAAACAAAGTCTCCAAAATGGGTTAGGGCAATGTTGTATGAAGTTGTACTTAAGCACATCCATTCACTACTTACTTTCCTTAAAGGCACTAGAAAATCAAAATGCATGTGTAAAGAGAACTACTTTATGGTAATGGTTGGATAAAGAGTGAATAAGAGTAAAAATACTTTAGATGTTAAATTTATTTAATTGTCCTAAAAATTTGACATCAACGAAGAAAGATGCACAAAAATTTATTTTATTGAAAAAAAAGACAGTGTTACCTCGATCGTTGTAATGTAAAGGCATTGCAAAATTCCTTCAATAAAGGTCAAGAAACAAATTGGAATTAACTTTTGGGGCTGATTTTCACAAGGAAAATTGTTTAAAGAACGTGTTTTGGGTTGGATGCAACAAGTGGAACAACAAATGAAGAGTTTGAAGTTGCACCAATTGACACAACATACTTAGCAAATAGATCTGACGTTCATTTGCTACTTGCGTAAACACAAATGATCATGAACAATCAGCTTTCCTTGAATGTGGTAAAATTTCTAAAGAAGATACAAAAGTATTATATAACAAAATATGGATCGCATCCATGTGTCTAACATGTTTTTTAGTGTTATAATATAATAACTGGTCAAGATAAAACTATGAATAATGCAATTGAATTTGTATTTTCAAATATTCGTCATCAAGAGTTCAGATCTCCTGTATCACTTGTGTACCATTTTTCATCTCCACCATTGCATCACAATCATTGCATCTTAACCAATGGTTGAGATAAAAAGTAGTACACCAGTGGCACACACAAGTGGTACAGAAATCTAGACTCCATCATCAATAGTGCTTGTGGCATGTAACAAAGAAATTACCATGAAATTTGTAGTGAACAACAATTGTGAAGTCGTTAAGTTCGTCCACTGAAAAACTACTTGTGAGTAACATGTTTATTGCACCCCAAATTTTCTAATCACTTTTTCATTAAATGTCACAAGCACCACGAACATTTAGAAATAGAAATGCAATTGTAATAAGTTTCTTTATATTGATCAATTATAATAACACCCATACCATGGATAAGCACGAATGGGAAGTCATGATTTGAAAAATCATACAAATGTTTTTTGTATGCTCTTCTAAAATTAAACAAGATCCAAGTAGAGTCGATAGTCCACGATGATTTACTCCACAAAAGGAGCAAATAGCATATCATAAATATTTGTACATATGACCATGCAAATGTCGCGACTTGGTCACCAATCACTTCCTAGGTTGCTCTACCATCTACCTAGGACACATTCTTCTAACGATTATGTTGTTTGAACATTCATCAAGTAATTTTGAAACACTTCCTAGGTTGCTCTACCATCTACCTAGGACACATTCTTCTAACGATTATGTTGTTTGAACATTCATCAAGTAATTTTGAAATGTTTAAGCAACATCACAATTGAGATTTAGTTGTCCTTTTTTCCAATTAATTTCAAACATATTTCTCCATGAATATAAGATTTTCATGACCATTAGCACGAAGTTTGAGTAGTTATTTCACTTGTGGCTTCATTTTCTTGTTGCACCTATGCAACCAAGAATGTGTTTTTTCCTTAGATCAAGTAAAATAATATACACAAGAATAACTCATATATACCACTTTCTATTTCCCCATAGACCTTAACATTGGCTTGACATTTTCTCTGGCCACCAATCTTTTGCTTTAACTAAAACATACATTTTTACCCTTAGTGTGGTAAAAATGCACAGGCTTACAATGATTTCAAAGGATAGAGCTCTTCAGCCTTGTTATTCAAATACATAGAGCTCTTCAACCTTTTAATTCAAAGACTTAGCTTTGAATGTCTTTTCTTTCTTGTTAACCTTATGTTCTCGATTTAAAGCTTAATTCTCAACAATTTCTATTTTCATAATAGATGAAGTATCATTAAGGACTTCGTCTATTTATATATAGTTACACAACACAAATTATTAAAGCATAATAGCTCCCTTGATTGCTAGTGATTAGTTAAACAAAAGAAATACTCCCTCCGTCCCTTAATTATCATTCTAGTTGATCTGGCGCACGGATTAAGAAAAAACAAGTGACTTAATTATTTATATTGGTTTAATATGTAGATTTCTTTAAAACTCATGTGTATATGATACATAATTAAAGCAAAGTGAAAAAATAAAAATAAAGTGATAAAAATAATGTTCTAAAAAGTAATTTTCAAACTAAACAATTATTTTAGAACTGACGAAAAAGGAAAAAATGACGATAATTTAAGAACGGATGGAGTAATCATAATGAGTACATAAATTAATTAAAGAAAACAATTGTTTTTTAATTAAACTATATTAAATGAGATTGTGCAACAAAAATGAATTTTTATCAACAATTTAAATCATGAGACTTTAAAAAAAATTGATTTATCAATCTCAAAACCAATGGTTACTTTATTGTTGAAAGACCAAATTACAAATTTCCCCCAAAGCCATATCCCTAACCAACCCAACATAAATTCATGATTCTATTTGTGTCAAATGGCTATCTAAAACCAACATTTAGATAACATTTTTTCAATAATAGACGTTTGGTTTAGGTAGCTATTTGACACTAAGTCGGGTACCAAAACTTATGTAATGATCTGGAATTGGATGTATGGGGAAATATGTAATTTAGCCTTGTTGGAATTTATTAAAGGCTTAAAGTTGATCCAAAATTGAAATTCAAAACTCAATCCTCATATACACATGACAATCCATCATACATATATATAAATATAATAACATGCAATAAATGTATCTGCAATGAAAAAAGAGGAGAGGAGAGAGACCTGGATATTCATGAGATGGAATGCCATAGACGTAGCCGGTTGCCGGAGAAAAGGTTCAATTACAGCACAACATATCCAAGTAAGTAATAATTTTGGTGAAAATCTCAGATTAGGTTACTAAATAATTTTAATTTTTTAATTTTAATTTTTTTAGTTAGGTCAAAAGATAAATAAAAAATACAAACAAAAAAAAACAAGAAAAAGAGAGATGAGGCTCAGATCTGTATGGAGATAATAGACCAGGCAAGAGACCGACACCGCCATGGCTGCAACGCACGGTTGCATATTCCCTTGCCATCCCGGGTTGCCCCGCCAAGATACGGGTCGGATCAACCATTGCCCGATTCGCTCACTAGATATTTATCATCAACGCCCCCATTATACAGCAGCAACAACAACAACAACTGAGCAACTGAAATGAACATCGCAAAAACAGAAAAAGACTGGATTAAAATATAATTTGGTCCCTGAATTCGATAAATATATACTCCCTCCGTCCAAACAAATATAAGGGCTGTTGATGTCGTCGGGTCGAATGAAATCATCGGCTCCGATGATCGGATTAGGGATCATCGGATTTTAACAGAGAGGGGCAACCACCCTTAACAAACTCCCCTTCTCTCTGCCGCCTCATTCTGTGAGCTAAAATGTTCTACGCGTACCCTAAAACTTGCTCGCTATCATTTATATAGCAGTTTGCACCTTCTAATTTTGCCCTTAGAATGATGCTTAATTACATCTTTGCCCTGGGTGTATCCAGAATTGGACAAAGGTGTAGATCAAAATATGTACAGTATTTCCACTACACGTGAGACAAGGAAGATTAAGACATATTAATTTAATTATATTTATGCATATAAGTAATTAATTAAAATATAATGACCAAATTCACAATATTCAAACATTTTATAAATATGCCACCTCTTATTTGTTAACATTATAAGCCACTATAAATTTTCCAAAAAAGCGCTATTAGTGGCTCAATACCCTTGCATATATTTAATATATTAAATAATTAAAAATATAAAATATAAGTACATACACCTTAATCATCCACAATCACCTTAGAACATCCCAATAGATGTGAGAGGATAACCAACCAACAACCCACTTTAACATTTTGTTGGGATCTTGTGAACAGGAAACAAAAAAGTTGTAAGAAATATCAACCTCATCTACCTCTTTTATGGTTACAGCTTCCGGCCCATTTTTGACAACTCTAGGCGAACCAATTCACAAACCACTTCAACTCACCATTTGACGGGGTGGGCCTAAGAAATACTAACTAAACTCACCTCTTTTAGGTGGCGCGACGGGCTAACCCAATGGGCTCAACCCATTTTAACAGCTCTACTCCAACATATCATCGTATAATAGTATAGGCATATGTTGAGGTAGAATTTGAGATACAGGTGGAGGGAGTGTGAGAGTTGTATGTTGGGTTGCTGTAAGCTATTTTGAAACAATGTGTAAGATAAAATCTATGTAAGTATAAAATTTGTATCATATGTAATTATTAACACTTATCTAAAAATGAATTGTGTTCTTACAAGTTCCTCCACAGAATCAGAATCATAACAATCAGGTGGAGTGGCAGATGGAGTGTCAAAAGGAGTTGCATGTACCTATTTGAAACCATGTCTTAGATAAAAACTATATAATCGTAAAAATTGATTTGGATGTAAAAGTGTACGAAATGACAACATTTTTTCTTTCATATTTGGAAATTATAGAAGTTGAAATATGTTGTAGAAGCATTATAGAAGAATTTCAGGATAAATTATATTTGTTGTCAAAGTTTCTTCTTATGATGGTAAAAGAATTGTTATCCTATTGAATGTAATACATCAGGATAGTACAACATATAATTGACCATGAGTAAACACTTGCGTCCGAAGATTAATGCCAATAAATGTAAACAAATTGACCTTGTGATTTATTTATAGTCATTGCAAAGATCAAACTAATTAGAAATTGTCGTCTCATATATATATATATATATATATATATATATATATATACACCATTGTAGCTATTGAAGACATTAAAATAATTAAAAATAAGGATTGGGGTACGGTGTATGTCCGCTCCAACCTTTGCAAAATAAAAAATTTAGAAGCAAAAGGGGTAAGAGAAATTCTTGGTATAAATACCAAATTTTCAGTTTTATCTTTAGTTAAGATTCCAACTTCAATAATCTATTGTGTACATCTTACTACCCTCAATCTTGTTCCATTTCAAAGACCATCGTTTGGGGCCAGATTCCTGAACAAAATAATAAGACAACCAACTTTTAATTGGAGGCACTAAAAGAAAAGAAAGTATTTGGGTCACTCATTTGCCGTCCCTAAAAGTCAATTTGTCGTCCCTAATAATATTTAGGACGGCAAAATTGAGGTTTAAATAATATGGGTCATTAATGTTTTAGGGACACAAACAGTCGTCCCTAAAGATTTTTAAAGACATAATTTTTGCCGATCTTAATATATTTCAAAACGTTCTAAATTATTGGCGGGAAAACAAAAAGGACGGATTGTTGCCGTTCTAAACGTTTTGGCGCCAACGCTTTTGGTTCTAATTTTTTTGTGGGAAAACAAAAAGGATCGATTGTTGCCGTCCTAAATGTTTTGGCGCCAAAACTTTTGGTGGGAAATTACAAAAAATAGTGATGGGTAATATTGGAAAAATTTGTGGGAAACCTATTAAGATCGACTTCCACTATCCTAAAAGTTGTATAAAACATTAGGGTCAAGATCTCTTCGTCCTAATTATAAAAAAAATAATTTCTTATATTGATATATGCATTCTATTAACAAATTATAAATTTAGCATTTTCATCAATACAACAAACAAAAATTTTAGGAAAAGAAGATATCATTAATAATAAAAGATAATCATTACACCAATCTGTTAATAAAGTTGATTGTTCACCAAAAGAATCAATCTACTAGATCTTAAGATTAATTAACCAACCTACAAACAATTTCTTGAAATATAAAAATATCGTCTCAACTAGTTTAAAATCTAAACTAGTAGATCATAAAAAACAAAAGCAAAGGCTAGCTTGATGACAACTTTTGACCAATGTGCATCGAACGACATCTTGTGTTATTCTCAAAAGCAACCTGGAAAAATAAATGAAATAAAACAATCAATTGAAAAATAATCACATAATTTTCATTTTCCAAGGAAATATAAGAAAAAAATCTTATAAGCTCATGTACAACAAGAAAATTATATCTTCATTAATGCAATCATTGAACTTTATCATTCGCTTGATGATTAAATTATGAGAAAAATATACTTGTTGATTATGGAGTATAAACATGACTAGTATCGATACATGTAATGTATTTGTTATGGGTATTAATATATTGCTTTTATATGAGTATGCATAGTAAATGCACTTTGTTAAAAGTAAGGATGTGGTTTACAAAAGTAATAAATGTACTGAATGGATATAGTTGTATTTGAGTATGAACATGCTTATGTGCATTAGTAATCAAGGTAACTTGTTTAGAGTATTGCATGATGAGATCATGATTATTATTGCCTAATGATTATGTCATGTTTAAACTGTTGCATGATTATGTGAGACTATAGTAAAGGATGTTTAAGATTTTCTCATAACCCTTCACATCCTTGCAACGGAAGCTTTTGAAATCCAATTTAGCTGGTACCCTAAATTGGTGATCAAAAAAGGTTAGTTGGTGGACCAGGATTGGTAGCAAGTAGGTTAGAAATTGACTAAACCTCTTACCAAAAGGAAAGGAAAAGAAATGGAATGAATTTTCATTTGATGCTATTATGCGCTCTTATGTGCTTTATTCATGATTTGGAAATTATGAGTGTGGTTTGCATGATCATGAATGTTAACTTACTTGTTTCAGGAGCGTGTTATGGAACACTCTTCCTTAAGTTTGCGAATTGCTCTATCGGCAATCTTTACCTCTTATGATTTAGAGTTCATGTATTTATGTTTCATGTTGTAGCTCCAAAGCAAATAGTTTCGAGAGATTGGTGTTTATAATGTCTTTGAATGTGCTTTGGTGATATATTTAAGATTCACATGCATAATTAATTAATAATGGACCTTGCGTGTGCTTTTGCGACTCAAGTATGAGTCAAGTTATTTTCAATCTTAAGTGTTTGGTATTGCTATGATTATTGGTAATTTTTGAACATGTGAATGTGGGATTTTTGGCAGTTTGATTTTTGACTACTTGGTTTGGTTATTGTGATAGTAGACTCGGAGATTGAGTCTAGGTTTATGGTTTTGGACATCGTGTGACGACCCGACCCGGATCCCAAGACGAAATCCCAAGGTCGTGCCGTCGGGAAACAGATAACAACAAGCAAACAACAAATTATGGGTAAGGCCATAACGGCAATACGCCAATAACTTAAAACTCATGTGGAAGCAAAATGTAATAAAACAGTGGCGCCCGAGCTAACAAGCTCAAACTAAAAACAACCAAAGAGATAATTAATCTCTCGGTCCAAAAATTCGACGCACATGCCGCAACATTGGGCACGTAGAACAAAACACCATGTCATGCAATACAATTATATAGCACAAATAAACCAAGTCATCGGCGACGTTACAGCCGGAACCCAACATTACACTAAGTCTAAGACTCTAGTCTAACATACTCAACGGCTTAAAACATGCCGGAGAACAAACGTAATAATTTAACCATCAATGTAACATGCTAAAACATATTCACCAACATTACCAAGTGCGACTAACACAAGTCGGCTACCAACGGTATAAGTACTAATAATCATAAGTACCAACATCAAGATAACATACGGAAATGTAACCATTAATATACACCAAGCACGACTACTACAAGTCGGCCACCTAAAGAATAAGCTAACCAACATACACACAAATATTACATTCACAAATAGGTTTGCTACCCATCATGAAGTTTACATAACTTCATTTTTCCCAACGTCCTTACCAAAAGAAAATAAACTAACTAAGTAGCAACCTTGCCAAAAAGGAACTTCACCAACGATCTCGAAAATCACTTTGATCCGCTCGCTCGACTCGGATCTAGGGAAAACAATCAACAAATAGAAGTAAGTCATAAAGACTTAGTAAGTTACTAACATAACTTCCTATCATGGCATCATGCTCAATAATAATATACATCATGCTATCATCATAGAATAACATTATATTAAAAATCATATCATGGCATTCATGCTCAACAATAATAAAACATGCTATCATTATAGTATAACATTTCACTAAAATCCATGTCAAGGCATATTAGGCTTAACAATAATAACTCATGCTTTTTGCATAATACAACATTCCAATAATATTCATGTTAAAGCATTTATGCTTAACAACCTTAAAAGTCATGTTATCCATAAAGTATAACATTATAAGAAACCATTTCAACCATCATATCATATCATAATCACAAAGCACATTATTCACATAAGTACTTGTGAGACAATTCATATAAAAGGGATATGATACCGTTACCATTCCTTCCGCCGTGTCGCTCCTGCAAAAACACGTGCAAAACCTTTATGTGTCCTCGATATCCCTTTCGTGGATATCGACGTCCCCGAGACAATCCCCGCTCGAGTTCCATAGTTATCAAAGTTATGTGTATTACTACAACTAAGATGAACTACTTCCCCACCGTGGCCATCGATGGAGGGGTGTGTGCAACCCGGCACGGCGATCCATCGCGATCACGAATCCCATAATTCGTGAAGACGATGCATCGTCCCGCCAAAGACTCAACAAACCGACTCCAGCTGGACTCAAAACCCAAGCACAAGTAATATATACTCATATGCTCAAAAACAAGTAGGCACATACTCTACCATCAAACTAGTCATGCATTTCATTCACAACTAGCATAAAATCACATTAAAGAATCATATAAGCTCTCATAATCAAGTGTCCTTCATACACTTCAAAAATTCTTGGAGGCTTGACCTCCATGATTTCTACCCCAAAAATCGTAGGACTTAAGATTATAGTTCCTAAAATTCATACTAACCCAAAGGTTGACTCCGTTGAGTCCAATCTAGACTTTCCAAAAATTAGGGCATAGAAGCATGGGCTACAATACCCTCCTATGTTCATGTCTAACATCATATGCAAGATCCCCAAGCTCATTAAACCCACATAAACCCAATAAAACAATAAATTAGGTAACATAGAGCACACATCACATTTAGGGCATAAATCCATTTAAATCACTTCACCAATCATGCTTTCCAAAACTTGAATAAATCACATAACATGGATTAATATACTATGCTATACATGTATAACATATTAATCAAGGTTACAATCATGTTCATTAAGCCAAATCATCATTTGGGCATATACCCCTTTCAAGTAACCTCACCAATCATGCTCATAAAACATGAAATAATTCACATAGCAAGGATGAATAGGCTACTTTACATATGAATATCATATTAATCTAGGTCTCAAATAGGTTCATCCAAGAAAATCAACATTTAGAAACCTAGGGTTCATGGCATCTCTAGAAAAGCCCTAAAATTGTACCCATTGACCTCACATAGCAAGATGATTGTTTTCCCTAGGGTCAATGTGGCCAAAAGAAAGAGGAAGAGATGTAGCAACTTACCTTGGTTCAGCCCCTTTAAGCTACAATCCCGAAATTCCAAGTGGTGGGTGTTGTTCTCCTCAATCCCCTATTCAAATCTATGGTGTGGTTTGAGGGATGATGGTCCCAAGCTATGGCCTCCAAGATTGGACTCCTATGGAACCCTAGAAAACTCCTCTCTTCAGCCCTCAAGAGTTCTCCCATGTTTTTGTGAAGTGTAGGCAGTAAATGGGGGCTTTAGAGGTGTGTTTGAAGTTTATATTGGTTAGGAAGTAAGTGGGTGTAGTTTAGATTAATGGGGTTGTTTCCCTTTAATTAACCACCTTAATCTCACCCTAAAACTCTAATAGATGGTTAGGACAAATCATAAGACACTTAGGCAGGTTTAGGGTTAGTTTAGGATGGGTTTGGGTGGGGATAGGATAGGCAATTGGGTGAAATGGCTTAAAATTCCCGTAACAGGGCCAGGCTAGGATGCGGCCGCATGGGGGGAAAGTGATGCGAGCGCATCACTTTGAACTACTCCTTTCCCACCTTTGTTGATTCCTAGCTCGGCCTCGGACTCTCCCGCATGCATCCTTGTGTCCTCCCAAGCCAAAAAAGGGTCTAGAATTCACTCTAAAAGACCTCCAATCTATAACCAAAGCAATCAATGTTCAAACCTCACTCAAACATGGCTTAGAACTTAAGTAAAACGCTCCCGAACGACAACCGAAAAGGTCAAACGGAGAAGGGTTAACAATAGAATATAACTAGCAACCAAACTGACGATGCAACTAGCATTCCACCAACATCTAAAGCATGTTAATGATGTTATGAATGGCCTCTAACATTTATCAATATGTTTACAACATAAATCATAAACTCAAGTTTCAAAGCATCCCGTGAAGGAAAGGTGCATACGAGCATATCAAACGACGTCAATGATCATGCTATTGACTCTAAACATATGAGTGAGCTAAGTTAACATGTTTATGATGATTATGAATGTATGAAATCATCCATAACATAAGCAAGCAATGTTTTAGGGTTTTACACATCGAGTGTTCACTTGGAATTGAGAGACACCGTAGCTGTGTATAGGTATGTGTTGTTGGGTTGTGATATGGTTTAGAATTTAGGATGAATTCTTTTTAAGGGGGAGAGGATGTAATACCCCGATTTTCGGTTAGCTTGAATTGCGTGCAATGCTCACATTTCTTCCTTTGTTAAATGCTTATTTGGTTTATGAGAGAGTCTAGATGTGTATGAGAGATCACATTAAGACCAAAATACTATTAAGAGATGTCATATAGTTGTTGACGTGCTAAAGTCACACGTCGTAACTCGACGATAGTCGAAATGCGACTCGATTGAGAGCTCGCTTGCGTTTTGTGTTCCTGACCTCGATTTGGTCCCAGATCTTTACATGATGATTGACTAACATGTTTAGATGTGTTAGACTTCTAGTTGGATGTATTCCTTAAGTCTTGTGAGGTTTTGACGCTTCGAGGATAGCAATTCTTCTTATCACGTAGTTTGAGATTGAGTCGTTTGATTGTCTCGTATTTCGGGAGTTCTTTTCTCCTATCTATTGTTCATCATCTAAGAATTATTCAGGCCTATTCAATAGCCTTTTGAAGTGTTTATAATCTTGGGTTGTTGCCTGTCGGTTTATGGTCTCATTCGTCGTTTCGTTAGCAAGATGTTGTGCCTTGCATCGGTTTCGCTCCGAGTTGCTTTGGGTGTTGTTTATGGGAGTTTAGACCTATTTTAAAAGTGGTTTGAGACATGGTTGGTTTAGCTAAGTGTTTGAGGTCTTTAAGGTTGAATTATAGGCCATTTTGAAGCTTTAAGGCTTGCGGTTGCATGCGGGAAGGACCGTAACCAAACGAGGATTGCAGAAAATGTCACCAAGGGTTAAAAGGACCAAAGCGGTCGCATGGTATAGCACCATGCGAGCACATCCCCTTCGAAACAGCCTACTCCCTGTTTTGGTTTTTGAAGTATATTTCCTATCCTACCCTTTCTAAACCTCCTCTAAACCCTTCCTAACACTCATACTTAGTCCTAATCATGTCCTAACATGTTTGGGGAGTTAATTAAGGTTTGATTAGGGGTTGATTACATCTAATGATCCCTAATTGTACAAGGGAATTTCCTATTGTGCCCTCTTTAATTGTGGAGGTATAAATACACAAACCCATTAAGGATTTTAGCAATCCTTCATTTCCTCCCCTTCTTCTAAACCGTATAGAGTGAGAAAGAGTTGGGAGACATGGGAGCTTTGAATCCCTAGCTTCTTCTTCCTCCAATCCATGAAGATCCAACCGTTGGATAACCTTCAAACTTCGGATTCTTGACGTCCTCGACGAGTAGAACAACTTCACCGATCGGATTTCCATTCTTTTGAGTTTTGATTCAAGTCTTGTAAGCTACTAGACTCCTTCTTCTATTGATTTTATGCTCATTGACCCTAAGGAAAACAAAGATGCTTGCTATTTGAGGTCAATGAGTACACAAGCATGTTGTGTGTGATTTTATTTTGAGTTTTTGATTTTTGATGGGTGAACTTGTCAGAAGCATGAATAGGATGCTTTCTATGTTTAATGAAGTATGTTATTAAGCTTCATTTTGTGAGTTTGAACTTCAGAAAAATTGGGTGGTGTCGGCTATGATTTCGGTGGGATGACAGATTTTAATAATTTTATTCAGCAAGCGGGTCTTGATGATGCAGGTTACGAAGGGAGTGTGTTTACGTTGTGCAACAATCAAAATGGTGGTCATAGAATATGGCAACGACTTGATAGATTTTTGATAAATGGCCACTATAAGTCTCAATTTTCTGGTCTCCGAGTTCAGCATCTTTGTCGCACGCAGTCAGATCATGCTCCTTTGTGTTTATCATTTCCTAGTATGAACAAACCTAAAAGCAGTTTTAGGTTTCAGATAATTTGGATGGATCATCCAGATTTCATGTCGTTTGTCCGGAGCCAATGGGGGCGAAGTGTGACGGGTTCGACTATGGAAGTTTTACATAAAAAATTGCAGCTGCTTCGGGTGGAATTAAAGAGATGGAACTGGGCTGTTTTTGGGCATGTTCAAAGGAAGCTGGAAGCGCAGCAGGATCGCATCTTACGATTGGAGGTGGACCTTCAAAACGACTGGGATAATACTCTCGCTGCTCAAATAGTTCAGGAAAAACAAACTCTTGCACAATTGATTGCCTGGGATTCGGAAATGTTGCAGCAAAAGGCGAGACACAATTGGTTAAAGGATGGTGATCGTAATACTATGTTTTTTCATGCTAGTATGAGGGATCGGGCTCGTGTAAATACTGTTAGAATAAAGGAATCAGATGGCACTTGGTGCGAAGATAATGATCGGATTGGTGAGTTAGCTGTTGATTATTTTTCCTCGCTGTTTGCTTCATCTAATGCGGCTGTGAATGAGATGTTATTTCATGGTATTGTTCCGAGAATGTCTGATCAAGATAATCAGTTTCTTAGTGCGATTCCAGAAATCGATGAGATTTTGGAAGCTGTTAAAGGTTTGAATCCAAACAGTGCTCCGGGGATAGATGGATATACAGGCTGGTTTTTTCAAGGTTGTTGGAGTATTATCAAAACGGAAGTCGTTCAGGCTGTTCAAGAATTCTTTCGGGGTGCCAGTTTACATAGGGGTTTTTCGTCGACGATAGTTACTTTGATCCCCAAAGTGGCTTCTCCTACCGGTCTTGGGGATTTACGCCCCATAAGCTTGTGTACTTTTACGGCGAAAATCATGTCCCGTATAGTGGCTACGAGGTTATCTACATTTCTTCCTAGTATTGTTTCTATGGAGCAATCAGGTTTTGTGCAGGGAAGGAATATTCATGAAAACATTGTGTTAGCTCATGAGATGGTTCATAAGTTGGACAAAAAGGTGCATGGGGGAAATGTGGTTTTCAAATTTGATAAGTCCAAGGCTTATGATCGTCTAGAATGGGGATTTCTGATGCGGGCCCTTCGGGTTTTTGGTTTCAATGAGCATAATTGTGCTATGATTTTGAGGTTACTTGATAATGTATGGTATACTTTGAGGGTTAATGGGAATTCCTATGGCTTTTTCAAGTCTTCCAGGGGGGTTCGACAAGGAGATCCTCTCTCTCCTTTACTCTTCATTTTGGCTCAAGAGATTTTTTCATACAATCTTAATAAAGCCATTTTGGATAGGAAAATTAAACACTATGGGCATGGTCGTGGAGGCATTTTGATTTCCCATTTGTTATATGCCGATGATATGTTGGTGTTCTCCAATGCTAGCAAACGATCAATTATGGAGCTTCGGAGGTTGATTAGCGATTATGAGGTTGCTTCTGGTCAGATGTTAAACCTTCAGAAGAATGGTTTTTATGTGTCTTCCAAGTGCTCGCGTCATAAGGCACAGTTAATTGCTAGTTGGTCGGGTTGTTCGCAGAGGTTTTGGCCTATGAAGTATCTCGGGATTCTTTGTTTACAGGGCGTGTCAAGCGGGTTTATTTTGAAGATCTGGAAGAAAAAATTCTAAGTCGTATCTGTGGCTGGAAAAGTCGGCTTCTATCATTTGGAGCTAAGTTGGTTCTTTTAAAGGCGGTGCTTGGAAGTATCCCGGTTTTTTCAGTGGCAGCCATCAAAGTTCCGAAATCGGTGATACAGCGAAGCGAATCTGCCATGGCTTCATTTCTTTGGAGTAATAACGGTGATCGACGAAGTCATTGGGTGTCTTGGAATCGCATTTGTCAGCCCATTGAAGAGGGAGGTTTGGGTTTACGGTCGTTGCGTCAGATTATGGAGGCTCTGCATGCGAAATTAGCATGGCGTGTTTTACAAGGGACATGTCTGTGGTCGCGGTTTGCTCAAGCCAAATATGGTTCTATTGAAGGTAATTTTGTGCAGCCGTTAAACTCTTCTAATATATGGCGGTCAGTTATGTCTTAAATGGAACAGGTTCGCATGCACAGCCGGTGGGTTGTTGGTTCAGGCCAGATTTCCTTTTGGTTGTCGAATTGGAGTGGACAGGTGTTGTATGGTCCTCGTCCAGTTGATGCCAAGCTCATGGTTTCGGATGCTAAAAGGGATATGGATCAGATCTTGCAGTTTCTCCCTGCCGAGTGTCATGCGACTTTGCAAAACATCAGTGTTCAAGAAGGTTGTTCAGATTGGTTAGCTTGCACTTTAACTTCTTCCGGAGTGTTTGATTTGGCGGCATTCTATCACAAATGGAGAGATAAGCTTCCTTCTGTGGCTTGGGGGACCAAGATTTGGCAAAAGTGGATGCCTCAAAAGGTGAGTATGTTTGTTTGGAGGCTTCTTCATAGTGCTCTTCCAGTTGATATGGTGTTGCATAAAAAGGGTATTACTTATGTTTCTAAATGTGTATGTTGTGTTGGGCATCATGATCAAGAATCTTTGGATCATTTATTTCTTAGATTTGATATCGCTCTCAACTTGTGGGAAAGGTTGTCTAGACCGTTTGGAAACATATATCACTATGTAAGTATCAAGCATCTGTTTGAAGTTTGGACGAGGGGAGTTTCGTTACGTAATCAGGTAGGGGCTTGTTATTTGGGAATTTTTATGTTTACATGTTGGGAGATTTGGAAAGCTAGGTGCACTGCCATTTTCTAAAATATTCCGATGAATGCTGAGGTGATTTTTACTCGTATTTGTAGCCATTTATTTGACATGTTTTTTCAGTACAAGCCTAAATCGAAGGTATCTATTCTGGGGGGGGGGCTTGGTATTCAGCAATTGGGAATTGAGGTTGTTCAGTGTACTTTCAGAAAGGGCACCTGGTTTAGATGGATTTCTTCTAGTGATGGTACGTTCAAATTAAACACTGATGGTTCTAGTATTGGTAATGTTTGTACTGGAGGTGGTATAGTTAGAGATAGCCGGGGCAACTTGGTGGGAGCTTTTTCCAACTTTTATGGTGTTGGCTCTAACATGCGGGCAGAAATTTTAGCTCTCAGAGATGGTTTACAGCTTTGCAGGGATTTAGGGCTTGCTTTGGTTGAGGTGGAGTCAGACTCTTTGGTGGCTGTTTTGGTTCTTCAGGGGAAACAGCAACCTCCGTGGCAGTACACCTATGATTTACGCATTTGTAGGGAGCTGCTGGGATCGTTTGGTCTCTCTCATGTTTATAGAGAAAGGAATCATGTAGCGGATAGATTGGCTGCGATGGCGCATGATCACCGGAGTAAACAAACTTATAACAGTAGATTGTCTCTTCCTAGTTCAGTTCAGCTGGCTCTTGGTCATGATGAGAGAGGTTTATATAGTTTTCGTCCTTGATTAGTTTTGTAGAGATTTTTTGTTTAGAGGTAAGGCTCCTTTGTCCCCCTGTTTGTGGGTAAGGCTGGTTGTCCCCCTCCTGGTTGTTTGTTTTTTTTTTGTCGTTTTTAATAAATTTTCCGCAGGTGCCGCCCTGCTTTCCTTTAAAAAAAAAAGATATGATGATTATGTAGTAAATGGGTTCTTGATTATATGAATGATTTTGGGGAATTTTATGGAATATTATGAGTTGTTGGAATCACATATGTATATGTTTAAAGTTTGGGAAGTATACTTGATGAATCTCTATTTTTTATTGTAAGCATGAAAGATGAATTTTTACAATGGATTACATGATTTAAATGTAAAGTTTGACTTTTAAGAATAGAGTTGACTTTCATGTATATAAGAGAATCTTGCTATCTAATTCATGAATTTTTGGTTGTGAGCATGAATAATGAATTATCACTATGGATTACATTATAAAAATGTAACGTTTGACTTTCATGTATAGAAGGGTATGTTGTTCAACTCTAATTCATGAATTTAAGGTTGAGAGCATGTTAGATGAATTTACATGTTGGTTATGAACATGCTAGATGTATTTACATCTTGTTTAGATGAATAGTTATTTTGGATGAAAGCATGATTGATTAAATGCTATCTTGAGATACATGCTCGAAATGTGATGGTTGACTTTAAATGTTAAGTGTTGACCTATGAACCATATTTTGGGGATTTTGTTGGGAAGGTATGGATTGTTGGGTTGCACAATATTGCTAACCTTGAGAACTTAGCCATGAATATTAAATGAATAATAGGAGGGCTATGATGCAAATAGCTCCTACACCTTCAAATTTGAAAAGAGTAGAAATGACTCAACGAAGTCGATTATGGATTTATATGAATATAGAGAATCACATATTGAAATCCTACGGAATTTGGGGTAGTTTTGATGGAGGTTAAGCCTCCGAGCGTTTTCAAGTGTATGAAGAACACTTGGGTATTAGAGACATGATATTATTGCTCTAAGATGTTTATGTGTTAGTTAGCATAGAAATGCATAACTATGTGATTTATAAGTAAATATCTACTTGATTAGATTAGTACGGTGTGTTGTACTTTTCATTTGTTTGAGCATGCGAGTATATATTACCTGTGCTTGAGTTTGAGTCCAGCTGGCGGTTTTGGTTTGAGTTTTTGGTGGGACAATGCATTGTCTTCACGAATTGTGGGATTCGTGATCGCAATGGATCTCCGCGCCGGGTTGCACACACCCCTCCATCGATGGGCACGGTGGGGATGTAGCTGATCATTGCTAGAGTAATACACCTACCTTTGATAGCTATGGAACCCGAAACGAGGACTGTTTTCGGGGACGTCGATATCCACGAAAGGGATATCGAGGACACATAAGATTGCACATGTTTTGCAAGAGCTACACGACGGATGCAGAAAATGAATCATCTTCTCTCTCTCTTATGTGGTTTATTTTACGAGTACTTATATCAATTGTGGTGCTACGTTGTTAATGATATGATTTACATGAGATGATGATTACTTGACGAAATGTTATAGTAAAAATATAACATGCTAATGAAAATGATGATTTTTATGATATAATGTTATACTAGAAATATAACATGTTATTCATGATTAGAATGGAAACAATAGTCTCCCATATATGAATTATTATATGAGTTGTGATAGATAAAGAATTATGAGACTCATGGTATAATTAGGATATGTAATTGGTGGTTTGATGATAAGTTAAAATGTGGAAATAACATGCTACACATTATTGGAATTGAGAATCATATTCTATGTGATATGAAATACTTTATGATAAATTATGAAAAACTATGTTCTATGTGGCTATGGATGAAATTGGGTTTATGTTGAGAATTATACCATGAAATATTATATCATAAGTATGACATGAGATGTACATGTTTTATTTGAGCATAATGTCATGCCATGACATTGCATCTTTAGTAGCTTACTAAGTCATTATGACTTACTCGTTTACTTTGTTTTCCTTAGATTCGAGCCGAGCTAGTAATGCGAAGGAATCCGCCGAGTCTACGATAGAAGTGTGAATTTTATGAAGGTTGCTACTATTATTATTTTTGTAACCTTGGTTTTGTTGGAAAGGACGTTTGGGAAGTGAAGTTATATAGACTTCACTATGGGTAGTAAAGCTTGTGTTTTTATTGGTTCATGTACTTGTTAAATTATTTATACTTGGTTTTTGTGAGCCGACAAATATTAGTCGAGCCATGTTTGTTTAAGTACGTTTTTATTCCATCTTGAGTAATATTATTGTTGGTTGTTGTACTCCGGCATGTTTAGCCGTAGAGTGTGTAGACTAGAGTTGTAGACTTAGTTAATGTTGGGTTCAGGTTGTAACGTCGCCGATGACTAGGTTATATTATTGCTTATAAAATTGTAACATGTGGTTTGTAGTACGTGCCCAATGTTGCGTCACGTGCGTCAAATTTTTGGGCCGAGAGATTTACTATCTCCTTGGTTGTTTTGTATTTCGAGCTTGTTAGCTCGGGTCCATTTAAGTTATTCGCTTCCGCATTTGTTGAGTCGTTGGCGTATCGTTGTTATAGCCTTACCCTTCACTTGTTGTTTTGTGCGTTCTGACGGCGCGACCTTGGGGTCTCGTATTGGGATCCGGGTCGGGTCATCACACTCTTCTTTAAAAAAATACTCAAAAGTCAACGAACACAAAGACTCCTGCAACTAGATCTTCAAAGAAGCTGTAAGATCTACACGAGATTGTCTTCACCAACGCATCTCAGATCTTCACAGGAGATTGCAATGGGCTTACCCAGACCTTAGCAAAACATTTTTTGTGGATTGCTAGGAAGAAAAGTTTTGAAGAAGAAGAGAGAGATCAGAAACTTCATTTGATAGAGATAGGTGCCTTGGTCAAGAACTCAATTCTTGATTTGAGTTCTTCACCCTTCTTCGAAAAACTCAGCCTTTAGCTGAATCTTTAGGACTTTATTCCTAAAGTTAGAGGTCAAGCTCTTGGATCGATTTGAAGATTGATTTCAGATGGAGCCTATAGAAGATGAAGAGTTGTTTGTAGATATTGCATTCATATCTTCAGATTTGTATTCATATACAAATTTTGTTGATTGTGCAATAATCAATCATCATAGAAGGATGAGTGCTATGCACTCAATTGTTCAGATATTTTATATCTGAACGACCTTCAATAGTCTTCTCACAACAGTCTCTCGTTCTCATCTCATATTGTCCTCTTTATTTAAGAGTTCATTTATCAATAATTAAGTAAAGATTAAGTCTTGAGAGCACAAGGATAGAAATTGTACATAGAGTGTCTAGGCTGATGTAATCTGTAATTTATCTTAGAATAAATTCAGATGTTCTTTCAAGTAATCTGTCTTTTAGTCTTTACCTCTCTATGAGCTTTTATAATTTGATTTGTCCTTTGAAAATATATTCTCTAATGATTTTCTAAATCTACATTTGGAAGAAGGATTAAGTGTGTTGTTGTTCTGATCATATATTCGTGTACAGCCACTTAAGACTTCCCTAAATATAAGCCTAACTATTTCCGCTGCTTAAACTCTTTCAAACAGGCTTTTGATTTAAAAGGCAGTTCATCAGCAGATTTCATAACTCTTCTAAAAGTAAGTCTGTTGTTCCTTAATACCAGCAAACATGCTCACTGTGCAAACTGTCTACGCCTTTAAAACATATGCTTTAATTATATAAAAAGAAAGAAAAGTTTTAAATGGCAACATAGGCTATTCACCCCCCCCCCCTTTAGCCTATTTGAGCAATCATGTGGACCAACAACAATATTGCTCATATAGGCTAGAAGGGGGTGAATAGCCTATGTTGCCAATTAAAACTTTTCTTTCTTATATATATATATATATATATATATATATATATATATATATATAAAGCATAGGTTTTAATGGCACAGGCGGTTAACACATTGAGCATGTTTGCTGATAGTATGCAACAACAGGCTTGCTCTCAGAAGAGTTATGAACTCTGCTGGTGTATTGCTAATAAATCAAAAGCCTGTTTAAAAGTGTTTAAGCAGTGGAAATAGTAAGGCTTAGATTTAGAGAGGTCTTAAGTGGTTGTACACGAATATATGATCAGAACAACAACATAGTTAATCCTTCTTCCAAATGTAGTTTTAGGAAATCATTAGAGAATAGCTTTTCAAAGAATAAATCAATTTATAAAAGCTCATAGAGAGGTAAAGAATGAAAGATAAATTACTTGAAAGAATATCTGAATTTATTCAAAGATAAATTATAGATTACATCATCCTAGACTCTCTATGTAAAGTTTCTGTCCTTATCCCTTCAAGCCTTAATCTTTACTTAATTATTCATAGACGAATTCTTAAGTAAAGAAGACAATAGGAGACGAGAACGAGAGACTCATATAAGAAGGCAATTTTCAAGATCGTTCAGATAAAGCTTATCTGAACGAATGAGTGCAGAGCACTCGACTTTCTATGATGATTGATTATTGCATAATCAACAGCATTTGTAACGGAATACAAATCTGAAGATATGAATGCAAAATAAATAGACAACTCTTCATCTTCCTCGGGTAACATCTGAAACCTATCAACCAAGATGTTTATCTCTATCGATAGAAGTTTCTGGATCTCTTCTTCTTCTTCAACATTTTTCTTCTTAGCAATCCACAAAGAGTGTTTTTCTAAGGTCTGGGTATGCTCACTGCAATCTTGTTCTTGACGAAGAGCTTCTTGTTGCAGATTGTTGTTCTTGATATTCTTGTCTCTCTTTTATGAAAAGAGGGAAGAAGTTCTTTTTATAGACCGAAGAGAGCTAATCGTTGAAATCTATTGATAGATATTTGTATCCGTTGAATGATTTGTCTTGAGAATTGATGGATAAAGATGTGGTTCGATAGATCTTTATCTGTTGGATAAAAGACTTCATTCTTTAGATCTTCGAACTAATTCATGTCATACTTTATGATAAGTCGCTGAAGGATAAGTCTGATTCATTAATGCACTGCCAGGTGGTCAGTCCGATAAAGTAGATTCTTTTGATTTTTCAGATCCACATGAGAGATAGAGGGAAAATCTTGCAGTATCAAGGATGTCAGGCTTCATAGGATTTGAATGACCTTGAAGCTTGAACATTTTTTATCTTGTCTTAATCTACTGCAATTTTTTTTCTTTGTAGCACGTACAGATCCAAGTCTGCTGGTGAGATGTTCAATCCAGAGGAGCAAGTCTTCTGCAAGAGGGGACTGCTAGTTATTGATTTACAGTATGAACATTCAAACCATAGCAAGTCTGTTGATGGCAGGTCTTCAAGGTATTCTGAGGTACACATGATAAGTCTGCTGGTGACGAATCTTCAAGGTATACTTTGGTGCCCATGACAAATCTGCTGGTGACGAGTCTCTTTAGAGAACCTTTGACGCTGTAGCAAGCCTGCTAGTGCTTAGTGCTTATGAATTGCTAGTCTGTTAATCATCATTAAGAAGGTAGGACTAGATTAGGACAACCTAACCTAAGACCTTTGTGTTGTCAAACAAGTTGTCACACTAACCGGTACGCAGACCTTTTAGCCACTTGTTATGACACACAGTAATGGGAACAAGCTAATCAAAATATTTAGAATTTGCAAGGTGATAAGTTATTCATCAAGAAGCATATTCTAACACTTTTCCCTCTGGACGTCTACTGCTCAAGCCATCTTCTTGACAAGTCTGTATTCTTCAAGAATGGCTCTCATGATGTTTTCACATCACAACAATTGGCTCTTTCCAGCGCCATCCACTCAAGGCTTCAACTCAACTTTGCGGCCTATCTGTTCAATGACCTCCGCTATCTCATCTTCAGTGTGAAGAAAATTCCTTACAACAAGCGGCCTTATGTGCGGCTCATTAATGCCCTTCTACGAACAACACCATCGATCAATTATGCCATTGAGGCAGATGAGCTGAAGAAGGTGTTCAATGACAAACAACTCACGACTACCTTCATCAAGACCTACTTCAAGGATGAGAACAAAAGGCACCGACTGAAAGGACTTGGAGATATTGCACCTGAAATGGTTGCAAACCCAGCTGAATCAGTGATTCGACGTTTTGACTTAGCTGCTTATGATGCTGAGAGAAAGGCAGCCTGTGGGTTCCCGGGATGCATGCGCCTGCGCCCCGCGCGCCCTTGGATAGGGGTGCGCATACGTGCGGATGCGGTGACATCCACTGCTCTCGTTCCACCCTCCCTTTTCTAGGGGAAGACGAAATCAAAAGTGTGAGAGGAGTGCTGTCGGAATAGCGCGTTGGAATGCGCCTCGGTTGTCTTTAGTGAATTTATGATCCAATATGGGAGCTTTGGGTTTCCTATGTCAAGTTATCCCTTTTTTAGGGGATACCAAGACATAGGAATGCATCACCCTTCTATTCTCATTTTCCCTTTTTTAGGGGAAAGCGGGAAAGTGCAAGGAAGGAATGTTGCGGCGCCCCCACTATGGATTTTATGAAAATAGCCTTATGGCCTATTTCGGATCACTATGGGTGCTTTGGGTTTTCTACGTCAAGTTATCCCTTGTTTAGGGGATACCAGGACATAGGAATACATCACCTTTCCATTCCCATTTTCCCTTTTTTAGGGGAAAACGAAAAAGTGCAAGGAAAGATGTTGCGAGGCCCCACTGGATCCAAAATCTTTTAGAGTCGCCATCTTTATTTTGAGGAATAAATAAAGCAAAACCAAAAAGAAAACCAGAGATAATAAAAAGCGGGTCCGGAGGCTAAGTTACGAGTTGGGAAGGTGCTAGGCACCCAACTCGCCCTTTCGGTCTCAAAACAGTTTTTGGCTAAAGTATGTTTTTTGTTATATTTATTTAACAGATAAATAAAGCATTAACTGCCTACAAATACATCCATTTGTCTACATTATTTATAGACTTGCAACTGTCTCTTTACAAATAATTACAAATATACTTGAAAATATTTGGCCATAATAATGGCTCTTTTTAGTACTATTTCCTAACTAAATATGGGCAGCACAACTGCTTATATATCTAATTGGGCCGGATTGAAAATAATACTTTTACAAATAAAAACTTTAAAATAAAACTTCTTGACGGCTTAGGGTGTGCTCGTCGCTTCGAGGGAGAGGGAGTCTTTTTTGTTGTTGTTGTTGTTGTTGTTGTTGTTGTTGTGTGTTGTGTGGATTCAGGCAGAGTGACTGCTTCTGAAAGTTACTTTCGACCTTGGGATTTAGGTAGAGTAACTGTTTATTTTGGTTGTTGTGTTTGCTTGAGGTAGGCTGAAATCGGGCAGAATAACGACTTATTTCTGGCTGATTTGGCATTTTAAATCGGGCAGAGCAACTGCTCTTTCCACGATTTTTGGACCGGGAAATAGGGTAGATACCTAGGCGGGGGCTAAGGCTCACTTCTACCTGGGTTGGTTTGTGTTTGGAGGAGGTTTGGCAGGGTTTCGAGGCTTTTTGAGGTGATCGCTCACTATCTCACTTCGCTCTCTATTTCTTCAGCGTAACGAGAACGCGGAGAATTTTTATCGCTGAAAATGGTGTGTTGAAGGCGGACCCCAAGGCCTCTATTTATAGGCTGGATTGAGGACACTGAGGGAATTTAATTTCCTTCTTCGCGCATTGATCGATTGTACCAGCCACAGAGAGATTTGGACATTGCGGGGACTGTAGCGAAATCTGGGAGCCGGGAAGCTGTTTTTGGGCGCTAGGAAGCTCAAACTTGGCGCTATACCAAGACTCGATGTGGGTGGCGCCAACTTTTTCATAGTTTCCAAATTTTGCACTTTGAACCCTGCATTTCATTCTTTTGCGCATCCTGCTTTGTCCTTTTGCACTTTTGACCTTGTAACTTGACATTTGTTAATGTTTCAACAGGTCTTGATATTTTATGTCATGTCACATACCAGGGGTACGAAATTAGGGTGTCTACGCAGCCCGTACTGCTTGACAAGCTGGGAAGGACAAGTGAGATAATCATGGTGGTACGTCTCTGGCAAGGGATGCTCTATCAGAAGCAAGGCACCTGGCAGAAGAAGTCGAACATCTGGTCGAAAAGACCAAGGCAAAGTAGGCTAGGCAAGCAACTGGTGTCAAACCATCTGCTGGAGACTCCAACCCTGAACCTGCACCCCAACCCAAGCCTACCTCAAAGTCTACCCAAACCTACAAAAGGAAAACCGTTTCTTACCAACCCTCTTCCTTACCCAAACGCAAGAGATTACGTAAAACCCATGTTGAACAACCACCAGCAGACTTTACCATCTCTGTCGATGAAGCGTCTGGATCCCCTGTCGAGCCGCTAAGGCGTAAAAGGAAATTTGCTGGCAACCCATCCTTCACCTCTACCGATACTCCTTCAACAACCATTCTGACTAAGTCTTCTACTTATGAGGAGCCTATCCCTAAGGAGGAGCCAACCAAATCACCTGACCAATCACCTCCTTCTCCCTTTAACTACTCACCTAACCCATCATCACCAGCCTCACCTATCTCACCTAACTAACAAACATCCTCCCCTCATAACACTTCACCATTCGAACCAAACCATCCATTTCATCCATCCTTACACCATGGTTCCCCACATCCTATCCTCTGCTGCTACGAAGTTTATCTTTGAACTTTCGTCAGTAGCAGACCTCTTTCCCATACCTACTCCCCCTCAACCAGCTACTAAACCTAAGAGACCAGAAGATCCTTCCTATCCCCCTCTATCCTTCTGGTTCTCCACTGACCCCATCCATACCTCTTCTAACCCCTCCAATGTCTGTGATCATTCGGACACAGACACTGAAATTCCCCCAACTCCTCCTCCTTTACCCCCTTTAACCATTTCATCCTCATCTATACCAATGCTACCCTCGTCTGACTCTTCCTCCTCAGACTCAACATCTACCTCTCCGCCTCTCCAGCAGCCCTTCAGGCCTATTGCTGTTGCCACTGCTTCAGTCTCTACCTCTAAAGAGCCTACACTAGTAAACCTCCGCTCAACTCCCTCCACTTCCAACCTGGAAAATAAAGACATATTAAGCAAATTGGATGCCATCTACACCAGACTTGGAGAATTAACAAGTGTCTCCACGACTGCTGCTGAGATTGTAGCATCTTCGTCCAAGGCTGCTGCCAGGAATACCAACATCCTCTGCCAATTTCAAGAGGATGTTTGGACTCGGTTTGGAGAGGTCAGGCATGAGTCTACTGAGTTGAAGATAAACATGGAAGCTCAACGAAATGAGACTGTCCGCTTGGTTTCCACTCTTTTCTTATAGCTCTTCCACAACATGACCCTCCATCTTGCTCATAACCATCCTCTCATTATCGAGCTCAACGATCAACTTCAGTAGAAAACTAAGGCACAACATGAAGCTGAGCGAGTATGTGATCTGGCCATCACGGAGGAGAAACAAATGCGGTCTATGAACCAAGTTATGATGGATGAGAACAACGGATTTCATGAAGAACTTGATCAACAACATTTAGAAAAAGAGTATGCCAGAAGAGTTGAGGAACTCGAGTGCCAACGCCGGGAAAAGGGAGCAGCAGAGAAGGGAAAAGTAAAAAGGCCATGATAATATGTTAAAAATCCTTTATCCCTTGTATCTATCTTTTTTGAAAAACTCTGTAAAATTTAAACTTCTTGTTTGAAATACAGAAGTATCTTCTTTTCAAAAATATCTACTGTTTAAATTTCATATCCTTTAAATTTCATATATATGCTTGGAATTTAAACTTTTAGTTTAATTTTTTTTTAAACTGCTTTCTCTAATCCACTTGTGCCTATCATTCAAATTTTTGTTGTTGTAAGCACTTATATTAGTTGTTACACTTGAGGTGTTCCTTATTTATAGAGGCATGTCTGCTGTTATAAAAAAAATAATCTCTTCTAACATGCTATTATCTATCCATAAGCTTTTATAGCCCTCATTTGTAAGTAATGATGACCAGATGGAAATAAGAAGAGATTGTTGTTTCTCATTGTATTTTAGATTTGCATTTGCTTATACATTACATTAGATTCTATACTTAGTGGCTAAATGGGCTGCGTACCAGTTAGCGTGACAACTGTATATAGAACTTTGCCTTTAGAATAGTTATTTAGACTTCACAGCTTTCGACATTCATCACCAGAAGACTTCAACAAAGGCTTCACCAGCAGACCTTGTCTGCCTATGAACTGCAGTATGACATGCATGAAGATCATCAAGATGTCCATCTCAGCTCATTCAGAAAGGGATTATTAATTTAGATATTTTAGAATATCCGTTTGAATTATATTCTTCTAGAGTTGACTCCTGACTTCAAGGATACGCCACTCCATCTTTTCCGAATGTTCGAAGACTTTCATCTATGATGATTACTGAACATGATAGAGCAGATACACAGTTTGACACGTACAGTCTGTACCAACTCCTGCAGGACTGTAACCTTTGTTGTCTTCCACCTGCTCGATTCAATACCTGCTTCTCTCCATACTTCGATCAGATATCAGTGAAGAAGAAGTCAATCTAACAGCTCCTTGCATTTAATGCTTCCAACCTAATAGAGCTGTTACTCACTTCATCTTCTCCAACGGTCTCAAGATGCCTCATTTATATACCTCCATTGAAGACCAAAAGAATTCAATGCTCTGAAACTATTCAACAAGTTCAAGCCATCTTACTCAGTTCATTCAAGAGATCACAAACTGATCGACGAAGTCCTCAACAATAACAAGAAGACTGCACATTCATTGCTACTTATTTCCTTCCTCTTGTTATATTCATTAACTGTTCTTTAGCACAATGAATATTCTGTTTCCCAGATATTCACTACCAACCACCAAACACAAGTCAAATATTTTGTGCACGATCCATTTGAGATTTCTGTAATAGAACTATTGGAAAACATAGTGCACTTTCAAATCCAAGGTTGACTACTTTGGTGGCGAACGTAGTACTCTTTATAGTACGAACCATCTCAAAATACTTGTGTTCATTCTTCTATCGCATTTACTATTTTATATTCTTATATGTTCTTTAACTTATTTCCTTCGAGCATCTAACTTAAGAGAACAGCCAAGTCGACTGGTAGACTTAGTCTGTCTTCCTTACAACTCTTCCGCTACTACAACTTTTTCTATAAGCTGTTAGTACTTGTTAAAGGAACCTTTCTCGAAAAGTTTTTAAGTGTAACTAGGCTTTTCAAGCATCCTCGAGGGTTCCCCCTTTTGGCCAGCTTTGGAAACAAGGACCATAAGTGGTCCGACAAGGTTCTGCTTGTGGAATCGAGTCGCGGGTGGAATTTCGAGATTCTTGAAGGGAAGCCCCACGGTCTGTCGAGGACGAAGACTTTGAATGATGCCGACGAAGCTACGAGGCTTGCTATCGAGGCTCCCTTGCTCGACGATGAAGGGGTGCAGGTTCGGTCCTACAATTGGAAGGCCATTGTGGAGAACGAGGGCCTCCTATCAAGGTTTTGGGTTTCGGCAGCTGAGGTTGAAGGAGTGGAGAGGGCGTATTCTGGTTTCGAATACGTGAGTCGAGAGGGCTGGGCCCTGCATCAGGGTTGGACATTTGGCTCGGCGTGTCCGAGATGTGAGGGTATAGATGGGCTCGAGTGCCCAACATCAGGTTAATTTTGTTTATTCCTGTTTGTTTGTTTCCTTCGGTTTTTTGCTAAATTCGTCTTTTTTTGAGTACTGATGCGACCTTCCTATTTTTTGTAGAGATGGCTGTCTCTCGAGATCTTTGTTTGGCCAAAGGCCGAGGAGGAAAGAAATGCCGAGCTTAGAGCCGGCTGGCTAAGGATGGTATAGGAGCAGCGATGCCTACTGTCGGTGTTTTGGAGGATCCTACCAAGATGGCCCCTACTGCTCCGTCTTCGGCGGCTCTTCCTACTAAGGCAAAGGGTAAGCAGCCTGCGAGCGACGCTCCGAGGGCCAAAGGTTCAAGTTCCGCCCCCTCCCGCTAATGTCGTTACCGAGGCGACTTCTGTCCCATCTCCCCTCGGCAGGCGGTGTCTGATAGCGAGCATGTTGTCAACCATGTCGTCAAGGTGATAAACAACTTCCTTGCGAGGCTACGGGCAAAGATTATTCGGCGAGGGGGTGCCGGCCGCGGCTTTGAAGCGATGGCCCGCCTAGCCATTTCAAGCTGCAAGATCTTTGCGGGCTAGCTTTGAGCGAGGTAAACTAATTTCATTATTTCTATTTCTCGCATCTTTGTTCCTTTCATTTGTGTTGCTTATGTTCACTTTGCTTCTACAGCTTGGGGTCGGTATCACTGCATATCATGACAAGGCGAGCAAAAAGAGTCCGTTCGAGGCTGGAGGTCTCGACAAGCGCGAAGGGGAGATTTCTTAGTCTTTGAGAAAGTGAAGTCCTTGGAAGGGGATTTACTATTGAAGGCGAAGAGGTCTCTCAACTTTCGCAGAAGCGGCTTAGGCGGGAGGCGGATGCTTGAAAGAACAAGGCTAGCGGCGGGGCCGGGGTGGCGAGCTCGAGGCCAAGCTTAAGGGAGTGGTGGATGAGGTTGATAGCTTGAAGGCCGAGCGAAGCCTAGCGAGGAGAAAGTTTTGGCGAGATATTGGAGCTCGCTTTCTTATGAGGTAGAGGCTCTGGACTATATGGAGACGGGCCGAGTTCAGGCCTTCCGAGCGGTGGCGGCGATGGGTGTGCCGGTGTCAGAGGTGGTGGAGATGGCGAACCTTGCCTCTTTTGGTCCGGAATGCCGAGGAGTCTCCTCGTTGGTACCGTTCGATGATGCTGAGCTTGGCCAGATAAAAGATGCCGATGCCGTGGTTCAAGCTCTGAGTGGTGCCTCCCCCCTGTCGAGGCGAACAACCTTTTTGCCCTGCTGGCTCAGAAAAATGCCTATATAAAAGAGAGCTATCGTGGCTTTGCGGTGCCGAGGCAGGCTACCCCTCAACAGGCACACTATGTGGGCGATCAGTTGATGGCCGAGTTAGAAGGCCAGAAAACGAGCAGGGAGGAGCTTTCAAAAAGTCAATATATTTCCGAGCAAGCGGCGGCTCGCGAGGAGGAGGAGGCTGGTGAGGGGGTTTAGCCTAGGACAATGGTTATATGTAATATTTTATCCTTGGTGTAAATTGTAAGTATGTTTTTGTTGTTAGTTTAGTTTTTGCAAATATTTTCTTCTGTATGGTGCAAGTGTTTTCTGCCTATATATATAAGTGTTTTCGTGTTTTGGCGAGATAATGCGATCTCGTTTTGGCGAGGCAATGCGGCCTCGTTTTTAGCGAGATAGTGCGATCTCGTTTTGGCGAGACAATGCGGTCTCGTTTTTAGTGAGATAGTGCGATCTCGTTTTGGCGAGACAATGCGGTCTCGTTTTTAGCGAGATAATGCGATCTCGTTTTGGCGAGGCAATGCGGCCTCGTTTTTTGGCGAGGCAATGCGAGCTCGTTTTGGCGAGGTAATGCGACCTCGTTTTGGCGAGGCAATGCGACCTCGTTTTGGCGAGGCAATGCGACCTCGTTTTTGGCGAGGCAATGCGACCTCGTTTTGGCGAGGCAATGCGACCTCGATTTTGGCGAGATAGTGCGATCTCGAATACATGGTTTTGAACAAGTTTTTTGCCTTGAAAATTTCCCTTTCATATATGTAAGAAGATTACAACTCACTGATAATATTTTTTCAAGTGGTCTGAATGCCAAGGGTTTTTTCAGAGGAGTTGCGGTTTCGCGAGCTTTGTAGGTTCTGCTTTCGAATCTTTGTCGGTGATTTTATACGGTCCTTCCCAATTGGGAGAAAGCTTGTTTCTTCCTGGCCTGTTGCATGTCACCTCGACTTTTCTTAGCACCATATCGCCGACCGAGAACGTGCGAGGATTCACCCTTTTGTCATGATGGGCCTTGGCGAGCTTTTTGTAGTTGATTGCCTTCATCCGGGTTTCGAGCCTTCTTTCTTCGAGGTAGTCAAGGTCCAGAGTCCTTGATTCTGTGTTCGCTTCTTCATTGAAATGGATGACTCTTGCAGTGGGGAGAGCCATTTCGGCCCGGGGCCATGGCCTCGGTTCCATATGTCAGAAAGGCGTTTCCTCGGTTGAACCTCGGCGAGACGTTCGGATTGCCCATAAGACGGCCGGAAGCTCCTCGAGCCAAGCACCTTTTTTGTCATCTAACCTTCTTTTCAAGGCATGAAGTATTTGCTTGTTTCCGGCCTCCGCTTGGCCGTTTCCTTGGGGGTGTGCTACCGAGGACTTCCAATGTCGAATTCCTCTTTCCTCGCAGCTGGCCGTGAATCTGTTCGAAAACTGTGTGCCGTGGTCTGATACAATGGCTCTCGGCAATCCGTATCTGCAGAGGACATTGTCTCGAATGAAGTCGATGGCCCTTTGTTCGGTGATGCTTGCTAAGGGTTTGGCCTCGATCCATTTCGTGAAGTAGTCCACCGCCACTATCACAAATTTGTTCTTTCCTTTGGCGAGGGAATGGTCGATTAGGTCCAGTCCCACATTTCGAAAGGCCATCTTTGCGATTAGGTGTTTGAGGTGCGAAGGTAATCTTGGGATATTAGCGAACCTTTGACACTTGTCGCATTTTACGTATGCCTCGGCATCCTTTCTCAACGTCGGCCAATAGTATCAGTGAAAAATGACCCTATCGGCCAAAGTTCGAGCCCCTGGATGGCTACCACACACCCCTCCATGTACCTCGGCAAGTAATCCTTGTGTGGTTTCTGGTCGAACACACCTTAAGAGAGGCTTCGTGAAGGATCGCCTGTATAGTACATCCCCAATTAAAGCGTATCTGGCCGACCTTCTTGCCATTGCCCATCCTTGCTCTCCGTCGCTGGGTAGTATCCACAGCCGATGTACTTTTTGATGTCATCGATCCAACACTCGTCGCTTTGTTCTAGCATCAATACTTTCTCTTTATCAATGGACGGGGTATCCAGGATTTCGATCCATGTTTCTGGGGGGAGCTCGCCGAGTTCACTTGTGGCCATTTTTGAGAGGTAGTCTGCCCTCGTGTTTTCCTCCCTTCCTACTTGTTCCAACTCCCAGTATTCAAATTGGGCGAGGACACTCACGGCTAGTGCTCGGTACTTGTCGAGGGTTGGATGGTTTACCCCGTATTCCCAGAAATGCTTCACGGCAGTGGGAGTCGGCGAAGATCAAGATTTGAGTAGCCTATCTCGGCGCGGTTCAGCGCCGGCTATCAAGGCTTCGTACTCGGCGGCGTTGTTCGGATTTGGGAAATTCGGTTTCAAGGCCTTCTTGATTTCCGTTCCATCGGTGTAATGAGGAGAATGCCGCTCGTTTCCATTTTTTTGGGCGATCCATCTACGAACAATGTCGGTGAGGTGGTCGCGTTTTGCGAGGACACTCTTGCACAGGCACTTGCTCGCTTGTGGAAGGTCCTTGATCTGGCGCATCGCTTTCTCCTTCTGCCGAGGTGAAGGAGGCTTCGGCAATGAAATCAGCCAAGATTTGAGCTCTGATGGTTTTTCTTGGAAGGTAAACAATTGCATACTCCGTCAACTCAATGGCCCACTTCATCATTCTTCCTGCAACATCAGGCCTGTGTAGTATTCTTCGCAGAGGTAAGTCAGTATAAACCCCGATTTCGTGGGCTTTGAAATACGGACTTCTTGGTTTTTCGCCGTTATCATTAGCGCGAGAATCACCTTCTCGATGTGCATGTACCTCGTTTCAACTTCGGTCGGTGCATGTGATACATAGTAGATGGGTTTACGAAGTCCTCCTTCCTCATGCGACCAGATGCTATGGTATCAGAGAGATAGACAAAGAGTCTTTCTCTGGTTTGGGCGGTTTGCGCTTAGCAGGGTATTTTTGAGCTCGCAAGCGAGGTCGCATTCTTTGTCCCATGTGAATTTTCTCGCTCCTCTTGGGATTTTGAAGAAGGGAGGCTTTTTCGGTGATTTTGAGATGAACCTTCCCAAGGCTACTATTCTTCCATTCAATTTGTTGAACTTGCTTGATGCATATTGGGACCTTCATCTCGGCAAGTGCTTTTATTTTCTCGGGATTTGCCTCGATGCAGCTCATTCACCATGTACCCCAAAACTTCCCGCCGTTGCAGAAGGCACATTTAGCGGGATTGAGCTTCATTTTGTTCTTTCTGAGGTTTGCGAAGGTTTCTCTGAGGTCGTCTATGTGGCCTGTTTCCTTCGTTTTGATCACCATATCATCTATGTAGGCCTCCACATTCCTCCCATTGCCGAAGACTTTGTTCACCATTCGGTAGGTGGCCCCCGAGCGACATCATATTGTATGCATAGAGCGCTTTGCCGCTCGGAGCTGTATTCCCTTGGTCCTCTTTCCACATCGATGCGGTGGTACCACAGTGGCGTCCACAGCTTAAAATTTTGTATCGAGATAGAATCGACCGGTTGATCTATCCTCGGTAGTGGATCTGATCCTTCGGGCATGCTTCGGTTTAGGTTGGTGAAGTCACGCACATCCTCCATTTTCCGTTATTTTCTTGACCATCACAACATTTGCAATCCACGTAGGGTAGTGGATTTCTCTTATGATCTCGGCAGAAGAAGTTTGGCTATTTCCTCCTTGATGGCCTTTTGCTTTTCCGGGGAGAAATATCTCGGCTTCTGTTGGATAGGTACAAATCTTGGATTGATGCTTAATCGGTGTACTGCTACATCCTCGGCAATGCCTTCCATATCCTCGGCTTGCCATGCAAAGACATCGGTGTTCTCTCTCGAGAACTTCGATTATGGCTCTCCTTTTAGTCGCCCGCAATTTCCATTCCCACCTTTATTTTACGGTCGGGGTAGTTGAAGTTTATGATAACCTCTTCTACATCTTCCATAGGTGTATGATTGGATGATCTCGAACATCGAGGCTTTCGATTTCAGTTTTCTCGGTCTCGGCACTTTCGGCGTTCCTTCTTCAGCGGGCCAACTTCCTTGGCTTGCTTTGATTGCTATGGGGTGGAGCTTTCCCGTCGAGCCCTACGGCTCGTTTGGCGGCTTGTTCATCTTCTCTTTGCCTCGGCCTCCTCGGCCTTTTCAATCTTTTCTCGCCTCTTTTTTCATTGATCGGGTACTCTAAAGTAATGCGAGCATCATTCTTAAGGACCCTACTCGAGCGAGGTCATGTACTTGACTTCGTGATGGGCCATTGATGCCACCATTCAAAATTTGGCACTGGGAAGGTGGGAGGATGGCGTTATGCGGAGAGGGAGATCAGGGCGAGGGAAAGTGACTTCCTCGCTTACGGTGGTATCCCCCGCCCAGGTGACTATGAGTCCCACTTGTTCCTTTGGCGTGACCTTGTGGCTGTAAAGCCCTCGGTTGGACTCGGCTCGGGCTCGGGTGAGGTGGGTATCGCCAGAGCCCTAGTGCCGAGAAAGCACTTATAGTACATCACATCTCTTCCGCCCCTGTGTCTATCAAGACCCGTTTAACTAGGCATTGTGAATGCCAATTTGCGAGTTAACGGGTTTTGGCAAGCATAATCATTGACCGCCGGCTCGGTATCCTAAATACCATTTCGTTCTCAACCATCCCATCCATAATGTTTTCGCCGAGTTGTTCGAGGCGGTTGATGGCATTCTTCAAGCGTGTGATACTGGGTTTCTTCAGGATGGTATTTACCAGCGGTTGTCGGTGCATTTTCGCCCGGAGCCCTTCGGTCGCGAATGGACCTCTCTCGCCACAAACCGATCTCCCTCATTTATCACCCTCTGTATCGCTCTTTTTGAGGCTGTATGCACTCCTCAAGTAATATGGCCAATCTCGTTATGGAAGCTGCATCTTTTTCGTTGATTTCGCCCCTCCGGGTGACCTCGTGGGGAGTGGTGGGCGTATCTTGTTTCTCTCTCGGGAGAAGCGTCCATTATGTGTTCCCTAGATTCATTGAGGGGTGAAGTCTTCGGCTCGAATTCTCGTCTTGGCCCCTAATCTCGCCCGGTGAATCAGGCGCCTCTCTCCTCCTCCCTTCTTTTCGCCGAGTTGGCGTCCTCTGTAGAGCTTTCCCTGCTCTTTTCCTTATTTGCGGCGTCAGTGCGGAAGGGGCGTGACCGCTTCGTGAGTTTGTTGTGGTGGGGGTTGCTCGCCGTCAACCAGGGCCACCCTTTGGTGTCAAGAACATCTCGCCGATTGTGTCCTTTGGTCGCATGAGGAGCTCGTTCGGCAATTCCTCGTACCGGGCTCAGAAACACATCCTCACGGATGTGTCGGGAATATCTGGGATTTGGTCGGGACTTCTTTGAGCGTGCCATGCGCCCGATGCAGTTTCTCCAACCTCTTGTTTCACGCTACAGTCTATCTCGCTTTTGGGAGAGCACTGCCGAAGCGAACTTTTTCAAAAATGCCCCCTTAAAGTCATCCCAACGGGTGATAGAGTCGGGTGCTAACCCGTTGTACCTTGTTGAGCACCTTCTTTAGGGTCAGCGAACACCAAGCACCATATGTCGTCGATGCAGTTACGATGATCATTTTCAACTCGAACCACGACCGTGGTCGAGGCGGTTGTGTTACGGTGTAGTCCTCAAAGTGTGGAATCTTTACTTTCGAAGGAACTTCCACCTCTCTTATACGCTTAATAAATGGCCCCCAATTTTCTTGAGGCCGAGTTAACCAGAGCTCTGCTAGAGCTTCCAATTTTCCATCCATGCCTAATCTCGGCATACGTCATCGGCCATGCCTGTGCGAGCCAAAGGCTTGAGTGGGGATGCGATTAGCCCTTTTTGCACTTTGTGGTACCTCGGGCTCTTCCTCGATCATGTTTCTCATGGGGGATCCCAAACGAGCCTCCTTTGCTAGTTGGCGAGAGGGATGTCGAGACCTGGAGGGGGCTTTGTTGGTCGAGGCTGGCGGGCGTCGGCGAGACTCCCCTTCCTCGCTTTCGGCTCGGCAGGTTATCCGTGGGAATCTAAGGCGAGAATGAGCACTCGTCTAGACCCCTACCCTCTTCCCAAGTCTTGATTTGACATTGGTGGTAAACTTTGCCTTTATAGCTTTTGTAGTTTCCACCCTCTACAAAGCGAGTTGGATCACGCGGGGTGCTTTGTGCGTTGATTATGGGCTCGGGTTAGGGGCAGGGCTTTGTCTTAGCTCGTGCATCTTATTCTCGGCTTCACGTATTTTTCGTGCACAAGGTCTTTTGGTGCTCCCAATAAGCATACTCCTGTTCGGCCTCTTCTTGAGTCGTTGGTCTATTTGCTTTACCACGCAGTTCCTCCTCGTTGGCCCTGGAAGACTCGACCTCTCGGGGGTCGGCGTCAGTGTCTTTATTTTTGTTCGAGAGCCGTTTGTGCAGAGCGATCCTTCTTTGGTCCCTGGCCGACACCTCGGGTAGCGAGGCCGGAGTTCTCCCTGCGTCCCTCATTGTCTTTGTGCTCGGCATGCTCCTTTTTACGGGTGGGTGGATGCGGCGGGGTTACGTTCTTTGAGGCTTGCTTTTGGATTTTACCATCCTTTCTCGTGCGTGGACTGTGGTGAGAAAAGTCGTTTCCGGCAAGCGAACCAAGCGATCACGCAAAATGTGTGGTGATCTTGTCTTGGCGTCCACGTGTGGCGAGGATGATGTGGCGACTTCTGGTTTGTCCTTTTTGTTTGACTGCACAAAATAAACAATAAACTCGGATTAAGGTGTCGGGTTGGCCGACTATAACCCTCCGTGTAAGAGTCGATTTCGGTGGGGAATTGGTAATAAATAGCCGTGATAATTGTTTGATAGGAAGGCTGTGATAAGAGAGTTATGATATCCTTGAAATTACTTACCTTGCCTGCGTGGGGTTCTCATATTTATACGAAGTTAAAGGCGGCGTGGCAGGATGGTGGGAAGCATTTGTTATTAAATGCGTTGAGGGCATTCGTCAGGAATGAGTGAACTATGCGTGTGTCAGAGGGTTGGTATTGGCGTGCAGCGGTTTTCTAGGGCCTAGGGAAATGGTTTGTCGGGGCGGATGATTGGTATGATGTCGAGATCGAGCGGTCTTTATGACGAGCAGCTTTCATTTAGTTCTGGGAGTATGAGGATAATGAAGAATGATTTGGTGGCGGGGCCGAGGGTGCCGCGGTCTTTTAGAGACGTCGTGGCGGGCTCGTTGTCTTGAGGGTTACAATGCCGAGGTGAAGTGTTTATCGATAGAGCACGTGCTCTTGCCCTCGTTCTGGTGGCCTTTTAAGGTGGGACCCTCCTTTGTGAGGTCAGGGTAAATCCTTGGTTCAATCCTTTCGAGGACAGCGCAAAATTTGGAAACTTGAAGACCAAAAGCTGAAAATCAGATTTTTCTACCAAAACTCAGCCGCCACTTTCATAGAGTTCCAATTGTCTTGGGAATTGTGCAATTCCTATTTTAATTCTTTTAAGTGTTTTAATTATATTGTATCTCCTTTTCCTCCTCGTTGTAGGATTAATTAGGTATAAATAGATCCTTTTAGTTAGGAAAAAAAGGGAGAGAAGTTCTATATTATTTTTCTTTGCCTATGAAGAAAGATTATTCAAGAAGGGTTCAAGGTTTTGTATTTTCAATTATGGAGAGCTAACTCCATAATCTAGGAATTGGAGGTAACTTTTATCGAATCTATTGTTTTATATTAATTCTTATTCATTTAATTCTTGTTGATTGTGATGTTTATCAATCCCTATATTATTTTGCTTTGAACAAATGAATGTAATCGCAAATAATAAAGGCCTAGAGGTGCGGATAACTACATGACCAATGTGCATATGTCGTACACTGGCTCACCATCACAATAAATTGGACTTATCGATGCACGAGAGTGATAAGTTAGGACCAGGTTCATACATGATCTAGGTGACAGATAGATTATATGTTCTTGTTCTTAGGATATAGAATGGATGAATGTTGCGGGGATGGAGGCTGAACCAATAGTTCAACAGACTATATCTATCTTTTGTGAACGAACCCAAGAAATTGAATGATAATTATTTTGAATTAAACAATAGAATAGATACAAGTGAATCCTAATTCCTAGTCAATTTACAAATCTTTGATTTATCTCATATTTATATGTTTTGTTAGTTAAATTATTTTATTGCTTTCTAGTTAATTTAATATATAAAAACCAAAAAAACCCCATTAGTTATTAATTGCTTTATTTTAAATAGATTAGCTAAATTTACTATAATCAAATCCAAATCTCTGTGGTTCGACCCTTGCTTCCAATAGTATTCTATAATAGTCTTGTCCACTTGCAAGGAAAAAGATTAAATAAAACATCGATCAAGTTTTTGGCGCCGTTGCCGGGGATTTGTTATTTTGATTTAGTTAATTTAGCTTTTCTTTTGTTATTTTCGTTTTTTTTTATTAACAAAAATTCAAAAAAAAAATAATTAATTCCGAAAATTACAAAAGAATATAAATAAAAAAATTATTTAAAAAATGGCGTACAATAATTATCATTGGGGTATGAAAAATTACGCACCTATGAGAGCCACAAATGAATATGCCTACCAAAATGCTAGAATAAATCAACCATCTTTTCCTAATAGCTATGAACGTGATTATCACAATCAACCATCTTTTTCATCATATCATAATAATTATAATGAGCCTCCTTCTTATTGTCATCAATCATCTTTCTCCTCGCATAATTATTATAATGAACCACCTTCTTATTGTCATCAACCCTCTTTTTCTTCACCTAGTGATCCCAGTGTGTCAGAAGATATTGCATATATGGAAGAACTAATTAAAACTCGCAAAACCCAATATGCAATCCAGAAAGCTTCAATTGTTAATGAACCTTATTCTTATTCGTCTTACCTTAAAATGCAAGAACTAGAACAAAACTCTAAGTTTTTGGCAAAATTCGAAAAAGGGGTGCTTAAATGAGCTAAAGAAACAATATCAAGTAAATGACCCAACACCTTTAGATGAAGAAGTTCCAAAGTTAGAAGGAGCAAGTAAAGGTCAAGCTGCCCTTATGAAATATTTGTTAGAAGAGATAGAAAATTTAAAGGAGATACTTGCAAAAGCTAACAAAGAAAGAGAAGAGGTAAACAATCCTATTCAACCTTCTGATATGCCTGATAAAGTAGATAATTATGATAAAGAAATTGAAAAAGATAAAAGTGAAAATAATCAAGAAAAATATGAAAAAGTAGAACTGGAAGTGTGGGAGAATGAGTTGATTCCTAAAGATGATGAGATACCCATGGAAGTCTCTAAGGGGGAATGTAATATAGAAATGGATAAAGGAAAAACAAATATTGAGGAAAAAGAATTGGAAGTAATAGATGAGCCGATTGAAAAAAATGATGAGTTGATTTTGGAATCCCAAGATTTTCCACAAAATGACGTACGACCTCATTGTTCTCAAGAACCCGAAACAATTTCGAAGACTTTCACTGTAATTTATTCTCCAATTGATTCTCCGTTAGACACTTATGTGGAGTTAGGGACGCCTTCTTCATATATTCTTGAAAAGAATCAAGAACCTATTTTAGAGATGCATGAGCAATGTTGTGAAGAAAAAGTTGTGGAAATTCCGGATAGGATTTCATTGGAAGATTTAGGTGTGAAATTACCCATCCCCAAACCAATTAGATGGCCATCGCATAAAGAAAATTTTGCCAAAGAAGTATTTGGCTTCAATGGACTAAAATTAAGACATTACATGAATGATGGATTTTATGGACCCAAAATGTGTGCATTCCTAAATGATCTGGCGATACCTTCTTAGTAAAAAGGTAGGATTTAAGTCAAGCTAACGACTATAACTTAGAACAATTTCTAACCTTGATCTCTTTGTATTTATGTTGTTGCTTTTTGAGTCACTCGTTAGAGTCTCCCTGAGTTTGTGGGTTTATAGGGGAGTGTTAATAGTGTCACCCTCACAAAAAGATTTTATTTATTTTTATGTATTTATATGCACTAATTTTATTTTTAGTTTTTGTAGATTTTTTGTTTTAGTTTAAACAGGTTGAAGGCTACTCAAAAAGATTTAATTTACGGGTTCAATTGAAATTAATAAAAGAATTTTCGACTGATTCAAGAAATAATAAAAATTCAGGGACTTAAGCGAAATTACCTTGCGATTGTGAGGCCCTTTTGACTTTGTAGCATAAGGTAAGCAGAGAAAAAGTTGGTCTTTGGAAGGAAAAGTTCATGGTTCAATTAAAAGAAATAAGAAAGAAGGAAAACAAAAAAAAGCGCTCTTTCTCTCTCTCTCATCCTCATCGATCGCCCCGCTGCGCCATAACCTTACCGGCATCGCCTTAGGCCTTCATCTCGGCGTCCCCAAAATCCAGTCGGCCACGTAATCCCCCAGTTCATATCTCTCTTCATCTCCATCCACACCCGCCATGTTTGGCCGAGCACCACTCCCAATCCCTTCGCCCAAACCCAGCCGCCATCTCACTCACCATCTCCCGTGTCGCAAAAGCATAAATCCCTCCACCAAATCACCCATTTGTTCACCTTCCTTCGCTAAACCCCCCATCTCATCTTCCCAACCAGCCAAACCCGGCTTAATTTCTTCGCCCATATCCTCATTCTCCATCGTTCACCTCCATTGAAGATAGACACTACGCTCCGTAAAAGCTTGGCTTGCAGCCACGAATCTCCTTCAATCTTACCAGACCCTTGTTTCTCTTCTTCTCCATTGAGCAATCCGGCACATATAACCACCATTGCTTGTTCGGCAACCAGGTTGTACCAATCACATCCCAATGGTGAATCTGCTCAATGAGTCATCTTCTCGCCTTTGTTCACCTCAATTCGTGGCGACTTGCGACGAGTCACTGCGTCTCTTTTGTAGGCGTCGACAACATCCTCCATTTTCCAGAGATTCGGTCACATTGAATTTAGGAATCTCATGCAAAAATTTCAAGTAAGATTGCTTCAATTTTTTATCTATTGCTAAAATTGGAAATTTTGTTATGGGAAATTTCTTTGAAAATACGTTCATAAGTATGATCGATTTATTGGCGATTTTTTGAGAATTCAAATGTGGTGGTATTATCTTTGAGTTATCTGTTGAAAATTTTGAAATCAACGTCTTAAAATTTGTTGCCCATATGCAATTCCTTCTTTTAGTTTCAATGTGGGAGGGTGAGAATTTGCATGACTAGTGATTTGAGTTTAGGATAGGGTGTTTGTTAAGATAAGTTGTCTTGAGAAAAATTACAAATTGTTCGTAAGTATAAATTTTTAATT
>CM028377.1:121237831-121275793 GCA_013146195.2 Codonopsis lanceolata
AGATTCCCATCGTGAGGGTACTAGGTATACACGATTCAAACATCCTTCCTAAGGGAGAATTGTCACGAAACAGATCCTAGATTTTCCAAGGATGTTAAATGTTTCTAAGTAGTCACATAGTACATTCTTGGGACTTCATTAAAGTCCACTAGTATATTGGTTCTAGTTCATAATTGAACCCATTCAAACCGCCTGTCGCTCGAGTTACGCATTCTCGACTCACACATAAACCATCCAAGAAATAGCGATAATCTCGCACTTAACCTCATTCAAGAGACTCAATTAGAGTCCTAAGCCAAAATCAATTCCTGCAATTCTCAAAAGTTTCGCAATTGAGATTCAATGAACACAAGAAGATATAGGATTTTATCCTAAGGTTCGAATAACAATTTTATAAATAAATTGACTTCATTTGGGTCAATCTACCAAGTTCCAAATTTCTATTCCAAGGTATAATTTCGATATTCACAATGTATCCGGTTTCTAACCCAACAACAACCAATCTTAATTCATAAGAATTCCAATATACAATAACCCCATTTGGTTTCAACCTAACCAAAATCTATCGATATTCATGGAAACATATCATTTTGACATGTATAACAACAATAAATCACAAGGAACAAGATTCTATCAATCTATCATCAAGATACTTGTAGAGAGAGAAACTAGGGCTTAAGTAACGCACCTCAATCGGCCACAAACTTCTAGGATGTGGAAGACAAACCGAGGGAAAGACTCTCGGGCGAGGGCTTCGCGATGTCACGGCTCGACAATCCGATGGCGGAACTCCTGAATCGGCAATTCTCCCTTGAGAGCTCCTCCTCCCTCTCTCTCTCTAAAATTCACGGTTGATGGAAGAAATGAGGGAGGAAGAGGAGAGATTGGTTTATAAAGGGTTAGAAAGACCATCCGCCCCTTCCTAGCCGTGGTCAAGGCAAAGGGGGAAAATGGGGGAATAGCTTTTCACGCCAAAATCAAAAAACAGGAAAGAAATCCCGTAGCTGCCAGCAGTGAGGCGGGCGCCTCACCATGCCGCCTCGGCCCTTCTCGCATTGCTGTTTCCGCATGAGGCGGCCTCACCCATGCCAGGCGGCGCCGGCTCCCGAACCTCCAAAATTGGTCTAAACTTGATCTAAATGATCCCAAACTTATGGGCAACCATTCTAGGGTCTAACCCAACTCAAAACAAGTCTAAAACACACCGAACAACCCCCGAAACAACCTCGAGCGAACCGAAGGGGTGCAACAACGCAACCTGAACCATTTAATGAACTCGAAATCAAACGAGCAATGAAAGGAGACTTTAAGGTAAGTCTAAGGGCTAATGAAGAAGCTTAAATACTTGTAGGAAGTTGGATAACAACTAGGGAAATAAGAATCCCAAAGGAGAGGCGACACGCCGACTCGATCTCCGAACCACGATAGAGACGAACGCTATCTCCAAAGCTTCCAAATCTTCGATAGACTTAAGGAACACCTCCAACTTGAAGTCTAAGCACATCTAAACATGTTAACAAACCATCTTAAAGAGGTCTAGGATCCAAACCGGGTCACGAACAAAAACGAAGTAAACCCTCAATCGCTGCCGCATTCGACTATCGCCGAGTCACGACTTGTGACTTTAACTAGTTAAGGTCTATGGAACATAGGAACTAATATATTGGCTCCTATACAGCCTCCCTATATTAATCAAGGTTCTTACTTCAAGTCGAGTAAGCGAGGTTACTGAACCACACGCAAGCAATAAGGTCAATCACACGAAGGTTCGGGTCTTACATCCTCACCTCCTTAAAAGAATTGCCCACGAATTCACAATCCTACGATCACCAAAGTTCAATACTATAGCTTACGATGAAGTCAAGGAAACCACCTTAGTGTGCCTCAAAACACAAGGGAAAGAAATACTTAAATATCCTCTCCAATCAATTCCAAAGTCGAGTCATCTTGACTCTTAACGGGGTTCAAGGACATTATCAAGGTTTACAAGTTCCAACAAACGTGGACATTGAGGTGAAAATTTCTCTTTATCATCTAATCAAGTAATTCTTAAGCAATAGTTGCCGAATTAACAAACATCCCAACAAAGAGCTGGCTAATAAAGTTATTCCGGTCACGACACGAATCTCTAGGGTCTAACGCCCTTACACTAAAATCAAGTAGAACGGTAATTCATTTGATCAAGTCACAAGTTCATTTCATTCATGGCATGATTTCAATATACATGTTGCACATATTTGCACAAGCAAAACAAGATACCACTTTCAATTTATTTCATTTGGCAACGGGTTCGGTCAATTCCTATATCATATAATACCGTTCTAGTTCTCCGAAGACCTCTTGATAATCAAGTCAGGCCCTCTCAAGTGACTTCAAAAGCTTTCGTCGTTTAGGATGCAAAGGGGTTGCAAAACACATACTAGCATCCTTCATCATGGTCTCATGCACGTATAATATAATCACATATGCATGGCAATCAATATCATGTACATAGCATATTAATCTATTATGTGTATACCAAGTATGGAATATTCATACCCTTAACAATCTATTTACGAGATAAAGATGTTACACCACGCAATACTTTATTAACGTATTAGGCTTAGCAACAAGTAAACACAATAACTTACGCATCCCTAGGTAGCAATTGGTTACTAACTAGTAGACTTCAATCACTATGGGTCAAGCAGTGTACGGGTTGACAACCAATTCAATTAGAAATCGCGGTCCCTCGCCGGTACTATCAAGTCTCATTACGAGTCGACAATATTCTCTATCTGAGCAGCCCTCTCTATACCAGAAATGTAGTTATCGGAAAGAATATTCAATTCTCGCAATACTAAACAATGGACTCGTGGTCGTACCGTCATATCTATATATACTTATATGGCGATAACACGCATTACGGGAGGCTTGTTCACTTCGCCATGAAACGATAACAACGGTCAAAGGTATTAGTAACACCGCGGCGATCCTCTTGGAAGCGACAACCCGAAGTTTATCGATAACCCATACGACAAGAAATGATAGTTCCACAAGGTAACATCATACTCGTGGTATGACTACAACTTAAAGGCAATACAGTGGAAAAATATGAGGCTTATAAACACAAACTTGCATTTACGGCATCTAGACCAACAACTTAGTAATCCAAGTCCTATATTCAGACAAGAGGACATGCCGATAAGGCACAAATCGAACGCCATCGGAAAATACTCGACGACACACCAAACCCAATCTAGGCCATGGATCCTATCTCGGCTTATAGCTAACAAAAGCTCGATATTAACCGTGACGACCGACCCGGATTCTGAACGAATCCCAACGCCGCATCGCTAGACAAGGCAAGAGAGGACAAGCACTTAAAAAATAATAGTGCGAAGTCGGACACCGAGCTAACAAGCTCTAAACAAGAACAAGAATACGCATTATACGTTTAAAAAATTTCAAGATAGAAATGACAATGAAAGTAGTCCCGAGCTATGAAGCTCGAAACCAAGGCCAAAGATACCAAGAGAGACATAAATCTCACGATGGGGAGAAAACGAAACTCGCGTGCCGCAACATTGCAGACGCTGGACAAACCATCGGCACTACCGGCCGGCGTTACAGCAAGGGACCAACCTGATATAACACATACCCACGGCTAAAGCATACCGGGGTTAACCAACAATAATAATAATAATAACTAGGATAGAAAAAGCCCCAAAGCCACATCGTGCTTGGGAAACAACAGATGTAAAAAAAACAAAGCTATGGGCAACGACACAACACGCCGCCCAAGGGAGAACCAAACAAAACCCAAATATTTACCCGATCAGTAAAGTCTAATTAACTTTACAATACAACGAGATCACAAGGATAGTAATTATGATATACAAGCCAAGGATACTAGAGATAGGAGTACACAAGTTACTACTCTAAAAAGACTGTTACAATCACTGGACACGCCGCACTGCTTCGAGCCTTCCTGTCATCGATCAAGTCTGCACAGCACGCACTACACGTCCTCAACACGACTTCCGAACTGCAACTAGAAAACCAAGTACGGGGTGAGTCATAATGACCCAGTACGTTACTACTAAACAATGTGACATAATTTGAATGTTGCTATAAAAGGAAAAGATATCATTTTATTTAACGAAGATATCCCAATCTGAAGTCCCAGGGTTGTACCGAGTGAAATCCGTCCTTCACTGCACTACTAAGATGAATCGGGGTGAATCCCTGCTCACAAACAATAAATAAGTCGAAGCAAGGCACAAGAATAATCATGATTATGGATGTATATCATATTGTAGGACATTCCAAGTCTCATAGAATAAATAAGTAGAAGTATGCATATTTACAAATATACATATACCAAGTCTCTCATAGAAATTATCAGTGTGGTATGCAAATTCATTTATGTACCAAGCGATTCATTGATGGAAGTTTGTCATGTAAGGATATGCATATCTACAATTATATACATACGAAGACAATCAGGATAACTCAAGTAAGAGTATGTATATCTACATATATTTACATATGCAGTAATCGAGGGAAAATCAAGTAGGAGTATGTATTTCTACGTATAGGCTGCATCCTACAATTCACGTGCCTATCACGAAGTCAAGCGATCAAGAGCAAGTATATATATAAACATTTAGTTTACATATTCGAGATAGCACTTTGTTTTCACAAATGCTAGGGAAATCCACATATAAGAGGATAGGATATAACTGGTGCCACCATGTAGCTCCTGCGCAAGATAAATCAGCGTTTGAGAACATGCCATTGCATGTGCGAGATGGTACATCGACCTGAGGATAGTATTATTCCAAGCGCCCATAATGGTTACACAAGGTACTCTTCTCCAAAGTGATCAAGAATGGAGGGTTTGCTGTTTAATTCGGTTCAACTCATCACTATCACGAATCTCATGATTCGTAACGGTAATGAATTGTCAACCAGGGAAGACAAGACAGGACAGGTATGCCAGGCGAGACAAGCAGACAAGACAGGCAAGACAAGCAAGACAGGCAAGACAAGACAGGCAAGGCAAGACAGGCAAGGCAAGACAGGCAAGACAGGCAAGAAGCCAGCAAGGCAAGGCAGCGAGAACAAGTCGGGACAAGAGGACAAGAGTGCAAGGCAGTGAGGCAAGCGGTCAAGGCAAGACAATGCGGGACACGTATGTCGGCTGGACTTATCGGGGAAAACAAGTAATATTTACTTATTTAAGAAATCAAGCAGGGACGAGCACGATAATAGCGTCTCATTCAAGTCGGTGGGCATGTTATTCTTTTACTAGTAATTAGGCGTGTGCATGAATTCAATTAAGAATCTCGAAACTAGTATTCTAGTTAAGCAGTTTCAAGCGTTGTAGGGGTTTATCGTGGAGTCGGTATTGTTAAATGACTCACTAGCATTAATTCGACCAGAGTCATTTCTATAATTCAGTCAAATAGAGTTTGAACATATATGTATTCCAAGACTCCTTTCTAGGTTCTTGTTTAAAGCATGGTTAAGTTCTCGTTCCTTTTTGGAACCTTAGTTCAATTTTACTAAGTCAGGTATAAAAGTCGGAAACCTAAGTTGATTATTGTTCAACTAAGCTTAGATCAATTTTCAAGTTGCAATTCCATTTGTTAATAGAATTATAAATCAAGTCACGTTGATACTCAATAAGATGATAATTATAAAGATAAGAGATACAATATGCTTAAAGATCATGCTCTCAAGTAATATAGGGGTTCATGCATTAATCACAAACAACCTTATCAAGCTCATTTCCATAGAATCATAAGATGGATAATATTATAGATCCTCTCGAGGTTTCCAAGAAACTAGAGATCAAGCATGCACTTTTGAAGGCGAAGACTTAAGACAACCCAAGATTCATCAATTAATTATGTGATGGTACTTCATAAGTCCATCACCACGCCATTATGACTTGGATGACCATTCGGTCAGCTAATGACAACTTTAGATTCCCATCGTAGAGGGTACTAGGGTATACACGATTCAAACATCCTTCCTAAGGGAGAATTGTCACGAAACAGTTCCGGATTTTCCAAGGATGTTAACAAGGTTTCTAAGTAGAGTCACATAGTACATTCCTACGCCTCTTGGGACTTCATTAAAAGTCCACTAGTATTATTGGTTCTAGTTCATAATTGAACCCATTCAAACCGTCTGTCGTTCGAGTTACGCATTCTCGACTCACACATAAACCATCCAAGAAATAGCGATAATCTCGCACTTAACCTCATTCAAGAGACTCAATTAGAGTCCTAAGCCAAAATCAATCTTATTACCAATTCGGTCTCACCCTGCGATTCTCAAAGTTTAAGCAATCGAGATTCAATGAACACAAGAAGATATAGAATTTTATCCTAAGGTTCGAATAACAATTTTATAAATAAATTGACTTCATTTGGGTCAATCTACCAAGTTCCAAATTTCTATTCCAAGGTATAATTTCGGTATTCACAATGTATCCAGTTTCTAACTAACAACAACCAATCTTAATTCATAAGAATTCCAATATACACAATAACCCCATTTGGTTTCAACCTAACCAAAATCTATCGATATTCATGGAAACATATCATTTTGACATGTATAACAACAATAAATCACAAGGAACAAGATTCTATTAATCTATCATCAAGATACTTGTAGAGAGAGAAACTAGGGCTTAAGTAACGTACCTCAATCGGGCCACAAACTTCTAGGATGTGGAAAACAAACCGAGGAAAAGACTACTACTCGGCGAGGGCTGGCGATGGTCACGGCCGACAATCCGATGGCCGGAACTCAGGAATCGGCAATTCTCCCTTGAGAGCTCCTCCTCCCTCTCTCTCTAAAATTCACGGTTGATGGAAGAAATGAGGGAGGAAGAGGGAGAGATTGGTTTATAAAGGGTTAGGAAAGACCATCCTGCCCGCCCTTCTAGGCGTGGTCAAGGCAAAGGGAGGGTTTAAAATGGGGGTAGAATAGGCTTTTCACGCCAAAAATCAAAAAGCAGGGAAAGAAATCCGTAGGCGTTACTGCAGGTGAGGCGGGCGCCTCACCATGCTCCATGCGGCCGCCTGGCCTGCTGCACAGGTTGCTCTCGTAATGAGGCGGGCGCCTCACTCCATGCGAGGCGGGCGCCTCGGCTCCTGAACCTCCAAAAATTGGTCTAAACTTGATCTAAATGATCCCAAACTTATGGGCAACCATTCTAGGGTCTAACCCAACTCAAAACAAGTCTAAAACACACCCGAACAACCCCCGAAACAACTCGGAGGCGAAAGCAGGAAGGGGTGCGACAACGTCAGCGGCAGAATGAACTCGAAATCAAGCGAGCAATGAAAGGAGACTTTTAAGGTAAGTCTAAGGGCTAATGAAGAAGCTTAAATACTTGTAGGAAGTTGGATAACAACTAGGGAAATAAGAATCCCAAAGGAGAGAGGCGATTGCGACTCGATTCGAATGCACGATAGAGACGAACGCTATCTCCAAAACTTCCAAGTCTTCGATAGACTTAAGGAATACTTCCAACGTGAAGTCTAAGGCATCTAAACATGTTAACAAACCATCTTAAAGAGGTCTAGGACCCAAACCGAGGTCACGAACACAAAACGGAAGTAAACCCTCAATCGCGTCGCATCCCGACTATCGTCGAGTCACGACTTGTGACTTTAACTAGTTAAGGTCTATGGAACATACGGAACTAATGTATTGGCTCCTATATAGCCTTCCTGTATTAATCAAGGTTCTTACCTCGAGTCAAGTAAGCGAGGTTACGGTTGAACGACACGCAAGGCAATAAGGTCAATTACACGAAGGTTCGGGGTCTTACATTTATATCTGAATGACCTTAAGAATCCCTTCCTTCTCACAACAGCTTCTTGGTTTCGTCTCCTATTGTCCTTTGCAAGTTAATGATCCTTGAATGGATAATTAAGTAAGGATTGAGACTTAGGAAGACAAAGCCAGAAAACTGGACATAGACTATTTCGACTAATGTAATATGTAATTTATCTTTGAATAAATTCATATATTCTTACTAATACATTTTCTCTCAGTCCTTATATATCTATATGGTTTTTATAAATGATTTATCTTTAGAAAAGCCATTCTCTACTTGATCTCCTAAACCTGCATTTGAAAGAAGAAATAAGTGTGCTATTGTTCTGAACATATATTCATTGATCTTATTTGGCGGCTTTTATCAGATAACTGGTTTTCTGTCCTCCTTAATGGAGAATCCACTGGTTTCTTTCCCTCTACCCAAGGTCTTCGTCAAGGAGATCCCATTTCGCCAAGTCTCTTTATTATTATGGCTGAAGTTCTTAGTCGCAGCATTGATTATCTTCACCGTTCAGACTCTAGGGTTGTTTATTCCACAGCCAGTGGATGCCCTATTGTTTCCCACCTTGCTTTTGCTGACGACATCATTATCTTTTGTAACGGTAGCAAGTATTCTCTCCTCCTTCACAAGCACATTATCTCTTCTTATGAATCGATGTCCGGCCAGCTTATTAACAGCTCCAAGAGTTCCTTTTACTTAGCTCCATCGATTTCTCCTAGCCGATCCCCAGTGGTCTCCAATGTTCTTGGCTTTCAAGAGGGCTGTCTCCCTTTCATTTATCTTGGGTGTCCCATATATTATGGTCGAAAGAAAAAGCATTTCTTTGACCCTCTTATTCTTAAACTCCAAGGTAAAATAGAATCTTGGATGGGATCTTTTCTAAATTCAGCCGGTCGAATCACTTTAATTAACCATGTGCTTCAATCCATTTCGATGTTCCAGCTTGCCTCTATCAATCCTCCTGTCTCCGTCATTAATCTCCTTAACAAGATGTTCTCTAATTTTTTCTGGGGTCATATTGACGGCCAAAAGAAGAGTCACTGGGTGGCCTGGCCAATCTGTTGCCGTCCTACTTCCGAAGGGGGACTGGGAATCTACTCTATTTCTAATTATATTAAAGCTTATGGTATCAAAATGTGGTGGCGATTCCGTACTTCCAACAACATTTGGTCTCGTTTCCTTTTGGCGAAATATTGCTCTCGGGCTCATCCTTCTATCTCCATGTCTAGAGGCTCTCACATCGGCCAATGAGCAAAGGAACCCGATCCTCATATTAAATGGATTGTGGGTAACGGGCAATGTTCTTTGTGGCATGACATCTGGCTTGGTAACTCCTATATTGACAAACCTCCCACCTGTGATTTATCTCAAGTCAAGGATATTTTCAATGCAGATTCTACTTTAAATAATGTTGGGCTTTCGATTCTTCCGATATCTACTCGGCAATCCATTTCAGCCCAAGGCATTTTTATCTGTGATGAAAGTGACCGCCCATGCTGGTCCCTCTCTGCTAAAGGTAACTTTTCTCTATCTTCTGCCATCTCGGTGATATCCCCTCCAAGGAATTCTTCTATGTCCTCCAGATTTATCTGGCACAAGCGGCTGCCCAGGCATATTAGCATATTTCATTGGAGACTGTTTCGTAAGCGATTGCCTTTAGATGAAGGATTATGGAACAAGGGTTTCAAGCTCCCCTCAAAATGTTATTATTGTTCTTCGGGTTTTTCAGTAGAAACATTTGATCATGTTTTTCTCCAAAGTCATTCGCCTGTTTGGTTGCATTTCCATAACATGTTTGGAATCCTCTTCGCATCCTCCCTTCACCAGCCTTTGTTTCGCTTGGTGGTTGAAAGGCCGATCCTTGCCTTTTTCTATCCTCCCTTCTATCATCTTGTGGCACTTATGGAAATTCCGTAATAAAGCTCTTTATGAATCCTCCAGACTTCCTGTTTCAATGATCATCCATAACATTCATCAGGAACTGAAGAATATTATGATTGCTGCCGGTTTTAAAGTGACCGATTGCTTCTATGCTTCTCTTGTTCGGCCTAAGCAAATTCACATTCAGGCAGTGCACTGGCAGCCGCCTCCTCATGGTTTTCTAAAACTGAATGTTGATGGTGCAAGTAGAGGGAATCCGGGCTTAAGTGGTGGGGGGGGGGTATTCTCAGGAATTCTATTGGTCACCCAATTTTTGCTTTCCAATGCTTTTATGGCCACAGTTCTAACATGCTAGCTGAGATTCGAACTCTACATCACGGTATTCTCTGGCTTCATTCTCATAACTATTTTGATGTTACTGTTGAGACCGATTCTAAGGTCTTCTATGACTGTCTTTGCAATGGTCATTCCCCCCCTTGGGAGCAAACTTATTCTTTCAGACATATTCTCCGTATTCAGGCTGCCAACCGTATTTCTTTCAGCCATTGTTTTCGCAAAGCTAATAAAGTCGCTGACAGCTTAGCCAACTTGGCCTGTGACTCAGAGTCTGACAGAGATTTCTCCTCAGTTTCTGTCATTCCTCCTTTTGTGCGTGGACTTATTTCTCTAGATGCAAACCAAACCCCTTATATTCGCATTTCATAATTGTAATTTCTTTTTCGAGGTAAGGCTCCTCCGTCCTCCCATTTATAAGGGCAAGGCTGGTTGTCCCCCTCAAGTTTGTATTTTTTTCCTATTTAATAAAATTATGCAGGGTACCGTCCCTGTTTCCTAAATATATATATATATATATATATATATATATATATATATATATATATATATATTCATGTACAACCACTTCTGACTTCTCCAAATCATAGCCTCTTTACCTTCCGCTATACAAATCTTTTATCAGACTTTTGATTTGATTAAGCAGTTTATTGGCAGAGCTGTTACTTCTGCTTTGAGTAAGTCTACCGATAGCCTCTACCGGCAGACATACTCAACTTGATAAATTGTAACTGCCAACCAAACTACGCTTTATGTATATCCAAAAGAAAAGTTTTTAAATTGGCATTATAGGCTATTCACCCCCCCTCTAGCCTATTTGAGCATTATTGTAGACCAACAGGTTTGATTGTTAGTTTACTTCTTGTTGTTCTTCTTCTTTGTACGAATTTTTCGGTTGATGTTCGTGTGAGTTTTGTGAGAGTCTTAGACCATTTTAAATTAAGGTTTTAGCCTTAGATGTTTTGGTTGTGAGTTGGAGTCCTTTAGGGTTGAATTATGAACCCTTTTGGCATTGGAGGACTTGAGTATGCAAGGGGGAGAGACCAAGGCCAAGCAAGGAAGCAACAAAACAAGAATTGAAGAAAAGCTGGAGCATGCGCTCGTATGGGTTAGGACCATGCGACCGCATGGTCCTTGGTGACAGCTTCGGGCTGTTTTGAATTTTAGACGACTTTGACCATTCCAACCACACTTGGACCTATCCTAAACCCTTCCTAAACCTTCCTAACTAACACTACAAACATCCTAACTAATCTAATTGGTTTTTAAGTGGGTTAGTGGCTGAATTCAAGAGAGTTAGTGACCACAAAAATCAGATTTTACTCCCACAAGACTTTGACACATGTCCCACTCACCCTTTGACCCTTTTAAGCCACAAATATGAAGTTTGTGACTTCATTCTTCAGCCTCCATATTCAGAAACGTGGGGAGTCCTCCTGAGAGAGTTCTTGAGGGTTCTTGGGAGTTCATTCATGAACTCCATTGATTGGGTAGTCCTTTGCTCAAGCTAAGTCCATAGAAGAGAAGAGGTTGTTGAGGAGAACACCTTCCACCATTTGAATTGCTGATTTGGGTGCTTATTCTAGGGATAACAAGTAAGTTACTAAATCTTTTCCTCTTTTATTTTTGCCTCATTGACCCTAGGGAAATCAATCTTAGTGTTATTTGAGGTCAATGGGTGCATTTAGGGCTTCTAGTATATGCCATGTTGTTCATATGCCTACTTGGAATTTTTGGTTGGATGAACTTTCTAAAGACCATGTTTAGGTTGTTATTCATGTATATTTTAGTATGTTAATCCATTCCATGTTGTTAGCCTAAGCCTTGGATGTATGTTGGTAGAATTGCAAAAATATGTATATGCTTGAAAAAATGTGATTTTTGTGCTATGATTATTAATTGAGTGTTTTGTTGGGGCAATTGTGGTTTGGTGATCTTGAGAACATAGTCTTGAATTTTAGATATGAACATAGGAGGGTAATGTAGCCAATGGCCTATATGCCCTAAATTAATGAAAGTGTAGAAAAGACTCAACGGAGTCAACCTTTGGACTAATATGATTTTTATGAACTACATACTTATGTCCTACGGTAGGGGTGAGCAGCCCAACCCATGAGCCCGTACAGTCCACAGTGCCCGTCTGTGTCCAGCCCGCTGTGCCCGTGCCCATGGGCTGATACATAGTGCTTGGCTTTAGAGATGCTAGATGCCCGCGGGCTCGGGCACACCTGGGCCTTCAAGTTCTAATGCCCATCTAAGCCCGGCCCGGCCCATCATCACATTATGTTTTAAAATTATAAATATATTATAATTAATTAATTATACTATTACAGTAACAAAAAAGAACATTTGTTACTGCTACCTGCCTACCTTCGTTAATAATATTATTATATAGTGACTAGTCAATTATAATATTATATTATTATATAGTGATTAAGTGATATACCAAATTACCAATACAAATAACCAAAACTCAAACAAAAGGCAAACTAAAACTTTGAAATCCTAAAACAGTAAAACCTAAAACAAATTGACTGCTACCTGCCTTCCTTCGTTCCTTCGATAGCTCTACCTGCCTACGTTCGTTCCTTCGGCTCTATTAGTCTATTATATAATTACATAATACATAATGTAATTTTTATGTATAGTCACAGTTAGGATTTGGAGGAACTAGGTGAGTAGGTGTCATGGTTCAGGTTCAGCTGCCAAGACTTTTAAAATTATGTGTAATTTTAAAAACATGAAAATCAATCGGAGAGCCCATCTAAGCCCGTGCCCGCCCGTGCCCGTTCAATGCCCGTTCACTAATGCCCGTGGGCTTATCTACGGTACTAGGCTTTTTAAAATGATGCCCGCTGTCATATGGGTCTATACTGGGCATTACCAATGCCCGCGGGCTTAGGGCCCGTGCACACCCCTATCCTACGGAATTTGGGGTAGTGTTGATGGAGGTTAAGCCTCCTACCATTTTAGAAGTGTATGAAGGACACTTGAAAATTAGAGTCTTATTTTATTATCTAATGTGCTTATGTGCTAGTTATGAATAAATGCATGACTAGGAAAATTGTAGAGTATGTACCTACTTGGTTGGTTGAGTGCATTTGTTTGTACTCTTCTATTATTTGAGCATGTGAGTATATATTACTTGTGCTTGAGTTTGAGTCCAGCTGGAGTCGTCAGTTAGTGTCTGTGGCGGGACGATGTATCGTCTTCACAAATTATGGGATTCGTGATCGCGATGGATCGTCGTGCCGGGTTTCACACACCCCTCCATCGATAGCCACAGTGGGGATGTAGTTGATCATAGTTGTAGTATTTAAACATGACTTTGATAACTATAGAACTCAAGCGGGGAATGTCTCGGGGACGTCGATGCCACGAATTGGGTATCGAGGACACATTTGGTTTGCACATGTTTTTGCAGGAGCGACACGACGAAAATGGTAAATGGGTATCATATCTTCTTTATGTGATTTATTTCACGAGTTCTAATATGTGAGCAATGTGCTACGTGAAAATGATATGATATGATGGTTGAAGTGATGTATTGAATTGTTATATTTTATTGATAACATAATTCACATGATGGTTGAGCATGAATGCCTTGACATGATTTATTGATGAAAAATTATATTATGACGATAGCATGATTTATTATTGCTTAAGCATGATGTCATGACATGAAGTTATATTTATACTAAGTCTTTATGACTTACTCTATTTTTGTTTGATTGTTTTTCCCTAGATCCGAGTCGCGCTAGTGGATCGAAGTAGTTCGCGAGTCACGTTCGTGGAGCTTTTACGAGGTTGCTACCTAGTTATGTTTAGTTATCATTTTCTTTTGGCAAGGACGAATGGGAAATAAAGCTATGTAAACTTTATGAAGGGTAGCAAGTCTTGATGTGTATTTGGTATTTGTACTTATGTTATTAGTACTTAATCTTTTGGGAACCGACTTGTGTTAGTCGTGCCTTGTATATTTTTATGATGATCATATTTTATATATTATGGTAATCTCAAGATGGTTGGTTTATTGTGTTGTCCTCCGACATGTTTTTAGTTGTTGAGTTTGTTAGACTAGAGTTGTAGACTTAGTTTAATGTTGGGTTCCGACTGTAACGTCGCCGATGACATGGTTTATTATTGCTATATTATTGCATGATAGGTGGTTTAATGTGCGTGTCTAATGTTGCGTCACGCGCTTCTAATTTTTGGACCAAGATATTTATTATCTCTTAGTTTGTATTTATTTTAAGCTTGTTAGCTTGGGCACCATTGTAATTATTTTTGCTTCCGCATTTGTTGAGTTATTGGCGTATTGCTATTATAGCATTACCGATTATTTGTTGTTGTGCTTCTTTTGGCGGCACGACCTTAGGATCTCGTCTTGGGGTCCGGGTCGGGTCGTCACATTAACGGCTTGTACCATGTGCTGAAGGAATTACACCAAAAAGTAAACTGCAACAATGAATACTGAAGTGCTAGGCGCTACCTAGAGGGATCTGGGCGCCGTGGGGGGCTGTTTTGGGTGCGGTGCCCAGAATAGCATATGCTGCTCCCACTTTGCTTTTTCTTCTATTTTTGGCACTTTCGCCCCCTGCAATTCACTGTTTGTTAATTCTTCCGTCCTTTTGCATTTTTCACCCTGTAACTTGACATCTGTTAGTCCTTTTGATAGGTCTTGATATTTTATAGCATGTCATAAAACAGGGGTAGGAAATTGGGGTGTATACAGAGCCCCTCAACGATGGAGTTTACAGGTAAACCAAAATTTACTAGTAAGCGAACATCCTTGATAAGAAATAGACTCCTTAATTTCGACAAAATTATAACAGGGAAGAATGTAGTGTGCAGCAGTTTATGATGCAATAGTTAAACTCATGCTCTAACACTTTAATGGACTGATGGGAATAGAGCTGATACGATGCAAATGAAAATGCTCTAATGGTCGTGCCTACTGAGTAGGCTGCCTATGTATCAATTTCAGGAATCAGACCAAACGTAGTTCGGCCCTCGTCGACAACAACAACAAGCTCTGGTTGGGGTAAGATGGGATCTGATCCTTTCCATGTCCCGGGGTATGCACCCCTTGTGGAAAGGATCTAACACAGATGCAGGTGGAATAGCATGAGAACGATCATTTCCAAGTCCCGGGGTTTGTACCCCTTGTGGAAAGGATCCAACACAGATGTAGGTGGAATAGTATGAAACCGATCATTTCCAAGTCTCAGGGTTTGCACCCCTTGTGGAAAGGATCCAACACAGATGCTGGTGCGATAGCATGAAACCAATCATTTCCAAGTCCCGGGGTTTGCACCCCTTGTGGAAAGGATCCAACACATATGCAATAACATGGCATCAAATGCATGCGAGAGATAAAGTAAAATGCATATACTTTACTCCTTCCTTTTTTTTTCTTGCAGTTTGGCATTCTGTTGAGGATATATATATTTTTTTGATTCATTGGATGCTAGATGGATGACCGTTAACTTTGTTGATGACATTTACTTCCGTTAAGTCTCCGTTAAGACTTCAGGGGCCAATTTTCAGTTTGGGTAAACCTAAGGTTTTAGTTGCTGAAATGACCTTTGGAGGGAAGGAAATGGAAACTTTTCCTCCCCTTTTAACATTACAGGGATGGCGTGCTTGATAACATACCCATTTCTCCATTTTTGTCGACGAAGAGTTCTTCAATTCTCCACAATTTCTTCCATTTTCTTCAACCAAATTAATTGTTTTACTTACCAAATGGCTTCCTGTTCAAGATCTAGGAAGGGAAAAGCTCCAGTAGACTCAAAATCGGGCCAAAGACATCGAGAAATGCCTCTGTTGAACCGCAATGTTGTCAGATATTGGTATTCTGACAATGATTGGGGCAATATATATTCCGAGATCAACACACTCATGCTGCTAATCTTACAGATCTGGCTGCAAGTCTTTAATTTCTCAAACTCAGTTGTTTGAAGTTCTTGGGTTTTTTGATATTTTGATAATCTTGGAGTATACCTTTTGCAATTTTGGTGTTTATGCATGCATGATTTATACTAGGATGATGCATTTGGCAATTCAAAGTATATGAAAAATATGAAATTGATGCTACTTAATTTTGCGATGCATGCTTATGCAATTGACACTAATTGATTTTGCGATGAATACTTATGCAATAGATATTATTTTTTCTGCAATACATGCTCTTGCAATTGATATTATTTGATTCTGCGATGCATGCTCATGCAATTGATATATACTTTTTCGGATGTATGCACATGTTGAATTTAGACAAAATAAAACATTCCATGCGGATAGATGCAAAGAATAGATGAATTTTTCTTTTTTTTAAATACTTTTTTTTCTTAAAGACAAGAAAATGATTTTAAATCCTGAAAATGTAATATGCATATATTTTGGGATAAATGCACATACTAGATCATATGAATAAAAGAAAAACATGTGTATATATTTTTTCCTAAAATGCATAATGAGTATGGATATGTCATAGTTAATGCAATGACATGAAATATAACATGCATGATTAATTTAAACTACTTTACAGGTTTTTTTTTTCCAAATACTTTTTCTTTTTGATGATGAGTGTTTCTTTTCTCTCTCTCTTTTTTTTTTTGCAGGTACGAAACACCATCAACCGGGTTCGGGCCAGTTCAGAGAAGCTAGCTGCCATATATAATTCTTTACCGCCATTGGCGGTGATTTTAATTGAGCAAACGGGCTTAGCGACATTTTTGTGAGCAGCCGGTCAATTTCACAGATACCTGTCCATTCACGAGGTTCTGAGGGAGTATTGGTGGGACACCACCTATACTTTTCATTTCAGCTGGGGGGAAGCTACTATGACTCCCTGCGATTTTGCCGCCATCACGGGTATTCCTAACGGCATTGGTAGGAATTTAACACCAGATTTCAATCTGCGCCATCAACATGAGGTTGTTGAGGATTTGTTGGGCCTCATGCCGGACTACAAGAGCTCGAATGAGATTCGTATCCGCAGCGTGAAAAGGTGGCTGGAACAGAATGCTAGGCGCGTTGATGATGATGACTACGAGGCTGTCACCCATGTGACCAGAACATTCTTGTTCTTCTTTTTAGGGACGACGATTTTTGCAAACTCGTCCACCACTTTGTGGGTAACCATCTTGGGATGTCTCCGGGATCTGTACCGGATTTTTGATTTTGACTGGGGGAAGGCAGGCTTAGCCAAGCTCTACTCTTCCATGGACCATTCAGTAGTAGCGAATCTCCCAACCTTAAAGGTTTTCTCGGCACAGGAGGTAACCTTTTTTTAAAATTTAATCATTCCTGCTTCTGGATACTTTCTAGAATTCATGCATCATTTATTGATTGATTTTTTTTTGCATGTCTGGGCCTACTCAATTTTTGGCTTCGCTCCTGGCCGACATCGGGAACGAATTCACACACCGCCCTTCCTTCCAGAATATCTAAATGCTAACAGGGTGGAGGATGACCGAGATTCTTCCAGGTTGCCCATAGCGATGGTACGAGAGAGGATTGCTAGCTCTCGTATAGACATGGTGAGTCTCACTCCTTGGAGGGGCTTGACTGAATTATTTATGACTTCTCTGGAGATGAGAAACCGTCGTATCCTGATGGTGTCCATCATGCATGATTCTTTATATATGGGTGAGCGGGAAAATAGGCAACATTATCTTTTCCCAGTGGGCCCAGTGACACCACCAGCGCCACCAACCTAGTTGATTGTTTCGGATTTCATACCTAACTGATATTAGTTCTTGGCGAGGTATATTGTCCCTCCTGAGGTTTTTCTTGCCATGCCTTATGCTGAGTTTTGGAGGACGGTGCTTCACCCTATCCCGGCAGCAGCTAGACGTGCATCAGACGTCACAGATAGGCCTAGGCCTTCACTTTTTGTTCCTGATGCTCAGGCTGATTACTTTGTGCCTGCTGGGGATTTTTCCGCCCTTCGATACTCTTGTGGGGGAAGATTTGTTGAGGAGGCCTTGCATGATGTTGATATCCCGGAGTCGTGCCAGGTTCCTGAGAGGGCCCGCGCGGTATACACTTTTTTTTCCGCCTTTCTCTCAAACTTGCCATATATTTTTCGGACTGATATCTCTTTTTTCAGGTGGATGTCTCATCCTATCGCAAGGTGGTGAAATGCTTTTTTGGCCTTGCCAAACTGTCTCAGCAGGCGATAGATGAGTTTTCTTGTCGGGGCAACGATACCATGAGCCGAGCTAGGCACCAGGATGATGATGAAGCTGACGGATCGGGTCTTACCTGGGCGAAAGGACGAAAGTATAGGGTTGGCGGGATCGGTCCCCGAGTCATGGGCAGAGGCTTGGAGAGGAGCAAATCATCACGAGCCCAGTAGCCTTTTATATTGTATACATTTTTTTTGTAATTACTAGTACTATAACTTCATTTTTTAATGCAATATATTTTATTCTACGACGCATAATTATTTGACTTATTATTCTAGAGATTCCTAAATAAAAGAAAATTACCTATTTGTAAAGACACACTGTACTCAGGGATGATGGTTTTTGGATTTGGGGGATACACTTTCAAATTTTATCGGGTTATCGATGCTCTGCGGGGAAGGAAATGCAGTCGCCTCCTTCTGCTTCTGGTTCGTTTCATGTAGAAGCTGGTGAAGGCTACACATAGCCTCGTACACTCTATGCATCCTGTGGCTAGACAGGGGTCGAGATTTGCGAAGAGAGGGAGCAGCCGGGGCAAAACTAGGATAAGGCAAAGGCAATTTTGGAATCAACTTGAGCATAGCCGGGCAAAAATGGGCCTGCCTAAGTGTTTCAGGCGCGGCGCCAAAATGAGGGGGCACCCATATGCTTTCGGGTTATCTTCTTTGGCCCTGTTGGCTCACTGTTTTAGCTTCGGTCGTTTATTTGATTTTTTCGCTATAAAAGAGAAGTCGGGGCAACATTACTCTTCACACCATCTTTCTTTCTCCCATCTTCTCTCTCAGTAGATCCAATCTGAGTTGTTTCGGTCTCTCAAGCAACCATATAAGTAGACCCTTTGTACTCAGAAGTTATCTCTTTCTTTTAATTTTCTTACCAACTCAGATATAAATCCTGTCCTATCCAAAATGGGTGAGGGAATTAACACATCTCTGGATATCGATCTACACGAAACCTCCCTTAATGACTGGATACTTTCTCGTGAGAAGAAGAGAGAGAGTGGCTTAACCATGTGTACGGCTTCATTGTGTTCTTTCATGGTGGGGCCTCCATATAAACCGGGAGATATTGAGGGCATCATCTAGGTTTTAATGCGTTCCTTGCCATCTGTTCAACTTTTCTTTGAATGTGATGTGCTCTACTTTTGAAGAATTACGTGCCATGGTGGGCATCTTGCGACCATTGGACCAATTAATGTTCCGTCTCTATGGGCCGCGTCCCTTTATGACAATAAGGGAACTTTTCGGCTCAAACCATGATGGAACTCTGAATTTTTATAATGGAGTCAGCTTTGATTTGACCGTCCTCCCCACGATCTATTCTGACTACAGGGATGAGCCAATATATTCTCGGTGCAAGTTGGCTGCTCTTTTCTTGTGTATGATGGGGATGTATTTTCTTGTGGGCCAACCTGGAATTATTGATGCTCGGGTGGTTGACTTAGTCTTTAAGTGGGGACCAGGGGTAAATATTGTCCCTATCATCTTGGTTGAGACTTTACTTGGCCTAGATGCTTATGCTACTGGTCAGGAGAATTTTCCTTCTGGCAGCCCCATTCTGATACATATGTGGCTAGAGGAACATTTTAATCAAGTCATGTCTACTGAGCTTGTTGGAGGGATGTATGCACCTGCGGGTTATGGGTCCTGCGGCCAATATCGCAATAACCTCGTGATTGAGCATCACTGGAAGAGCATTTTCTACGCATTGGCTCTCTCGATATAGTCTGGGTCATAAGCCACTGGCGGATCCAAAAAAAATTCTTATTATCGAGGCTTATGCTCAAGTCATTCTAGCTGGTCTCCGTCAGACCACTTTCTTTCTACCCTATCGGATTCTCCATCAATTTGGCAGAGAGCAGGCTATTCCAAATGAGAACCGTCCTCTGATGGACATGCTGCTTATTGAGGGGAACGTGGGCTCTATCCGGGAAATGTTGGGAATAGATACCCCCCTGCGGGCCTTAGCCAACACTTTTTCTGAGAACATGCTTTTGTCCCATGAATATCTGTCATGGATACTCTTGGCTGCTGAGGAGCATTCTCGTATTATCAGGCGCATGCTGAGTAGAATCCTGTCCAGGTGGGTCACAAGTGGCAAAGATGCCCGGCTCATGGAGATTGGCGAGGACCTGGAGAGTTCTAGTCTGGTGGTCCCTCAAGCTTTACAAGAGGAATTCCAATGTGTGTATGGTCTCGGAACCCAGATGGCACATACTCCTGATGAGGCAAGGCCAAACAATTCTCCTCCCAGATTAAGCAACACAGGTCGTCGGAGTAATGCCCGACAAAATGATAAAGCAGGCCCAAGTAATGCTGGCAGGCAAAGTAATACCCAACGCAACAATGGTGCTGGCCCAAACAACCCTGTTGTTCATGATAATGGGGAAGCTGATGATGAGGATGAGGATACTTCAGATGGTTCTTATCCAAGTGAGGTTAGGGCATCCTCTGCACTTCGTAGAAGCATATGGTCTCGGCTAGGACGTCTCAGACGTTGAGGGGCCGTTTTGGAAATGAGAAAATTGATAAGGCTTTGGGGATTTTTAGGGTGTAGGCAATAGTATAGGGGGTTGTAATAAAATGATTATCTAAATGTCTAAGACGCGTATTCCTTAGTTTCACCAATGGAACTTTATATATTTATATTTTGATTTATTATGAGATTTGTAGTGGGTTTTCTCTTTGTCAGTCAAACACGAGATGTAACACCATTCTCTAACATAACAAGTCTTCCTCATGTTTCCATACATGTTTGACATTTGTTCGATCGGACCCGAAGGCTGCCTATGTTCCTCATTTCTGAGGCTCAGGTCAACGTAGTTCTTCCCCTAAGGGAAGATTTTTTGCTGGTGACCTATTGCATGCTGAAAGCTATAGACTTGTCTGCTGGAGATCACATGTCGGAGACTGTTCTCTCTTTTCTCTTGAATTTTATTTTGTTGTGCTCTACCTTTTTGCCTAGACCGCTCTTTTGGGTTTTCAATCTAGCGAGCCCTTATTTCTCTTTTTATATTATTTTTTTGGGTGCTCTAACTTTTGCCTAGACCACCCTTTCGGGTTTGTTAATCTAGCGAGCTGAAGAGAGAGACAGTAACTTGGTCGCTGAAGGACATCTTGGCTTATACATAATATCGTTTGAGCTTGTCCATATTGAAGGGCTAAACGAGATCTTCCCTATCCTGATTGGTGAGGAAAACTGCGCCTCCTGACTGTATTTGCTTGACAACGTAAGGTCCCATCCATGGAGACTTCCATTTTCCCCTACTGTCGACATAACTAGGGGGTTTTTCGCGAAGTACCAAATCTCCTATTTGGATACTACGGCCTTTGAATTTTTTATTAAATGTTCGAGCTATTCATTTTTGGTACGCTCGAGTATGATCTAAGGCTAGTAGTCTCCGCTCATCTAACATAGCTAACTCATCGTAGCATTGTTCGACCGGGTTAACCTTGGCTATATGTGCTTCCATCATTACTCTCAATGATGGGACCTCAATCTCAATGGGCAGTACTACTTCCATGCCATAGGCTAAAGAATAGGGCGTAGTCCAAGTAGGTGTGCGAACTGACGTGCGATAGCCCCAGAGTGTTAACTGCAATTTTTTCTGGCCAGTCCCTTTATGTTTCAGCCATTTTTCTAATAATGTTTTCTAATGTTTTGTTGGCTGCTTCGACAGCACCGTTGGCCTGCGGTCGGTTTGGGGAGGACTTATGTCTTTAAACTTTGAATTCATCGAGCAGTTGATTTACTTCTCCCTTGAAGTGTGCCATTATCAGAGATTATTTCAAAGGGCACTCTGTATCGATATATGATGTTGGTCTTGATAAATTTGGACACCTTTTTGGCATTCAACACTTTGTAGGAAGCAGCTTCTACCCATTTTGTAAAGTAGTCGACAACTACTAGGACATACTCATAGCTATTTAACCAGATAAGGGAAATGTTATTTTTTCCCAGCACGTGGAAGATCACGTGCTATTTAAAGTGAATTTTCTAACGTCCGTCAAGGGTAGGGTGGAAAATGGAAATTTTTTTTTTGTAGCATCACATACCATTATGGGACAAACCTTAGGTTAGAATGCACTATGCGATTTGGTGGATACTTTGCGGGGGGAATTGTAAATTGGCCATATAATTATTTTTGGATTATTGAAACAATTATTTATTATTTTTATTTAACAACATATTTTAAATACTAAATGGGTAACTAAACAATAAAGTTATAATCAAATCTCATTTTGCATCCCATGAAAAATGATCAAAATAATCTTCATGTGATATGCACATACCATTTTCTGTTACTATTTTCAACACCCATAGACGGAAGGGGGTAAAGTGGGACAAATAGAAAAATAAGGTATGAAAGTGAGACACTTCGTAGGTTGGGGTCCAATGTGAGATTTATTGTGTAATTTTGGGAGCAAATCCTATTTTGGCCATATCGAAAGTAGTCCAAAAATACAAATTTCCCCCTAAGTATCCACCAAATCCACTTTAGCCCTCAATGTAATTTTGTAGCATTTCCATATTCCATGTCAAATTTGGTGATGATGATGTCATGTTTGGCAAAAGTGTCAAAAGAGGCTAAAATTTGGAAGGTTGGCGCGGCGCCCAAAGAGGCTGGTTCCGGCGCCCAGTGTGCTACAGTGCACTCAAAGTTAACGTATTGCACAAATTATGAAGCATGCGACACAAGCTAGTGAAGCACAGAGAGAAATTCAGAAATCCCAGCGATATCCCTCTCTCAGCCTATAAATAGAGGACTCCAGGTTCACTTCCAGTGATCGAAAAAGAATCGAAAAAAATGCAACAGCGTTGTTACGCTGTGAGAATAGTGAGCGATCGTGAGATAGTGAACACCCCCCTCCTATAAAGCCTTAAAGCTCTGCCAAAACTCATCCAAAAACAAAACCAACCGGTTAAAGTGAGCCTTAGCCCCCCAGCTAGGTTTCCACCTTATTTCCTCGGTCGAAAAATCTCGAAAAGAGCAGTTGCTCTACCCGAGTAAAAAGACCAAATCCGCCAGAAACAAGCAGTTGTTCTGTCCGATTTCCGCCAGCAGCAAGCACGCAACAGCAAAAAAGCAAGCAGTTGCTCCGCCCGGTTTGCGGTTGCCGAAGCAACCTTCAGCGATCATCTGCCCGGCGTATCGGCGGCGGCGAGCGGCAAAAAAAAGACTCCCACTCTCAAGAAGGACAGAACAAGCACACCACGCTCTAAAAGGTGAGCCTTTAAGGGCGTTATTTTATAAAAAAAACTATTTTCCAATCCGGCCCAATGTAAAAATATAAGCCGTTGTGCTGCCCGGATTTATTTAGAAAATAACATTAAAAAGAGCCATTATCATGGTCAAATATTTTTAAATATATTTGTAATTATTGGAAGGAGGCGGCTGCAAGTCCGTAAATAATCTAGACATGGATGTATTTTTTTTCTTTTATTTCTTTTAATGCTTTATTTATTTGCTAGATAAATATAACAAAAGACATACTTTAGCCAAAAACTGTTTTTGAGACCGAAAAGGTGAGTTGGGTGCCTAGCACCTTCCCAACTCGTAACTTAGCCTCCGAACCCGTGTTTTTTTTTTTTTGCATTCTCTAATTTTATTTTTTGTTTTTTTTAATTTTTCCTTAAAATAAAGATGGTGACTCTGTCAAAATATTTTGGATCACAGTGACGCATCGCAACATCCTTTCTTGCACTTTTCCATTTTCCCCTACACAAGGGAGAATGAGAATGAAAGGGTGATGTATTCCTGCATCCTGGTATCCCCTAAACAAGGGATAACATGATACACAACCCAAAACGCTCATAGTGATCCGAAATAGGCCTTAAGACAATATTTTTAAAGTCCATAGTGGGGCCCCGCAACATCCTTTCTTGCACTTTTCTATTTTCCCCTACACAAGGGAATATGTGAATAAAAGGGTGATGCTTTCCTGCATCCTGTTATCCCCTAAAAAAGGGATAACCCGATACATAAAACCCAAAGCTCCCATAATGGACCAAAAATCACTCAAGTGACCGAGGCGTATTCAACGCGCTTCTTGACAGCACCCTTTTTGCATTTTTAATTTCGTCCTCCCCTAGACAAAGGAGGGTGGAATGGAAAGCGTGGTTTCCGCACCACACGTCGCGTTCCCCTATCCATGGGAGTGCAGGGCGCAGGCGCGATCCGGGGCACCCACAGTGGGAACTTTGCTGGGGAGATCGTTTTCATTTTAAATAAAAATGGAGGGCTAGACTGATCAGTAACAAAACTTTTTTTTCTTTTGGTTTCTGACTAAAGCGTGTTTGTTATATTTCTTTAAGCATTTGAATATTGCGTTCCTATATATCCGTATATATATTTGTGGATATGATCCTCCATCTTGCAGCAATTTCATTCTAGTCACCATTACAAGTATATTTAAAAATATATATTTATAAAAAAAAATCTATATATATATATATATATATATATATATATATATATATACAATAAATTTTCGGGCAGTATAACGAAAGGGCCGGGGCTTTATTTTTATTATTGCTTTATTTGCTGCTCTATATTATTATTCCGTTCGCTTTATTTTTATCACGTAATTTGTACATATTTTATTTTATTCTGTCATTTTATTTTGGGGATTAGGACAAAATTGTAATTAATAGAAATAGATAGATTCCCCGCTTTTCTTTCTTTTTCTTGATGTGATTGATTGCTCGCTTGCGCTCAAACTAAAAAAGTCGGAAAAAATCCACAAATAACATCAAGACATGTCATATCTGTTTTATTTCCTGTTTTTTATCTGAATTAAAAAAAAAAGAGATTTTACTGCTTTTTAGATGCCGCACACACGCGCACGCATATAGATATATTCCGAACTGCTACCTTACACCATGGCCAGCTTACCCCCTGCATAAGCCAACATTAAAATGCATATAGATTCTCAAGACACTTCATAGACTGACCGGTTTTTGCATCTCTAAATCATTGGTCAGCCCCTGTAAAAAAAAAAGATCGAAAAAAAATCAAGCAAAATAAAAAAAAATGACAGAACAAAAACAAAATGTGCAAAAGATATGAATAAATACACAGGGGCTGATTGATTATTTACGGATGCTCGACTTATACCATTTTGAATGGTGGATCCCAGAAAGAGTATAAGCCCTTCACCTGGGAACAGTCCGATCTTTGGGAGTCGAAAGGCATGTGGAATACGAAGGTCCTATACTCTGGAGAAAGAATCCACTGTTCCAGGAATAGTCCTGAGACTGTCAAAATAAAGCAGGTACTTGTCCGGTCACTTGTAGGAAAATGAATAAAAATAAAAAATATTAATAGGGGCACACTGTACTCCCAGCCCAGAAAGCCTTCAGCCAACCCTTTCTGATACCTCCAAACCCATTTTCCTCGAAACTGCCCGGCGAATTTGGAAAGCCGGAGATATCTTGGGCGGTTGATATGGGATACGAACACGAAGCGCATCGAGAAAGTGTCAGGTCAAATCAGAAAAGGACAGTATCGGTTCAAATGGTAGAGATCCGAGTAGTATGACAACAGAAAGTGAGCAGTCCGCTATGGGTACAGATACAAGGGCTCGAGTGCGCTCAGGCTCAACTATGCAGGTGGCTAGACCAAAATTTGGGTGCACAGGCTGACCGTATAATGAGCCAGATGGTTAATTTGGTACAAAGTTTAAAGTCTAGTGGTGAAGGAATCTCTTCCCCTGCTGTCCCTCAAGATGCATAAACCTCCCATGTTCCTCTAAACCCAAACCCTCAGCCAAACACCAACCCACCAAATACCACCATTACCCCAAATCCAAATCCTTTACCTAATCCGTATTATCCAAATATTAACTCTTTCTCATCCTATCCACCATGTCCTTTCCCAAATACCAATATACCCCATAATCCAAATAACCTCCCATTTTCCATTGCCAATCCACTCCAAAATAGCCCACATATAGACCCCATAAGCCATATCCAGCCCAAGGTTTCAAAAATCATTAGGTGGCCGCTAGGCGGCACACTAGCGCCTAGCGCCTAGGGGACTAGTCGAGGCGTAATTGGGGCCTAGGCGGGGCCTAGAATTAACGCATAATTGCAATGCTTGAATGGAGGAGGTATGTTGAGGGTGAACAAGCATGTTCTTGTGAAGTTCAAGATCAGAAGTTATGAAGATGAGGTGATGTGTGATGTGGTGCCAATACGACAAACTCATTTATTGCTAGGGCGACCTTGGCAAGTTGAGAGGAGTGTTACTTATGATGGCAACACAAAAAGACATTCTTTTGTGCATGATCAAATAACCATTAAACTTGTACCATTGACTCCAATACAAGCTTATGAGAATTTTATGATGTTAAGTTCAATAGCTAGTGAAGAGAGAAAGGCTAGTAAGGAAAAGAATATAGAGAAGCCTTTAAAAAAGGAGAGCTTGAGAGAAAATAAAGAGAGTTTGGCTAGAGAGCAAAGTGAGGAGTGTGAGATAGCCAAGAAAAAGGAGAGCTCAAGTGAAAATAATGAGAGTTTGGCTAAAGATAAAAGTGAGTTTTGTGAGATAGCCAAGAAAAAGGAGAGCTTGAGTGAAAACAAGAATGAGAGGCCGGCTCATGAGACTAGTGTTAGTTGTGAGATAGCCGGGCAAAAGGAGAGGACAATTAGAGAGAGTGAGCAAAAGAAAGAGTGTGATAAAAAGAAAGAAAGTGAGGCAAATTTTCATACTAACAAAGTTGAATTTTTATTGCCTAATTCCATTGTTTCTCATTTGCAAATTGTTCATGAGTTGAAGCCTACGCCGTCTAAAGAAATTGTGAGATTCAAGGTTGAATACCAACAAGGTAAAGAGATTGTGGTAGATCCTACACTTTCTCAAAGGTATGATCTTACTCTTTCTTTGAAAAATAAGATATGTGGTGAATTGTTATATGTTAATCACCATGATATTGATCATAAGCTCAATAGTGTAGTTGTTGAGTTTGGAAAGTTAAGTAGTCTTGTAGACACTTCAGTCATGGGTGAGATTGTTAAACCAATTAATTTATTATATGATGTACACCATAACCTTGGTGAGAAATTCAGAATTGAGAGAGGTGTTGCTTTGAAAAATCTTATTAGCCTTGTGAATGTCGTATTCATGAGAAAGATTGTTAGACCACTTGACATGTGTAGAAAGTTTCTATTGCAAGATTTTGTTAGTCACCATGGTCTAAGTGATTGGATGAAATATGTTGAATACATTGGTAATGACTTAAATTTGACATTGCATATACCTAATCATTCGTATGTGGATCCATTCATGGATGGTACATTGGTTGTCAATATGGTAGGATTGAATTGTGCATTGCAAGTTGGAAAGAATATTCTGAATTTTGCATTGGGGATTTCTAAGTTTCACCAAGATGTGAGTTCTAAAGTTGTGATTATGTATGATATTTCTATGATGAATTATTTTGTTGCATGTCATAAGATTGTTGAAGTTTCCCATGATGCGTTGATGTTTCATAAGATTTATGGATTGCATGATATACATAAAGCTTTATCTTCTTTGTTAGATGCAATTTTTTATAAGCATGAAAATACTTGGGAAGGTTGTGAACGTTGTGTTGAGGGTGTCCATGAGAAAGCATTGTTGTATGATAGTTTAATGCATGAGAGCATATATTTTGATAGGATCGCGTGGCATGAGGAATACTTATCATTGAGATCATTGTTTCATGATGATTTTGGTATCTTTATGTTACATAGTGCTTTAGTGTTGCTCATCATTGTAACAAGGGGCACCTATGTTAGATTGATATTTGAACCCGGAGATAGGGTGTGGATGTGTTTGAATGTGGATCGAAATTCCAATTGGAGGGGCTTTGAGTTGCATATTCGAAAAGATGAGTCCTTTCATAATATTAAGCAAATTTGGTGTGGTGGTAAATTGATACATAACCAATTGTGTGCTAACAATGTTGTTCTTGTTGTAGTACATCGTTTTGTTGTGTTTATTCTACAGCTGAAGATGAAAATCTTGATGGAGTACCAAAGTGTACTGATGGAAAGACAAGCTATAATGGTCTTTGATCCCGGTATTTGGAGATACATGAACTTGCATGGAACAGTTTGCAAACATGGAGAGTTTTAGCAAATCGATGACATGAAATCATATGGTAAGCATAATTTTAGAGACTATATCTTGGTTGCTAAATCGTGTCTATGTGATGTAGGTCTTGATTTGAGGACAAATCTTTTTCAAGAGAGAGGGAATGATATGATTCTGACCACCAACCAAGAACCAATATTGTCACAAGCAAGGGAGAGACATTGGAAGCTTGGAGATCAAGGTTCGAGGGTTCAAAAGTGCAAGGTTCGAGGCTCAAGAGTTCCTGTAAGGTTGGTCTACGACCTAGGAGGCACAAGGATCAACTTGGAAGCACAAAATGGACCAAAATGATGTCCTTATGGTTCCTAAACCCTAAGGGATTGTTTTCCTATGTTAAATTAGGGTTAGGGGAAGATTATAGGCACTTTACAAAGTGAGCCTAGTAGAAAAACGGGATTTGTAGATTTTCCTTATTTTGGAGGATTTATGTTTCCTAAATAGATTAGGTAACTTTCCTAATTGTTTCCTACATAGATTAGGTAAGTTGAGTAGTTTCCTAAGTAGATTTTAGGTAGTTTCCTAAGTTGATTCTACTTAGACTTTTCCTTTTAACTTTAGGTTTAGGATTCACAACCCATATAAATAAGGGTTGTGGCTTATTGTTTTGGGGGAACTTTATGATTATTAATTAATATAGTTTTTGAGTGTTTTTCAAAACCTCCTTGTTCTTCATTGAACTTGTGATTATTTGGTGAGAGGCTAAGTAATCGAAACCCGAACTTATCAATAGGATATTCATCCCTATTGTGGCGTTCTTCCGTATACCAAGGTTCGTGTTCGTCTCGTAATTGGATCGCAGAGTACCACATTCAATAGCGGATCGTAGCATTGGGTCAAGGTGTCACAATCCATCAATTCATTGACGTCCTTCGCTTGCTGTGCTGCGTGCTCTTTGATTCCTCCATCGCGAGTACGCGTTTAGGAATCATATCAACTCCCCCTTCCTTCTCCGGTCATCGCATGCCACAAAATCAAAGCTTCAAAGAAAAAATTAAGGTCGGCGAGGTTTGACGTAGACGCCGACGTGGTCGATTAGGCAGGGACTAAGAAAGTCGCGGCGGTAGAGAGGGGCCTAGCGCCTAGGCGGAGCTAGGCGGGGAGTTTTAGAACACTGATCTAGCCAGGACACGTAGCAACTTATTTACCCTTCAATAATCCTGGTTATCAGGCAGAAACCATCAATAACCCACCTTTCCAAAATCCTTACTAGAACCCTTACCAAACGCCTCCTCAAAATCCTTACCAAATGCCACAGCCAGAAATAAACCCAGCTTTCCCCAATCCTTCCGACATATACCAAAACCCAACACCTCCTAACAAAATTTGAGGCAGATATGGAGAACCTAAAAAGTATGATGCACAAGGTCTTGAACAAAGAGAAATTTTCTACGTGGGCATTAACACTAAAACCTTCAGTCTTACTACCCTCAAGTTTCAAAATGCCCGACATAGAAAAATTCGATGGGATTGGATGCCGTATCTCCCACCTAAAATCTTATTCTACTGGCATCCAATCAAGAGGGGCTAGTTTCGAAGCAATGACCTCCAATTTTCACCTTACCTTGATAGGGGCTGCTAAGCAATGGTTAATGCTAGCAGATGATAGCACTATGGGTACTTGAGACCAAATAGCTGAGGGGTTTTTAGAAAAATACAAAGATAATACTACCCCTAAAAATAAAAGAGACCTCGAGTCGTGCACCCAAAGGGAAAAGGAAACATGTGCTGAGTTTGCAGCAAGGTGGAAAAGAAAATTAGCCCAGACACTCGACAGACCTGATCTGGCTGAGTCATGCAGAATGTTCAACAAAAACCACCAGCCCATTTACCTAGAGCACATGCGGTATCTCCCCTGTAGCAATTTCAAAGAAATAGTGGAGATAGGTGTCCGTATTAATGAAGATATATGCAAAGGATCCTTAGAAATTGGTACACCTCCAAGTTCGTTCTGCTATTCTGGATCAGAGGAAGAATCTACAGAAGAAGTTAATATTGTAGAAAGAACCCCGGATGAAAAATACAGTAGTATGCCATGGTCATATGGGACAAACAAGTCAGCCAATTCTGTTGAAAGAAGCAATAATACCAACAAGAGTCTTATAGGACCTTACAAAGGAAACAGAAGGCACTTCGATGAATTAAATGCCCCAATATCACAGATACTACAAGGGTTAATAGCACAAGAAGTCTTTAAGCCCCTTGAAAACTACAAACCTCCATACCCATTGCCTACCAAATGGAGCCGCAACAAGTATTGTGAATACCACCAATCCAAGTGGTCATATCACCGATAAATGCTTCTCACTCAAGAATGATATCCAAGACCTTATCGATGATAAAATAATTGAGAAGCCGCACCCATTGATTGTTACTAATCAGGCATCGCCCAAGGAACAACATTGCGAAAAAATTCGGATTGGGCAGAACTTAGTACAAGAAGTTGTTGGCCACTCAGGGAAGGATAAGGAAAAGCCATTAAGACTTGTCAAACCCTAGAATACCCTTGTGTATACGCCTCCAAAAACCCTTTTTACCTTTGAATTTCCTTTTGTCGAATAAAATCTCCAGGAAACAACTCTTTTTCAACTCAACATCAGTTTTCGTAGATATTGGGATCTTTGTTGTTTTTCTTTGATACCACTAACAATTTTGCAGGAGTTGAAAAATAAAAAATTTGACTATTATCATTTACTCTCCTGAGAGGATTGTCCAGAGGTACGTAATCATCACATCTCATCTCAAAGATCGCAAAAAAAAAAAAAAGAAAAAAAATCATTCTCCGAAAAAAAAAAAAAGATTGATCAAAAAAGAAAAAAAAGGAGGTTTTTCTATGTGTTTTCTTTTGTTTCAAAACACATGTAAAGACAAGACAAAACCCCTCACCCTTATTCTTAATCTCCAAATTCATCTTCTCTCTTAAGCTCTCATAAATACATCACTAGTTGATAAGTGCATCGTTCACTCTTGATTTAAAAAAAAATAGTAAGTCCTACTTCGAAATTTCAAGGTCTACTACTACAAAAAAAGGAGAACAAAAAAAAAAGAAAAAAAAGAGAGACCGATAGGGAGTCAGGGAAGAAAGGAAAGCTCGGAAAGCCAAGAAGCCAGGAAAGTAGAAAAGTCTGGAAAGCCAGGCAACTCAAGGATCATAAACAATAATTCAGGACTAGGGGCTTTCAAACTCAGGGGGATTCTCTTTTGCCCATATTAATGCCTACAGCTCATCCTTGCAAGAGTATGCTCACGAATCCATTTGGTATCTGTTATCTCAAAAGTCCAACCAAGTCCTCAAATCGAGCTTTCCAAAGGTATTTTATCTATATGCGAGTCTGGTAAAATTCTTGTTTCTCATATATTAGCTTGTCGAGTCTTCTTCTTGATCTCTGAGCACCACATATCGCCAAAGTATTTGCTATATAAAAAAAATGATGAGTCGACTCATGTAAAAACATGATAAAACTACACAGGTTGATAACGAGTCATTTCTCAATATGGACCCACAAACCATTAAAAATATAAGTTCGATAAAGCAACTTTCTGTCTTGGTAAAAGGTCATCTTCGACCCATTGCAACCGAGCTATTAAATGGCACACTAGGGGCTTCCAACCATACACCAAACTTCTTCCAAGATACCTAAACAAATAAACCATATACCAAAGCCTAACCGTCTCTAAGATCGAGCTTCTTAAAACTGGGGCTGCTCCACCCTTATATATATCCACCAAGAGTCACAACCTTCTTTTATCCCAAGAGAAACAAGACAAATATCTCTTCAAGTACTCTCTCAAATTGCTCCGAAAGATCAACAAAAAGAAAGAGAGAGAAGAAAAAATTTAAAAAAAAAAGAGAGAAGAAGAAAAAGAAAGGAAGCCTCTCCTGAGCAACTTCCTCAAAATCTCTCTCTCACAAAAAAAAATATAGCCAATCACTCTTGGACAGCCCCATGCCCCATAACCAAAGCCAAAAGCCAATCTCCCAACCATATCCACAACCGAGATCCGAAACTAATTTCATATCCAAACCCGCGGCGGCTTAAAAGGCCGAATGATAAACTTTGCGATCGCCTTTCCGAAAATAATCAAACCCACAGCCCAAAATGCCTTTGAGCAAGAGGCCAATCAAATCCTCAACCCTGAAGCTAATCCATCCAAAATACTTAAACAATATACCCTAACCTAGTTGCAACTTATAGCTCTGTTTCAATCGATTGTAACGTGATCTGGGTCCAGGACAGAACTCTTTGCTAAAGACATATAAAATTATCAAAATATAAATGTTAAGTAGGGTCCATAAATCTTATGATACTCGGCGATAAACTCTGGATCATGACTCTTCTTTTTGTCCATTAGAGTCATCCCACTTTCTCTGAGCATACTCATTTCTGTCTCCCACAAAAGTATCTCCCAATCGAGTCTTTCTTGGGATGACCCTATTTAATCTTTTCATAAACTTGCCCATCTCATCTTACAAAATATGGCTCATCGAGTCATCCTGGGGATTCTCCCACTAAACTCATTGGATAGATAAAGGCTCATCGTATCCAGAAACAGCTGTCCTTTCCATCTCGCCTGAAGAAACGAAGAAGCTACAAAACCGTGATCGCTCAAAGAATAAGCGGGTTATCATCGCACGCATTGAAAGACTGGCTCCCTATGAGGTAAAAGCTCGTTGGGTTGAAAACCCGAAAGGGCGGCCTAAGCAAAAGTTTGAGCACAAAAAAAAAACATTAGAAAAAAGAAAGAAAAAAAAGTGGTTCCTCCGAGACATCGATTAGTAGGACTCACTAGTCCTGATTGAATTCCTTTCTTGAATGATGCACTAGTCAAAAGACTGAAAGGTAACCCTAAACTTCACCCACCTTCATCTCAAATATCACCATCATATACTCATAACCCTTTAAAGCCAACCAAAAGCCACATCTCAAACTCATATATTACATTTCCATCAGCTTGGCTTATCTTGTGTGGGTCCCAATGAGCACAATAATAAGCTAGAAGGGGGGGGGGGTTGAATAGCTTATTAACACTTAAAAACTTTTTAAAGTAAGTTTCTTGAAAATTACTTGCAATCTATTAAAAGAGTCAAGTAGCGGAAGACTTTCAAGAGAGATGTTCAGAATAGATAAGGACTACCGGTAGACCTTTACGATTACTTAAGTTATTGAAATGGATGAAGTAAACGAAGAAACTAAGCAGTTCAATAAATAGACAAACAGAAGGAAATAACACAAGTATTTTGGGATGGTTCACACTATAATGAGTGCTACGTCCACCACCAAGGCAGTCAACCTTGGATTTAAATTGTGCACTATGTTTTCCACTTAGATCAATTACAAAGAATATCCCTAATGGATCGTGTACAAAATATTGACTTGTGTTTGGGTCTAGGGAATTAAATATCTGTAAATACAAGATATTTAATTAGATGTATATAGTTAATGGAAGTAAACAACAAGAAGAATAAAACAATAAATGTTGAAGAGCAGCTTCTTGTTGTTGGCGAGGACTTCTAGATCTGTTGAGGATCTATTGAATGCCTTGGTGAAAGACTTGGAGTTACGTAGATTGAGCAATTCTTTAAGTGTTCGATTGATTACGTACGGTTGTCTCTATTGATCCAGTCTTCAATGGCGGTATTTAAAGCGGTGCACTTCAAAGATCCGTTGGAGAAGGCGAAGACTTCAACGACTCTTTTCATAAATGCATTAAATGCATGGGGTCGATCAAGGATTTCGTCTTCACAGATAACTAGAGCGAGATAATCATTTACGAGATCTTCAAAAGGTGGGCGATTTGGTGTCGAGATATGAGAGATGAAGCGAGAAAGTAGGGGGCGACCGCTTTGCGCTGCTTGTTCAGGACGAAAAGTATTCCTGCTTTTCGGAAAGTTGCTTTCGGCGGCTTGACATGTCAGGAAAAGACTTGGATTAATTCAAATATCAAATGGGAATAAGTTTGAATTAATCCAGCTAGCTTTGATCTGGAGAGGACACGTAGAAGCGGTCATTTGGACACCGAGAGGTCTACCGATCTTAAGCTTTGAGCGAGTCTTCAGGTGAAGCGAGAGAAGTGGTCTTCCGATGTTCTGAAAAGGTCCTACAAAAACTATACAAGGCAAAGTTCTATACACTTGCCACGCTAATCGTCTGTGACCCGATTAGCCAGGAAGTATAAAACTAAAGTAATGTCTTGATCGATATAAATTTAACATAAGAATCAACAATCTCCTCCTATTTATATCTGTCATCATTACTACAAATGAGGGTTTTAAAACAAGCTATTTAATAGATAATAGCATGTGCGAGAAAAGTTTATATATTAAAGCGCGGTAGACATGCCTCTATTAAGCAGAATAACACCTCGATGCAAGGGACTAATCTAAGTGCATACAAGAATAAGAGAGTCAAAGAATAGCACGATCGTGATAGTTTAAATCAATTTAAACTGAATGTTTAAATTCTCAAATAGATAAACAATAAAAGCGAAGAATTTAAACAACATAATTTTTGAAAAAGCAAGTAATCATACGTATTCATAAACAAGATGTTTACATTTGACAGAAGTTTTCAAAAATAAGATAAATACAAAGGAAAGGGAAGAAAAGATACAAAAGCTACCATGGTCTTTTCCCTTTGCCTTTGTCTGCGACCTCCTTTTCTCTTCTTTCTCGCTCTAGCTCTTCCATTTTCTTCGGTATTCGGCATCGCATCGGTTGGGTGCGGTGGAGCGAGCGGTAGTCCGATTCTTCACGAAGAGCGGCTATTCTCTTCCATCGGCATTACGTTGATAGATCTCATTTGTTTCTCCTCGTGATGGCGGATCACGATCGGTTGGCATTCATAATGTCATGAGCGAGTTTCGGCGAGGTTGTTGAGTTCCATAATAGAATACGGCCGTGGTGAGATGGAGAGTGATGGCGTGGAAGAGGTCGTAGAAAATGGAACCTATGATACGGCGGCCTTCATCTCGTTGAGCTTCTACGTTGATCTTGACATCGGTGAAGTCGTGCTGCATCTGTCCAAAAGCGAGTCCGGACATCCTCTTGAAATTGTCGAAGAGTAGTGGCGGTCGGTCGTTGGCCTTGGCCGCGCGGTGGCTACTTGATGGCGGTAGATATCTTAGTGAGTTCGCCTAGCCGTGGTAGATGGCATCTAGCCAGGGACAAAATTTGATTGGTGGTGAGTGGAAGTAGAGGCTTGGCCAATGTGAATGGAGTCGGCGAGGCGAGTCAGCTGATGGGTCATTGGATATGGGGAGGCCTTTGGAGGCGAAGAGGATGAGTCTTGGGTTGGTATGGTGTTGATTCTTATGTTAAATTTATATCGATCGGTACATTACTTTAGTTTTATACTTGATTGGCTAATCGGCGTAGCGTATCGATTAGCGTGGCAACTGTGTATAGAACTTTGCCTTGTATAGTTTTGTAGGACCTTTTCAGGATCATCGGAAGACCACTTCTGCTTCACGGAAGACCTGCTCAAAGCTTAAGATCGCTAGACCTCGTGTCCGGTGATCCGCTTCTGCGTGTCCTCTCCGGATCAGCTAGTGGATTAATTCAAACTTATTCTCATTTGATATTTTGAATTAATCCAAGTCTTCGACATGTCAAGCCGAAAGCAACTTTCAGCGAGGAATACTTTTAGATCTGAGCGAATTAATAAAGCGATAAAGGCATCGTCCTACTTTTCGCTTCATCTCTCGATCGACACCAAATCGCCCACCTTTTTGAAGATCTCGTAAATGATTATCTGCTCTAGTTATCTCGTGAAGACGAAATCCTTGATCGATGTTCATGCATTTAATGCATTTATGAAAAGAGTCGTTGGTCTTCGCCTTCTCCAACGGATCTTTTGAAGTGCACGCTTAAATATCGCCATCAAGACCGGAACAAGCATCAACCGCATGTAATCAATCGAACACTTAAAGAATTGCTCAATCTACAACTCCAAGTCTTTCAAAGGCATTCAATAGATCCTCAACGATCTAGAAGTCCTCGCCAACAACAATTCTTCAACATTTATTGTTTTATTCTTCTTGTTGTTTACTTCCATTAACTATATTCGCATCTAATTAAATATCTTGTATTTACAGATATTTAATTCCTTAGACCCAAACACAAGTCAATATTTTGTACACGATCCATTAGGGATATTCTTTGTAATTGATCTAAGTGGAAAACATAGTGCACAATTTAAATCCAAGGTTGATCTGGTGGTTTAGCACTCATTATAGTGTGAACCATCCCAAAATACTTGTGTTATTTCCCTTCGTCGCATTATTGAACCGCTCGCTTTCATTGTTTACTTCATCCATTTAGTAACTTAAGTAACTGTAAAAGGTCTACCTGTAGTCCTTATCCTGCACTGAACAATTTTCTTGAAGGTCTTCCGCTACTTGATTCTTTTCATAGATTGCAAGTAACTTTCAAGGAACTTACTTTAAAAGTTTTAAAGTGTTAATAAGCTATTCAACCCCCCTTCTAGCTTATTATTGTGCTCATTGGGACCTCATTAATTGGTATCGTAGCTTACTCTTCGAAAACAAGTTTTTCCAAGATTAAACTCTCGAGAGATACGACATAATGGCACAAACACACTATATGTCGCCTACATCTAATGCTAACCACGCCCCAATATTGGACGAAGGTCATTTTGATGTATGGAAGGATAAAGTAATGAGATTCATGAACTCTATTGACAACAGATTATGGAAATGTGTCACCGCAGTCAACATGTACCAATGAAGGCAAATCTTCTAGCCTCTATCGCTGGAACCCTCGCAGGTTCCTAAAGAAGAATCGAATGGACAGAGGACGATAGAAAGTCGGGTAGAACTTGACAAAGAAAGCAATTAACATACTCTAGATACAAGCACATACCAAAAAGTGATTCGATGTACAACCGCTAAAGAGATAGGGAAGCTCTTGTAGAATACTTGAGGGAGACCAAGACACAAGAGACAAATAAAAATATACATACATCCAAAGCAGCTTGATTCTTTCAAAAAGGATCCTAAGGAAACCTTGAGACAAGCATACGATCGATTCAAAGGAGGTAATAAATAGTTGCTTTTCTCTCTTGGTAAAACGTATGACAAAAAGGAAATGAACATGAGGTTTCTAGGCTCTCTAGGTAGCTTATGGCATGTAAAGACCACGGCTATGAAAGAACTCTAAGAACTTAAACGAGATGACTCTTCGTAGTCTCTACGCAAGTTTAAAGGTTTATGAACTTGAAGTTAATCAAGCTCTAGAGCAAGACAAACAGCCGTAATCGTGTCTCGCTACCATGGTCCAAGAAGAAATCATTGTTGAAAACAAACCTTCTACTTCTTCCAGTTGAAAATGATTTTTTATCCGATGAACAATTTGCTATGTTTGTTAAACGCTTTTCAAAAATTTGCAAAATATGGAAGGAAGAACACTCACCAACAACCTTTCAGAAGATTGGTGAAAGCTCATCTAAGGAAGAGCTTGTGTGTTATAATCAGAGGAAACCTCGGTCATTTTGCCTCAAAATGTCCTAAGCCAAAATTTGAAGCATACCAAAACCCTCGTTTAGAAAAAA
>CM028377.1:121275893-121330997 GCA_013146195.2 Codonopsis lanceolata
GCCGTTATTATTTGTCGGAAGAAGGATGGAAGCCTTAGGTTGTGCATCGATTAGGGAGTTGAACAAGCGGCGATCAAGAACAAGTATCCATTACCGCATATAGATGACTTGTTTGATCAATTGCAAGGATCGGTGGTGTATTCTAAACTTGATTTGAGGTTCGGGTATCATCGGTTGAAGGTGAGAGCGAGGATGTTCAGCTCGCTTTTTTACGAGAATACGGGCATTATGAGTTCATGGTGATGCCATTTGGGTTGACTAATGCTTGGCGTGTTTATGGACTTGATGAATTGTGTTTCCCATAATTTTCTTGATTGTTTTGTGGTGGTTTTCATAGATGACATTCTTGTGTATTCAAAGTCTCGGGATGAGCATGCCTGGCATTTGAGGATGGTCTTGTCGATTCTTGGGGATAAGCGACTTTATGCTAAGTTTAGCGAAATGTGCTTTTTGGCTAGAGGAGGTCTCATTTTTTGGGACATGTTGTTTCTAGTACGGGATAGCGGTAGATCCTTCTAAGGTTGAAGCGGTGATGAATTGGAGGAGACCGACTACGATTCGGAGGTTAGGAGTTTCTTGGGGTTAGCGGGTATTATCGGAGGAGGTCATAGAGGATTTTCGAAGATTGCTACGCCGATGACAAATTTGACCCAAAAGAGACAACATTTGTTTGGGCGATAAGTGTGAAGCAAGCTTCAAAAATTGAAGAAAGATTGACTACGACACCGTTTTGGCGTTGCCTGCGGAGCAGAGAATTTTGTGGTTTATAGCGATGCATCAAAGAGGGATTGGGTTGTGTTCTTATGCGAGAATGGTAAGGTGATTGCTTATACTTCGAGGAAGTTGTCTCCGTATGAGCGAGAATTATCCCACGCATGACCTTGAGTTAGCGTGGTCATATTTGCCTTGCACAAATGGAAGCATTATTTGTATGGGTCGAAGTTTGAAATTTTCACGGATCATAAGGTTTGAATATTTGTTCTCATAGAAGGAGTTGAATATGAGACAAAGGAGGTGGATGGAGAAGTTGAAAGACCATGATTGTGCGATACTTTATCATCAGGGAAGCGAACGTGGTTGCCGACGCCTTGAGTAGGAAAGTTCATTTGTCATGTTTGATGATTCGGGAATGGAAGATGTTGGAGGATGTCGTGATTGGAGTCTAGTGAGGTTAATCATGGAGTGTTGTTTCTAATGTCAGGGCTATTCAGTTTGTTGGAAAGAATTAAGGAGACTGAAAGGAAGGATCAGGGTTAGTAAAGATCATTGATGGTTTGAGTAGAATGAGGCAGAGGGTTTGCAATGAATCAAGAAGGGATTTTGACTTTCAAGGGAAGAGTTTGTGTTCCTTGATTGAGGATGTAAGCGACTTGTGTTGGATGAAGCTCATTTCAAGGCAAGATATACTATCCATCAGGGAATGCGAAGATGTATAGGGATTTGAAGAAGCAATTTTGGTGGAATGGCATGAAGCGCCAAATTGCGGATTATGTCGAGGTGTTTGACTTGTCAACGAGGTGAAGCGGGACATCAAAGGCCCGCGGATTGTTGCGGCCGTTAGATATTCGAGTGGAAGTGGGAGCACGTTACGATGGATTTTGTTCGAGGGTTTCCATGCAGTAGAGGGTTTGATGCCGTTTGGGTTGTTGTAGATCGGTTAACAAAGTTAGCTCATTTTATACCGATTGCGATGACTTATTCCTTGAGTCAGTTAGCGGCATTAATTCTGCAGAGATTGTTAGGCGCATGGGTTCGGTTAGCATTGTGTCAGAGACAGGGGATCCGAGATTTACTTCGAGGTTTTGGCGGGCTTTGCGAGGGAAGCCATGGGGACTAAGTTGAATTTCGATCTGACTTTTCACCCTCGAGTAGGCAGACGGACGGTCAGAGAACTATCTGAATACTTGAGGATATGTTACGGGCTTATGCAGTGGACTTTAAGGGAAGTTGGGATTCACACCTTCCATTGGCGGGTTGCATACAACACGATTACCAATCGAGCATTGGGATGGCACCGTATGAGGCACTTTAGGGACGGAAGTGTAGATCTCTCTATTTGTTGGGATGAAGTTGGAGCAGGAGCTTATGGGGTTTGGAGATTGTGCGGCGATCGGCGAGGCGTGAAGAATTGATTCGGATAGATTGCTTACGGCTCGAGTCGGCAGAGAAGAGTTATGCGGAATAATCGGAGGAGATTTGGAGTTCAAGTTGGAGATTATGTGTTTCTTAAAGTATCGCCGAAGGGTACTAAGAGATTTGGGAAGAAAGGAAGTTATCAGGAGTTCGTTGGACCTTTTGAGATTCTTGAGCGAGTTGGGAGTTTGGCTTATAGGGTGGCTTTACCGCCATCATTGTCGGACATTCATAATGTGTTTCACGTATCTATGCTTGAAGTATCTTAAGGATGATTCGCATGTTCTTGCGTATGAGGAGATTTCGTTTCGGCTGATTTGTCGTATGTTGAGAAACCGGTGAAGATTCTCGACACCAAGGAGCAAGTATTGAGGAACAAGACAATTCCATTGGTTAAGGTTCTTTGGAAGAATCATGAGATCGAGGAAGCGACTTGGGAGACCGAGTTGGAGATCTTGAGAAGTACCCTCATTTGTTTGAAGATCACGGTAAGAATTTAGGGACTAAATTCCTTTTTGTAGGGGAGAATGTAAAACCCTAGTTTATTTCTTACGTGTTTATTGCATGAGATCATACATTAGTAATCATCATTAGTATGTTAACTTAGCTCACTTATATGTTTAAAGTCGATAGCATGTTCATTGCGTCGTTTGGGATGCTTTCGTATGCACCTTTCCTTCACGAGTTGCTTTGAAACTTCGGGTTTGTGTTTTATGTTGTAAACACTTGGATAAATGTTAGAGACTACTCATTAACATCATTAACACGCTTTAGATGTTGGTTGAATGCTAGTTGCATCGTCGGTTTGATTGCTAGTTTGATTCGGCGTTAACCCTTCTCCGTTTGACCTTTTCGGTTGTTGTTCGGGAGTGTTTTCCTAAGTTCTTAGCCATGTTTGATTGAGGTTTGAACATTGATTTGCTTTGGTTATTGTTTAGAGGTGTTTGGGTTGAATTCTAGACCATTTCGGGCTTTGGAGGACTTGAGGGTGCAGAGGGAAGGACCTAGAACAAGCGAGGGAGTAAAATGTAACTTTTAGGTATGGCCAGTGATGTGCTGCATCACTCATGTAACATGCGACATGAGGTCATTGACGGCTTACGGGAATTTTTGACTTCTCTCAATTTGTCCAACCAAACCCCACCCAAACCCAACCTAACCCACCTAAACCACCTAGTTCGTCCTACATCCTCTCTTGCATGCTTGACAAGTTTTAAGTGGTTTGGATGCATGTACAACACATGGCAAGAAAGACCTCAACATGCAAGGCCATGCATTGGACACCTTCCCCACCCACTTCAGCCATTGCATGACCATTACCTCCACTAAACCCACCATAATCAGTCATTCTCTTCCAAATTCGTGGCTGAACATTTCATGAGAGTTATAGAGAGTTTATACAAGGTTCTTGAGTGTTCATCAATGGTGGCCAAGCTTTGAGGAAGCCATTTCCAAAACCGAACGGTAGAAGTGAAGAGGAGAGCAAGGAGAACACATACCCAACCTTGCATGGACGTTTTTGTACAACTTGTAGAGCTTGTTTAAGGTGAGTTACAACATCTCTTCTTATTTCTTTTAGCCTCATTGACCCTAGGGAAAACAATCTTGCTATATGAGGTCAATGAGAGCACTTAGGACTTTGTAGAGATGCCATGTTCTAGAATATGTTATATGATGAATTTGGGTTGTATGAACAGATTATAGACATATTATAAACCATGATATTAATGTTATATATGTGTAGTAATGTATGATAGATCATGCTACTTTGTTGTTTAAGTGTTGGGAGCATATTGGATGAGATAGTTAGGCTTGTAGAGATGCCATGATCTCGTATGTGCTAAATGATGTATTTTGGGTTGTGTAAACAGATTATGATCAGATTGTAAATCATGATTTTAAGGTTATTTAGGTGTAATAATGTATGATAAATCATTCCATCTTGTTGTTTAAGCATTGTGAGCATGTTTGATGAAATAGTGAGACTTGTAGAGATGCTATGTTCACGTATATGCTAAATGTTACATTTTTAGTTGTATGATCAGATTATAAACAGGTTATAAACCATGTTTAGGATGTTATTTATGTGTGATAAAGTATGACAAATCACCCTACCTTGTTGTTTAAGCATTGGGAGCATGTTTGATGAAATAGTTAGACTTGTTGAGATGCTATGTTCACGTACATGCTAAATACTACATTATTAGTTGTATGATCAGATTATAAACAGGTTGTAAACCATGTTTAGGATGCTATTTATGTGTGGTAATTTATGATAAATCACCCTACTTTGTTGTTTAAGTGTTGGGTGTCAACCACTGTTTTCGCGAGGCAAATTTTGTAGCGGATGGTTTGGCTAATCTGGCCATTGATTCTGCTTGTAACCTTTCTTTTCATTCGGCCCAGGATTTGCCTATTTCTATTAGGTCTAATATTATTTTAGATGCTCAGAGCATGGCTAGGATTAGAGTCTCTTAGTGCTCTCTTTTCCTGTTGTATTTCTTTTGAGGTAAGGCTCCTTTGTCCCCCCGTTGATAAAATTTGGTTGTCCCCATAAGTTTGTATTTCCTATTTATTTTTAATAAAATCTCGCAGGTGCCGCCCTGCTTCTATTAACAAAGTGTTGGGTGCATATTTGATGAAATGACAAAAATGTACATGCCTAGTTTGTGACTTTGATTCTATGTTTCATACTTGATTGTTTGATTGTGATTTTATGGGTTTAATGACCTTAGTAACCTATTTAATTACGTTAGTATGGACATAGGAGAGTATTGAGGCCAATGGCTTCTATACCCTAATTTTGAAAGATTGACTATGACTCAACGGAGTTGACCATTGGGTTAGTATGACATTAAGGAGTAATAAGCCTAAGTCCTACGAATTTTGGGGTAGTATTAATGGGGGTTAAGCCTCCAAGCATTTTTAAAGTGTATGAAGAACACTTGATGATTAGAGCCTTGATTTTATCCCTAATGTGATTATGTGCTAGTTGTGAATTAAAAGGATGACTAGATGATTGTAGAGTACTTGCCTACTTATTTGAGCATATGAATATGAATTACGTGTGCTTGAAGTTTGAGTCAGTGGTCGGTTTGTTGAGTCTTTGGGGCGGGGCGATACATCATCTTCACGAATTGTGAGATTCGTGATTTTGATGGATCGCAGCGCCGGATTGCACACCCTCTATCGATGGCCACGGTAGGGAAGTAGTTGATCTTAGTTGTAGTATGGAAACATGACTTTGATAACTATCGAACTCGGCGGGGAAATGTCTCGGGGGCGTCGATATCCGAAAAGGGATATCGAGGACACATAAGTTTGGCACATGTTTTTGCAGGCGACATGCGCGGAAAAGAGATGCGATATCACCTCCCTTTTATATGAATTGACTCACGAGTGCTATATGTGAATAATGTGCTACGTGAATATGATATGATATGAAATGATGGTTGATTGAATTAATGAAATGTTATACTTGTTGATAACATGATATTCAAGATTGTTAAGTATGAATGCCTTGATATGATTATTTATGAAATGTATATTATGTCAATTGCATGAATTATTATTGTTGAGCATGATGCCATGAGAGGAAGTTGCTATATGTGAATAATGTGCTACGTGAATATGATAGCAAGATTGTTAGTAACTTGCTAAGTCTTTATGACTTACTCCTATTTGTTTTGATTGTTTTCCCTAGATCCGAGCCGTGCAAGTGGTTCGAAGTGATTCTCAAGTAGCGTTGAAGAAGCTTGTGACGAGGTTGCTACCTTGTTAATTTTAGTACTCTTTTCTTTTGGCAAGGGCTGACGGGACATAAAGTTATATAAACTTTATGTGGGGTAGCAAGACTTGATGCGTTTGTTTAATTAGTACTTATTGTTTTGAGAGCCGACATATGTTAGTCGTGCCTATGTATTTATGTTGATCATGCTTTAGTTGTTTAACCATGTATTGGTTTGTTTAAATATGTTTATTATCCGGCATGTTTTTAGCCGTCAAGCATGTTAGACTAGAGTTGTAGACTTAGTTTAATATTGAGTTCCGGTAGAGTCGCCGATGACTTGATATATAATTGCCATAAATTGTTATATGTGCCTATTGTTGCGTCACATGATTTTATTTTTGGACCAAGAGATTCATTATCTCTAAGGTTGTATTAGTTTGAGCTTGTTAGCTCGGGCTATGTTAATTATTATACGCTTCGCATGTGTTAAAGTTTTTGGCGTACACGCCGTTATGGTCTTACCCACTATTTGCTATTTGTTTTCATTCGTGCCTTTTGGCGGCACGACCTCGGGGTCGTCTTGGGATCGGGTCGGGTCGCCACACACTAGAAATGAGGGTAACGGCATCGGTAGCTGCTAATGTCTTGTAGCACGCCCCGAATTAATAATGCATCTATGACCTTCATTTTGTGTTTTTATTTAAACTATTGGGTATTTAGTTTTGAGTGATTGCTCTTTCAATTTTATTCGATTGAGTTATTCCTACTTTGTAGTCATTTTGGTTTGATTTTGGGTTTCCTTCTAATAGTATTGCATAATTTCTTTTAGAGTTTTGCTACTTTCAATTTTTATTTTCTTAAATTAAAGGTTTCTGGCCTCTGCGCACCAACTGTTCGTAGAAACGATTGGACACAGGTTTATATGCAAAGTATTTCCCTTTTATAATATAGCTATATCGATCTTCAATGTTTTTGAGTTTACAGATTTGGTTTTAAAGAAGTGCTCTGTTTTCTCAAGCAAAGCTTGCTCCACCACCCTCTCCTTCGCCCTCACCCTCTCCGCTCCCCGCCTGGACTCTTTCTGTTATTGTGCTTCCTCCGTGGTAACTTTCGATTTACTGTTTTGTTCATAAATTGGTAATTTTCTTGATAACTTTCGATTGTTTGTGTTACAATTGGAATTTTGATATATGTTCAAGCTTTTTGGTTAAGTTTAGTGTAAACCAAAGGACATCAATACAAAATTACTTTCACAAGGTTGTCAATCCTCCCAAATTTGAAGCCCTAATATCCGTTACTCCCTTTTACAATGTCGTTGTTACACTTTTAAACTCTCTTCGTTGTCGTTTTCCTCCACCAAATCCAATATGCTGAAGCATCGATTCTTCAAAAATTCAGGTTTGTTTGCTTGTGTTTCATATCTGAATTAAGTTAATGCGGTGTGTAAATTGTTTAGTGAATTTTAGTTAATATTTTGTTCAGTATCTTGCTATCTCATTTAATTTAAATTTTTAAATGATTAATTGCATTCCTATTTTTTGTCGTAGATGTCTTGTGCTTCGGTGCTAATGGTATTGATTTGTGGACTTTGGCGTTCTCGTTATTGAGAAGATCCAGCTTCATTTCTTGAACTGAAATTAGATTGCCGAAATGATTTCGACCAATTATCCCAGTTAATGCCCTTTGTATGTGGAATAATGACAAATCTCCAAAACATTTATGTTTTGCGTTTATTGTATTGCTTCCTCCGACTCCGAGATGGCTTAGTTAGATTAACCAGTAATGAAAAAATCATATTGATCTTATTAATGCAATACAATACTACTGATGCAATTGAATCATTTCCTCTTTTGGGATTTTACAATAACAGTTATGCTCTTAATGCTGTTCAAGTGATAATTAGTGCTACTATTTATTCGATAGATGTGAGCCATTGTAATAGAATTTTATAGATTTTCCTCAAAAATGAAATAAAATGTAAGTCTCATGTGGTAGAGAAAAATAATTTCATGATCTTCCTCTGAAATGGGACATATGCTAAGACACAGGAGGTAGCATTCTGGTTCCCTGTTTAAATTTTCGAGAGCGGGTTCCAACCTGTTGTAAGGACTCAAAGGAAACCATAAATCATTCTAGCTTAACAAAACAATGATTCCTCAAAGTTTGTTCTAATATTATGTGCTTTTTTGAAGGAGAAATGAAGATCATTCTAGACTAAGATTCTGCCATGCTAATATGTCATGTACTATTTAATCAGTTTATGCATGTATATTTGTTTTATCCAAAGAAGTTTGGGTTGGATTTAGGCTGGGCAAGAATCGTATTATGGGGGAGCAGTCGGGGAATGTTTATACCATTGATGTCTTTCAAAATTTAATTGGTATTTATTTTATTTTATTCTGTTGCTCTTTTGATTTGTTTCTCAATTTTATTTCACTATTGATTACATCAGTACCTTGAAACCCATGCATTTTATTTGTCTATCTTTGTACTGTTGGGATTAGATTAATTTATTTACTCACTGTTGATTTTCATTTGGTTCTAATTCAAGTGATAATATCATCAATATTGTTTGCGTTATGATTTTATTTCTTATTATTTTCATTATATTTATTCGGTGATATAATTGAGACTTTAACCCTCTCTATTTTTCTTATACCAGTTATCCAGAGTCAATTCATGGTATAAGGGAGAAGATTTACAAGTATCTTCCAACACGTGGAATCTGTTGCAGCTGCACTCGGCAATGACTCACAATTATGGCCGACAACACATCAAAACTAGCTAGAATATGACTTCTCTTAAATATGTTGTAGTCTGCACTGCACATACGACAATTCTTAATGGTCAAGTGGTGAAATCATTTATGTGTTCCCATTCATGTAAATAAGTTACAGAAGCTTAGGTATATATGGAGTGGTGATTATCATTGATTATGAAAAAGGATAATCAAGAAGTTTAAGAAGTATTGATTATACCTTTTCTTCTGTTTGAATTTTTTTTACATGGAGATATAAAATGATGAACAGTTCTGGTTTGAGCATTTGTGGATGGACGTTCTCCACACCATGACTAGACATTGAAATTTAAACAGTTTTTTTTTTTTTAAAAAAAAATTAGTGTTTGCTCATTTTGTAAATTTGTAGCAAGTTTTGGGGATCAACAATGAGAAAAGGGAGGGCTCATGACTTAGAGAGATCCCTCTTTATTTAAGACTGAATCAATGTATCATCTTTATCCCTTACAACGTCTCGAGTATAGATTGATCCAGTTTCATACTAACACCGTTTCATACTGATATTGTCTCACACTGTCGCCGTGCCATAGACACAGTTTCAGATTCCATGTTTTAATTAGCTTGCAGATTTGAGACGATTTCATTGCGTTAATTTAAACTTGCAAAGGGTATTCTTGGGATATCAATTTTTTTTATTTTTAAATTTGACTTTTAAATATAGACTCTTCCTTTGGGACAGAGGGAGTATTATATAGACTAGTAACGCCCACTATGTTATTGAAATGTATTTTTTTTAAGTTGGGTCCGTTTGGATCATTTTATTGTACTGGTTCTTGAAATGTATATTTATTTAAAGTTGGTTTGTTTGGATCAACTTGCATGCACTCAGCTTAATCTATTTATTCGGGCGTATCCAAGAGTGCATACCCCTTCTTTGTTTGGTTTATACATTCGACAATTATTCCTACTATATGTTCTAAACTGACAATAGTTATGTGAACAAATTAACCCATCCACGACTAATGTTGATATATATCAAAAGTCAACAATTTAGGAATGCCCGTTTTACAAGAGTTTTTGATGTAAGACGAAATCTCCTTTAACGTGTGTTGGTGGGCTGAATTGTAAGAGTGTCTTACAAATTAGCATCCGTACATATGGAAATAGATGTTAGCAGTCAAGTCACAGATGCTCTCTTTGCTCCATTAATCAGAGGGTAACTTTTCAAAATTATCTCTTATGATAATAAATTCAAGAATTAATATTATTTTCAATCTTTAAAACTAAGAATATATTGGGAAATACTATAATATTATACTTTACATCATACATTAAAATGTTGTAGAGATAAATAAAATTGTATTTACAGCATTAATGAAAACTATATGGCGGAGGTCAACCACACCCCATGAAATGCTCTCCACACCCCATTGCTCAACTCATCTCTATACATTCATTGATTTAGTGATAGGGTGGCGTGTTTGGAGTAGTGGGTGTGGAGAGCATTTCATGGGATATGGTTAGCCTCCGCCAAACTATATTAGTTGCACGTAGAAAAAGACAATTTAGACACCGAAGAAACTACATAGAAATGAAAAGGACGGAACATGAATTGAGTAAAGTTAAACTCCAAAAGCGTGAGCTCTTTGATCTCATGCAACAATCTTATATATATAAATACTAAATAGTCCAACATCAACATCGATATGTTTTCTTACAAGTTCATCAAGAACATAAACAGAAAAAGAGAACATGTCCCTACCTATGACCTCCATTACCGCCAAAAGATTAAATGGACAATACCAACCCCAATTTTATTTAGAAAGGCGAATATGCTTGATTTGCAAATAATGCACTTAAACCTTGAGGTATTATGTTTAAGTCAACCACGCCTCGAAAACTAGGAGCAACCATGTCACTCGCCTTTTCAAAGCTGATTTTAATCTTGTTAGAGCTGAATACCTTGAGTGCAATTTTGGCTCCAATCACATCAGTGAACTAAAGAACTCTCGAAAGTGTAGAGACAATTAAATTGCAAGACCTCTCGAAAGCGTAGAGATAATTAAAATGTTAGAGCTCTCGAAAGCATAGAGGCAACCTCACGAAAGCATAGAGGCAAGTAAATTAAATACCTCTCGAAAGCGTAGAGGCAAGTAAATTAAAGACCTCTCAAAAGCGTAGAGGAAACTAAACTATAAGACATTTCAAAAGCGTAGAGGTAAGAAAACTAAAAACCTCTTGAAAGCGTTGAGGTGACTAAACTATAAGACCTCTCGAAAGTGTAGAGGCAAGCTCTTGAAAGGATAGAAGCAAGTAAACTAAAGACCTCTCGAAAGGTAGATGCAATTAAACTGTAAGACCTCTCGAAAGCGTAAATGTGAGAAAATTGTCAGACCTCTCGTAAGCGTAAAGTCACCTAAATCAAAAGACCTCTCGAAAGCGTAGAGGCATTTATAACAAAAATCCTCTAGAATTAAAGATAGTCCTGCTCACGCTACAAGCCTAGCAAAGATTCACTTAAAGCCCTGTCCTAACAAAGGAAATCCTGACCGCGAGTCCATCCGGGAGGACTTGACCAAAATCCTTGTAATCACAATGTGGTTACGCTCACAAGTCGAGTGAAAGAAGCTTACACAGCCCAACTAGACTCCTCTTCGATTAGACAAAATTACCTCTTTATGGCCAAAAGTGACCAGAGCTTCGACCAACGAAATTAAATTATGCCATCATGCTTGTAAAAGATGAAAATCAAAGAACTCGTCCCGAGCTCAAAATCAAAGAGAAAATCACCAGTGAATGGTACTCCTTACCCTCGAGAAGAATCTCGAAGAATAAGGAGTAGTGAGCTATTGATGTGCATATTTTGGATCCTTCGCTGAAGTAGGTGGGCTCTTTATTGCAAAGGCTCACTCTATGATATATTACCACCAAAGGCTATGGGCTTGGTCCACATAGGACAAGCCAACTCTAATCCCTACAAGTATAAATAACCCCCACTAACTTATATAGGTTATGGATCGATCTGTCTCATGACTCTCTTTTTCACTCTACACATACATAGGGTCTACAGACCCTCTTTTTTTTTTTTACACCAGATCGATAAACATGCCAGAAGGTTTTGGCGGGGATCCTTTACCACTGAATCACAATGCTTTTTTTGCATACATATACACATACACAACCAGATATCCAACTAAGATTGCAATTTCACCGCCAGACGACGATAAAAGAAAGCCAAGTTCGACCTTAATTTCGGCACCGTCATTATGATGATTTTTTTGGCATCATCATCCACTAAACCAATTCGACTCAAATTTCACTGTTCGTAACTTTGTCTAGCAATGACGACATGGTAAAATCCGATCAAGTATAGAATTATCAGGTATCTCCAATAGTTAAACCATTTACATAGTTTTTTATGTTCTACATCACAAAAACAACAAACTCATCTTTTCACAAACCTTTTCACAATGGCTTAACACATTTTATAACTTTTTGGTTCCCACCATCTGTGAGTGCCCCATTTTTAACCGAATCCACACCACTGAAAGGTGGGGTGGTTTCAAAACCTTTTAAAAGCGCGTGAAATACACTTGGCCTCAATTGTGGACTCAAAATATAACCAACAGAGTTGTCATCTTTATTTTAAGGATAAACAAAGAAAAACCAAAAATACCAGACTTGTAAAAGGGTTCAGAGGCTAAGTTACGCGTGTTGGGAAGGGGTTAGACACTCAACTCGCCCTTTTGGACTCAAAATAGATTTTTGGCTACATATCCTATTTTATAAGATTAGCAATTTAAATAAAGCATTTAAATATATATATATATATATATATATATATATATATATATATATATGTATGTATGTATATATGTATGTATGTATGTATGTATGTATGTATGTATGTATGTATATATGTATGTATGTATATATAATAAAAAAATTAAGAAACTTACAACATCCTCATTTTAGAGTTGCATATAAACTTTTATAAAAATTTGACCATAATAACGGCTTATTTTAGTGCTATTTATACCTGAAACTTGGACATTATAACGACTTATTTTATGATATATTATTATTTTAAATAGCACTATTTTAAAGACAAAATAATAAATACTTTAGGTTACTTACCTCTTGAAGCGTGTGAGTTTTATCCTGGACCAAACATCTTTTCTAGGTAGGCTTTAGGGTGTGCTCTCTTTGTCTTTCAGGGAGAGGGAGTTTTTTTGCTTTTTTGCTGTTGCTGGATTTCGGGCAACGTAACTGCTCCTTTTGGTTGTTTTTGCCTAAGGATCTAGGCGGCACAACTGCTTACTTTTTCTTGCTTTTTGTTGTCGTTGAGTCTGAAATCGGGCAGAGCAACTGTTTGCTTTGGCTGGATTTGACATCTGGATTCAAGCAGGGCAACTGCTCTTTTCGGGATTTTTGAACCGATGAAATATGGCGGAAACCTAGTTGGGCAGCTAGGGTTCACTTTGGTCGGAGAGTTTTAGTGTTTAGGGAAAGTTTTGGTAGCCTAACGGAGCTTTGGGGTTGAATGGAAAACAATTGCGTAACTTCACAACGTTCTCTCCGTAAAACTCTTTGTAATTTATTTTTCTTTCGCATTGCCGAAGCCTCGTATTTATAGGCTGAGATTGGGATTCCTTAACAGTGAAGGAAAAGCTTGATATTTTCTTTCGTGCTTTAACTGTAAAACCCTAAATTATTGCATGATTGACATATGCTTCAGTTCATACATTCATAATCATCATAAGTATGTTTACTTAGCTCATGCGTATGCTTGGATTCAATCACTTAATTTTTGACATCATTTTCTATGCTTGCATTCATCTTTCATACATGCTACACTTTGAGACTTTAGTTATTCGTATATGATGGACGCACATGTATAAGTAATAGAGATCACTCATAACATCCTTAACATGATTTAAATATTGATTGAATACTTGTTGAATCGACGGTTTTGTTGATTATTAGAATATGCTTCTTGATAATTTAATTATCACCTTGCATATTCTATATATGTTGATTGGCTTGCCCCCATTACTAGTGAATCATCACAAGTGGCTAAAAGGTCTGTGTACCTATTAGTGTGGCAACTTGTATGATTTCACATAGGTCTTAGATTAGGTGTGACCCGATCTAGTCCTACCTTCCTATATGATGATCAAAAGCACCAAGACTTGAGAATGCACTCAAGACCGAAGACTCGCAGCTATGTCAACGGCCTTCGGTGATAATGCATCAGAATACTCTTAAGACTCATCATCAGCAGACATGCTACAAGTTATAATGCTTTCACCGGTAGACATCAGTTCTTCTGAATCGGAAATCTTGTCTCCACTGGCTCGAAGCATTCCACCGGCAGACTTTAAAATCTGCACATGCTACAGAGAAAAGTCAAGAAGCTGCTCAAATCAAGATAAATACGTTCGTGCCTCAAAAAGCCTGAGATACTTAAAGCTACAAGACTTTCTCTCACTCAAGTAGTCTGTTAAAGTCAAAAAGCAATTACTTTATTGAACAGAGCAGACCGACGGCAATGCAACAGATCGACCTACTCTTCGAGATTTATCAACCTAGTCGGCGGACAACGAGTTCCAAGATCTACGGACTAAATCTACGCTCCAAACGATCAAAGATCTTATGGACAAAAGATCTCTATCCTATAGTCTTCAACCACTACATCTCCAACGGATAGAAATCTTCTAGTCCTCATCTCTCAACGATCATATTCATTCTCGCCTATATAAACCCTCTCTCTTACTCAAATAAACAGAGCGTCAAAAAAAAGGAAGTGAGATGTAGTGACAATGTAAGCTACATCTAAGATTATCAAACGATACACTGTGAGCAACGAGTAACTCAATCTAATCAAGAACTTCATAGAAAAGAAATCTTCAAAGAGATCGTCTTCACCAATGTATCTCTGATTTCTACAATAGATTACAGTGAACTCATCCAGCTCTTAGCAAGACACCTTGAGTGGATTGCTAGGAAGAAAAGCTTGGAAAAGAGGAGAGAATGATCAGAAACTTCAATAGGCAGAGATCAAGATCTGAAGATTGATGTTAGACAATGTCAGAAGAAAATGAAGAGGCATGCGTAGATATTGCATTCATATCTTGATTTGTATTCCTATACAAATCTTTGTTGATTGTGCAATTATCAATCATCATGGAAGGTCGAGTGTTTTACACTCAATCGTTCGATATATTTTTATATCGAGCGACCTTAAAATCCTTCCTTCTCTACGGTTTCTTGGTTTCGTCTCCTATTGTCCTTTGCAAGTTAATGATCCTTGAATGGATAATTAAGTAAGGATTGAGACTTAGGAAGACAAAGCCAGAAAACTGGACATAGACTATTTCGACTAATGTAATATGTAATTTATCTTTGAATAAATTCATATATTCTTACTAATACATTTTCTCTCAGTCCTTATATATCTATATGGTTTTTATAAACGATTTATCTTTAGAAAAGCCATTCTCTACTTGATCTCCTAAACCTGCATTTGAAAGAAGAAATAAGTGTGCTATTGTTCTGAACATATATTCATGTACAACCACTTCTGACTTCTCCAAATCATAGCCTCTTTACCTTCCGCTATACAAATCTTTTATCAGGCTTTTGATTTGATTAAACAGTTTATCGGCAAAGTTGTTACTTCTGCTTTGAGTAAGTCTACCGATAGCCTCTACCGGCAGACATACTCAACTTGATAAATTGTAACTGTCAACCAAACTATGCTTTATGTATATCCAAAAGAAAAGTTTTTAAATTGGCATTATAGGCTATTCACCCCCCCTCTAGCCTATTTGAGCATTATTGTAGACCAACATGTTTGATTGTTAGTTTACTTCTTGATGTTCTTCTTCTTTGTACGACTTTTTCGGTTGATGTTCGTGTGAGTTTTGTGAGAGTCTTAGACCATTTTAAATTAAGGTTTTAGCCTTAGATGTTTTGGTTGTGAGTTGGAGTCCTTTAGGGTTGAATTATGAACCCTTTTGGCATTGGAGGACTTGAGTATGCAAGGGGGAGAGACCAAGGCCAAGCAAGGAAGCAACAAAACAAGAATTGAAGAAATTTGGAGCATGCGCTCGTATGGGTTAGACCATGCGACCGCATGGTCCTTAGTGACAACTTCGGGCTGTTTTTGAATTTTAGACGACTTTGACCATTCCAACCACACTTGGACCTATCCTAAACCCTTCCTAAACCTTCCTAACTAACACTACAAACATCCTAACTAATCTAATTGGTTTTTAAGTGGGTTAGTGGCTGAATTCAAGAGAGTTAGTGACCAAAAAAATCAGATTTTACTCCCACAAGACTTTGACTCATGTCCCACTCACCCTTTGACCCTTTTAAGCCACAAATATGAAGTTTGTGACTTCATTCTTCAGCCTCCATATTCAGAAACGTGGGGAGTCCTCTTGAGAGAGTTCTTGAGGGTTCTTGGGAGTTCATTCATGAACTCCATTGATTGGGTAGTCCTATGCTCAAGCTAAGTCCATAGAAGAGAAGAGGTTGTTGAGGAGAACACCTTCCACCATTTGAATTGTTGATTTGGGTGCTTATTCTAGGGATAACAAGTAAGTTACTAAATCTTTTCCTCTTTTATTTTTTCCTCATTGACCCTAGGGAAATCAATCTTGGTGTTATTTGAGGTCAATGGGTGCATTTAGGGCTTCTAGTATATGCCATGTTGTTCATATGCCTACTTGGAATTTTTGGTTGGATGAACTTTCTAAAGACCATGTTTAGGTTGTTATTCATGTATATTTTAGTATGTTAATCTATTCCATGTTGTTAGCCTAAGCCTTGGAAGTATGTTGGTAGAATTGCAAAAATATGTATATGCTTGAAAAAATGTGATTTTTGTGCTATGATTATTAATTGAGTGTTTTGTTGGGGCAATTGTGGTTTGGTGACCTTGAGAACATAGTCTTGAATTTTAGATATGAACATAGGAGGGTAATGTAGCCAATGGCCTATATGCCCTAAATTAATGAAAGTGTAGAAAAGACTCAACGGAGTCAACCTTTGGACTAATATGATTTTTATGAACTACATACTTATGTCCTACGCCCTACGGAATTTGGGGTAGTGTTGATGGAGGTTAAGCCTCCTACCATTTTAGAAGTGTATGAAGGACACTTGAAAATTAGAGTCTTATTTTATTATCTAATGTGCTTATGTGCTAGTTATGAATAAATGCATGACTAGGAAAATTGTAGAGTATGTACCTATTTGGTTGGTTGAGTGCATTTGTTTGTACTCTTCTATTATTTGAGCATGTGAGTATATATTACTTGTGCTTGAGTTTGAGTCCAGCTGGAGTCGTCAGTGTAATAACGTGGGCGGATGATGTATCGTCTTCACAAATTATGGGATTCGTGATCGCGATGGATCGTCGTGCCGGGTTTCACACACCCCTCCATCGATAGCCACGGTGGGGATGTAGTTGATCATAGTTGTAGTATTTAAACATGACTTTGATAACTATAGAACTCAAGCGTGGAATGTCTCGGGGACGTCGATGCCACGAATTGGGTATTGTGAGAACCCAAACCCTACTTGTGTAACATGCCTTCTATACTTGATTAATATGTTCATTATGTGCCTTAACATGTTTTAGAGTCCATATTGTTCATACCATGCTCGCATTAGGTCAACCATGATCGTAGTTGCTTGTATGCCTTGCTACGTTGCATGCTTTGTTAAAAGCTGCCGTGTATCATCTTAGTACTTAACTAAGTCCTACTAGAGCCTTAGTACCTTTAAAACATGTTTAACGATGCCTTAACATGTTAGAGACTTCATTTTGTTCATGTCATGCTTGCATTAGAGTTGTTACGTTCATAGTCGCTTGAATGTCTTCTATGCATTGCATACCTTGCCGTTTGTGCTTTGAGTGTTTGCCTTAGCATGTTAGCACTTAACCAAGTCTTGTTGGAGTGCTATTACCTTGCATAAATGACTTATAACATTCATCTTGATCATAGTAGGCTTGGTTGAGAGTTTTGAAGCATTGTTGCTTCGTTTGAGCCTTAGGGTTTCTCGGGATTGCCTTTGTTGCTCGTATTGTTTGTGTTTTAAACTTGCGAGAAGTTCTTTTGAGTTCTAGACCAAGTGTACTAGTATTTATCATTCTTGCACATCATTGTTCATAGACTTGTTGCATTTGGTTATAAGATGACCAATTTATTCCTTCACAGATCAGTCATGTTTTTGGGCAAACTTCGGGAAAATTCTGGTACTAATCCACTGAATAGAATTTTCTAAAAATTTAGTATGTTTTACCTACATATGTTAGGATACGCTCTGTAAAATTTGGTAATTTTCCAAGGTGTCTAAGTACCTCAATTAGGTCTTGACTTACGGCTGTGCCAGAATTCAGTTTTCAGGAAAACAACTTCTGTACTTGATTTTGTAGTAACCTTATCTTGATGAATATAAGTCCAAATGGAGTAATTTAAAATTCTAATATATAGTTCAATGAGTCTAGTTTCAGAAAAATAAAAAATCACCTCATTTGGAGTTGTGAGAGATTTATGGTCGATTTTACAAGATTGACTGTCCAGTAACTTATGAAAAAATGGTCATGAACTTAGCTGCAAAGCATTCCAGGCGCCACTTTGGACTCTAGTGAGCGCCCGCCTCAACTGCTGGGAGCTACCTACGGAATTTTTCCCTTGTTTTGCTGTTGTACGACTTATGGCACCCAAACCCCTATCCAAACCTTTTCTAAACCTCACTTAAACCTCCCTAACCCTCCTTGATTATGTCCTAACATTAGTAACATGTTTTAAGAGTGGATTAGTGAGTGCATTAGTGGATTAAGCAAGCCCCAAATCAGATTTTAAAGGACCACAACATAGTGACACATGTCCCACTAAGTTTTCTAACCTTTAAACACCACAAATCTGATGTTTGACCTCATTTCTCTCCCTCACTCTCTAAAAACAGGATTCCTCTTCTCTCAAGTTCTCCATGGCTTCTTGAAGCTACCTTCTTGGTTCTCCATCATCCCTTCTTCCATTTCTCAAGCCACCTTCATCAAAAGTGTAGAGCTTGAAGAGTAGATCATTTTCAACCGATTGGTTTGTGCTCATCCCATCTTGTTCCTTGGTGAAAGGTAAGCTATTGATTCCCCTTAGGATGTATGCTAGAGTTGCCATGTCCCCTATTCTTATGATTCCCATGCTTCTACCTTGTCCATGCCATGTTTGATGATGAGTTGAGTTTGTAAGGTTTTTGAATGATATGATTATCTAGTTGATTTAGTCCTATGCCTAGAATTAAATGTGTTCTATGCCTCCTTAGGAACAACTATTGTTCTTGGACTAATGATTTTTGACAACTCTTAGAGATTATAATTTCTAGGGTTTCATAAGCAATGAATTGTTCATCCTATTGATTTGGTCCTATGCTTAGAATTAAAAGTGTTCTATGTCTCCCTAGGATAACTAATATACTTGGACCATTGGCTTTTGATAACTTTTGAAATAATGATTCTAAAGTTCCCATGAATTATGAATTATTGATAATTCTTGACTATGGTTGTTAAGTGGATTAATGGCCTAGTCTATCTATCACGAGAACTTAGAAAAGGGTTTAGGATGCATTTAGCATTTAAACTCTATTGGATGAATTTTTAGAGCGACTCAACGAGTCAAATTTAGTGAGCCATTGAACAATACCGGCTCAATGATCAATCCCTCTGACGTTCTAAACACGTTTCTCTAAGAATGATAATTCTAGACTCTTGAATTTGGATTGAATTACCATGCTTGATTACGGATGTCATATAATAGAATGCCTATTTGACATGTTGAGTTCGCTCTTGTTGAACTCAATCACCTTGATTATTGATGAGAATATTTACTTGTCATGAGCGAGATCGCTCTTGTCGACCTCGTTCCTACTTGAGAATTTGTTAAGTAAACACTACTTGGCATTTACATGAGTCCGGTGGCATACTGTCCTTGTTCACACACGCCTCACTTGTGGCCACGGTGGGAAGTAACTCCCTGCATGTAATCAATACGAGCATCATTGGTGTCTATCCGGGCATCTCCTCGGAAGATCGATGTGCTTACACATCGATACCATCACACTCGAATAACGCTTGTATGCGGGAACTCTGGCGGCGGCTCTCCATATATCCTTATCCTATGTGATTTAATTACGAGCACCTATGTGAAACAATGTGCATCTTTGATATATGATCTCTATGATTATGTGACGATATTTTGTCTTGTATGTTGCATATTGCCATGACATGCATGATTGATAGCTTACAAGTCTTTATGACTTACCCATTCCCTTCTTGCTTTAGATCCTAGTAAAGCAGGTCCTTCCCGTTGAGGCTTGCGGTGTTCGTGCCTTGTTCCTCTTTTTGGTCCGGCGTTGCGGTTGAAGAGGTGGTTTTAGATGTCCTCTTCCTTTATTTTGTTATTTTGCAAGGACGATGTGTTAAAGCAAGTCAATTAGACTATGCTTGGGAATTTGTATAGAACTTGAACTTGTTACTTTTATTAGCTACTTGTAGTTTAACACTTGTAGTACTTGTAACCCCTTTATGCTTAGGCATTGTGTAAGCCGTGCTTGGTTATCTTGTTAATAGTTCACTACGTATAAGTCTTCATTGAGCATCCTATTAGCTCTTATCTAATTCCTGTCCATAAAGCTGTTAGCTTGGGTTCAGGCATGTAGTGTCGCCGATGACTTAGTTTAATTGCTTAAGCGTTATATCGGGTTTGAAAAGTTTTAACAATACCGGCCTTTTAGGCGAGGCGTGCTTCGTCTCTAATGTTAGCGTCACGTCGTTTTCTTTAATTAAGTCCTTGCATGTTAATTGTCCACTTGTTTCCCTCCTCTTTGGGCGGTCCGACCCTCGGTTCCACCTCGGGCCCGGGTCGGGTCGCCACAGGTATCGAGGACACATTTGGTTTGCACATGTTTTTGCAGGAGCGACGACGAAAATGGTAAATGGGTATCATATCTTCTTTATGTGATTTATTTCACGAGTTCTAATATGTGAGCAATGTGCTACGTGAAAATGATATGATATGATGGTTGAAGTGATGTATTGAATTGTTATATTTTATTGATAACATAATTCACATGATGGTTGAGCATTAATGCCTTGACATGATTTATTGATGAAAAATTATATTATGACGATAGCATGATTTATTATTGCTTAAGCATGATGTCATGACAGGAAGTTATATTTATACTAAGTCTTTATGACTTACTCTATTTTTGTTTGATTGTTTTTCCCTAGATCCGAGTCGCGCTAGTGGATCGAAGTAGTTCGCGAGTCACGTTCGTGGAGCTTTTACGAGGTTGCTACCTAGTTATGTTTAGTTATCATTTTCTTTTGGCAAGGACGAATGGGAAATAAAGCTATGTAAACTTTATGAAGGGTAGCAAGTCTTGATGTGTATTTGGTATTTGTACTTATGTTATTAGTACTTAATCTTTTGGGAACCGACTTGTGTTAGTCGTGCCTTGTATATTTTTATGATGATCATATTTTATATATTATGGTAATCTCAAGATGGTTGGTTTATTGTGTTGTCCTCCGGCATGTTTTTAGTTGTTAAGTTTGTTAGACTAGAGTTGTAGACTTAGTTTAATGTTGGGTTCCGACTGTAACATCGCCGATGACATGGTTTATTATTGCTATATTATTGCATGATAGGTGGTTTAATGTGCGTGTCTAATGTTGCGTCACGCGCTTCTAATTTTTGGACCAAGATATTTATTATCTCTTAGGTTGTATTTATTTTAAGCTTGTTAGCTTGGGCACCATTGTAATTATTTTTGCTTCCACATTTGTTGAGTTATTGGCGTATCGCTATTATAGCCTTACCCATTATTTGTTGTTGTGCTTCTTTTGGCGGCACGACCTTAGGATCTCGTCTTGGGGTCCGGGTCGGGTCGTCACATTAACGGCTTGTACCATGCGCTGAAGGAATTACACCAAAAAGTAAACTGCAACAATGAATACTGAAGTGCTAGGCGCTACCTAGAGGGATCTGGGCGCCGTGGGGGGCTGTTTTGGGTGCGGTGCCCAGAATAGCATATGCTGCTCCCGCTTTGATTTTTCTTCTATTTTTGGCACTTTAAGCCTGCAATTATTTGTTTGTTAATTCTTAGTCCTTTTGCATTTTTCACCACATAACTTGACATCACATTAGTCCTTTTGATAGGTCTTGATATTTTATAGCATGTCATAAAAGCGAGGGGTAGGAAATGGGTGTGTCTGAGCCCTCAACGATGGAGTTTCTGGGTAAACCAAAATTTACTAGTAGCGAACATCCTTGATAAGAAATAGACTCCTTAATTTCGACAAAATTATAACAGGGAAGAATGTAGTGTGCAGCAGTTTATGATGCAATAGTTAAACTCATGCTCTAACACTTTAATGGACTGATGGGAATAGAGCTGATACGATGCAAATGAAAATGCTCTAATGGTCGTGCCTATTGAGTAGGCTGCCTATGTATCCTTTTCAGGAATCAGACCAAACGTAGTTCGGCCCTCATCGACAACAACAACAAGCTTTGGTTGGGGTAAGATGGGATCTGATCCTTTCCATGTCCCGGGGTATGCACCCCTTGTGGAAAGGATCTAACACAGATGCAGGTGGAATAGCATGAGAACGATCATTTCCAAGTCCCGGGGTTTGTACCCCTTGTGGAAAGGATCCAACACAGATGTAGGTGGAATAGTATGAAACCGATCATTTCCAAGTCTCAGGGTTTGCACCCCTTGTGGAAAGGATCCAACACAGATGCTGGTGCGATAGCATGAAACCAATCATTTCGAAGTCTCGGGGTTTGCACCCCTTGTGGAAAGGATCCAACACATATGCAATAACATGGCATCAAATGCATGCGACAGATAAAGTAAAATGCATATACTTTACTCCTTCCTTTTTTTTTTCTTGCAGTTTGGCATTCTGTTGAGGATATATATATATTTTTTATTCATTGGATGCTAGATGGATGACCGTTAACTTTGTTGATGACATTTACTTCCGTTAAGTCTCCGTTAAGACTTCAGGGGCCAATTTTCAGTTTGGGTAAACCTAAGGTTTTAGTTGCTGAAATGACCTTTGGAGGGAAGGAAATGGAAACTTTTCCTCCCCTTTTAACATTACAGGGATGGCAGTAGCAGTAACATACCCATTTCTCCATTTTTGCCGATGAAGAGTTCTTCAATTCTCCACAATTTCATCCATTTTCTTCAACCAAATTAATTGTTTTACTTACCAAATGGCTTCCTGTTCAAGATCTAGGAAGGGAAAAGCTCCAGTAGACTCAAAATCGGGCCAAAGACATCGAGAAATGCCTCTGTTGAACCGGAATGTTGTCAGATATTGGTATTCTGACAATGATTGGGGCAATATATATTCCGAGATCAACACACTCATGCTGCTAATCTTACAGATCTGGCTGCAAGTCTTTAATTTCTCAAACCCAGTTGTTTGAAGTTCTTGGGTTTTTTGATATTTTGATAATCTTGGAGTATACCTTTTGCAATTTTGGTGTTTATGCATGCATGATTTATACTAGGATGATGCATTTGGTAATTCAAAGTATATGAAACATATGAAATTGATGCTATTTAATTTTGCGATGCATGCTTATGCAATTGACACTATTTGATTTTGCGATGAATACTTATGCAATAGATATTATTTTTTCTGCAATACATGCTCTTGCAATTGATATTATTTGATTCTGCGATGCATGCTCATGCAATTGATATATACTTTTTCGGATGTATGCACATGTTGAATTTAGACAAAATAAAACATTCCATGCGGATAGATGCAAAGAAAAGATGAATTTTTCTTTTTTTTAAATACTTTTTTTTCTTAAAGACAAGAAAATGATTTTAAATCTTGAAAATGTAATATGCATATATTTTGGGATAAATGCACATACTAGATCATATGAATAAAAGAAAAACATGTGTATATATTTTTTCCTAAAATGCATAATGAGTATGGATATGTCATAGTTAGTGCAATGACATGAAATATAACATGCATGATGAATTTAAACTACTTTACAAGTTTTTTTTTCCAAATACTTTTTCTTTTTGATGATGAGTGTTTCTTTTCTCTTTTTTTTTTTTTTTTTTGCAGGTACGAAACATCATCAACCGGGTTCGGGCCAGTTCAGAGAAGCTAGCTGCCATATATAATTCTTTACCGCCATTGGCGGTGATTTTAATTGAGCAAACGGGCTTAGCGACATTTTTGTGAGCAGCCGGTCAATTTCACAGATACCTGTCCATTCACGAGGTTCTGAGGGAGTATTGGTGGGACACCACCTATACTTTTCATTTCAGCTGGGGGGAAGCTACTATGACTCCCTGCGATTTTGCCGCCATCACGGGTATTCCTAACGGCATTGGTAGGAATTTAACACCAGATTTCAATCTGCGCCATCAACATGAGGTTGTTGAGGATTTGTTGGGCCTCATGCCGGACTACAAGAGCTCGAATGAGATTCGTATCCGCAGCGTGAAAAGGTGGTGGAGAGAATGCTAGGCGCGTTGATGATGATGACTACGAGGCTGTCACCCATGTGACCAGAACATTCTTGTTCTTCTTTTTAGGGACGACGATTTTTGCAAACTCGTCCACCACTTTGTGGGTATCCATCGTAGGATGTCTCCGGGATCTGTACCGGATTTTTGATTTTGACTGGGGGAAGGCAGGCTTAGCCAAGCTCTACTCTTCCATGGACCATTCCAGCCGTAACGAATCTCCCAACCTTAAAGGTTTTTCTCCGGCCTGGGAGGTAACCTTTTTTTAAAATTTAATCATTCCTGCTTCTGGATACTTTTAGAATTCATGCATCATTTATTGATTGATTTTTTTTTTTGCATGTCTGGGCCTACTCAATTTTGGCTTCGCTCCTGGCCGACATCGGGAACGAATTCACACACCGCCCTTCCTTCCTGAATATCTAAATGCTAACAGGGTGGAGGATGACCGAGATTCTTCCAGGCTGCCCATAGCGATGGTACGAGAGAGGATTGCTAGCTCTCGTATAGACATGGTGAGTCTCACTCCTTGGAGGGGCTTGACTGAATTATTTATGACTTCTCTGGAGATGAGCAACCGTCGTATCCTGATGGTGTCCATCATGCGTGATTCTTTATATATGGGTGAGCGGGTAAATAGGCAACATTATCTTTTCCCAGTGGGCCCAGTGACACCACCAGCGCCACCAACCTAGTTGATTGTTCCGGATTTCATATCTAACTGATATTAGTTCTTGGCGAGGTATATTGTCCCTCCTGAGGTTTTTCTTGCCATGCCTTATGCTGAGTTCTGGAGGACGGTGCTTCACCCTATCCGGCGGCGGCTAGGCGTGCATCGAGGCGTCACGAGATAGGCCTAGGCCTTCACTTTTTGTCTCGATGCTCGGTGATTACTTTGTGCCTGCTGGGGATTTTTCCGCCCTTCGATACTCTCATGGGGGAAGATTTGTTGAGGAGGCCTTGCATGATGTTGATATCCCGGAGTCGTGCCAGGTTCCTGAGAGGGCCCGCGCGGTATACACTTTTTTTTTCCGCCTTTCTCTCAAACTTGCCATATATTTTTCGGACTGATATCTCTTTTTTCAGGTGGATGTCTCATCCTATCGCAAGGTGGTGAAATGCTTTTTTGGCCTTGCCAAACTGTCTCAGCAGGTGATAGATGAATTTTCTTGTCGGGGCAACGATACCATGAGCCGAGCTAGGCACCAGGATGATGATGAAACTGACGGATCGGGTCTTACCTGGGCGAAAGGACGAAAGTATAGGGTTGGCGGGATCGGTCCCCGAGTCATGGGCAGAGGCTTGGAGAGGAGCAAATCATCACGAGCCCAGTAGCCTTTTATATTGTATACATTTTTTTTGTAATTACTAGTACTATAACTTCTTTTTTTAATGCAATATATTTTATTCTACGACGCATAATTATTTGACTTATTATTCTAGAGATGCCTAAATAAAAGAAAATTACCTATTTGTAAAGACACACTGTACTCAGGGATGATGGTTTTTGGATTTGGGGGATACACTTTCGAATTTTATCGGGTTGTCGATGCTCTGCGGGGAAGGAAATACAGTCGCCTCCTTCTGTTTCTGGTTCGTTTCATGTAGAAGCTGGTGAAGGCTACACATAGCCTCGTACACTCTATGCATCCTGTGGCTAGACAGGGGTCGAGATTTGCAAAGAGAGGGAGCAGCCGGGGCAAAACTAGGATACAAGGCAATTTTGGAATCAACTTGAGCATAGCCGGGGGCAAAAATGGGCACTGCCCTAAGTGTTTCTGGGCGCGGCGCCCAGAAATGAGGCTGGGGGCACCCATATGCTTTTCTGGGTTATCTTCTTTGGCCCTGTTGGCTCACTGTTTTAGCTTCGGTCGTTTATTTGATTTTTTCGCTATAAAAGAGAAGTCGGGGCAACATTACTCTTCACACCATCTTTCTTTCTCCCATCTTCTCTCTCAATAGATCCAATCTGAGTTGTTTCGGTCTCTCAAGCAACCATATAAGTAGACCCTTTGTACTCAGAAGTTATCTCTTTCTTTTAATTTTCTTACCAACTCAGATATAAATCCTGTCCTATCCAAAATGGGTGAGGGAATTAACACATCTCTGGATATCGATCTATACGGAACCTCCCTTAATGACTGGATACTTTCTCTGTGAGAAGAAGAGAGAGAGAGTGGCTTAACCATGTGTACGGCTTCCGCTGTGTTCTTTCATGGTGGGGCCTCCATATAAACTGGGAGATATTGAGGGCATCATCTAGGTTTTTGTCTGTTCCTTGCCATCTGTTCAACTTTTCTTTGAATGTGATGTGCTCTACTTTTGAAGAATTACGTGCCATGGTGGGCATGCTGACCATTGGACCAATTAATGTTCCGTCTCTATGGACGCGTCCCTTTATGACAATAAGGGAACTTTTCGGCTCAAACCATGATGGAACTCTGAATTTTTATAATGGAGTCAGCTTTGATTTGACCGTCCTCCCCACGATCTATTCTGACTACAGGGATGAGCCAATATATTCTTGGTGCAAGTTGGCTGCTCTTTTCTTGTGTATGATGGGGATGTATTTTCTTGTGGGCCAACCTGGAATTATTGATGCTCGGGTGGTTGACTTAGTGCTGCAAGCTGGGGACCGCCGGGTAAATATTGTCCCTATCATCTTGGTTGAGACTTTACTTGGCCTAGATGCTTATGCTACTGGTCAGGAGAATTTTCCTTCTGGCAGCCCCATTCTGATACATATGTGGCTAGAGGAACATTTTAATCAAGTCATGTCTACTGAGCTTGTTGGAGGGATGTATGCACCTGCGGGTTATGGGTCCTGCGGCCAATATCGCAATAACCTCGTGATTGAGCATCACTGGAAGAGCATTTTCTACGCATTGGCTCTCTCGATATAGTCTGGGTCATAAGCCACTGGCGGATCCAAAAAAAATTCTTATTATCGAGGCTTATGCTCAAGTCATTCTAGCTGGTCTCCGTCAGACCACTTTCTTTCTACCCTATCGGATTCTCCATCAATTTGGCGGAGGCTATTCCAAATGAGCTATTCCAACCGTGAGAACCGCCCTCCGATGGACATGCCGCTTATTGAGGGAACGTGAACGGGCTCTATCCGAAATATTGGGAATAGATACCCCCCTGCGGGCCTTAGCCAACACTTTTTCTGAGAACATGCTTTTGTCCCATGAATATCTGTCATGGATACTCTTGGCTGCTGAGGAGCATTCTCGCATTATCAGGCGCATGCTGAGTAGAATCCTGTCCAGGTGGGTCACAAGTGGCAAAGATGCCCGGCTCATGGAGATTGGCGAGGACTTGGAGAGTTCTAGTCTGGTGGTCCCTCAAGCTTTACAAGAGGAATTCCAATGGGTGTATGGTCTCGGAACCCAGATGGCACACACTCCTGATGAGGCAAGGCCAAACAATTCTCCTCCCAGATTAAGCAACACAGGTCGGCGGAGTAATGCCCGACAAAATGATAAAGCAGGCCCAAGTAATGCTGGCAGGCAAAGTAATACCCAACGCAACAATGGTGCTGGCCCAAACAACCCTGTTGTTCATGATAATGGGGAAGCTGATGATGAGGATGAGGATACTTCAGACGGTTCTTATCCAAGTGAGGTTAGGGCATCCTCTGCACTTCGTAGAAGCATATGGTCTCGGCTGGGACGTCTCAGACGTTGAGGGGCCGTTTTGGAAATGAGAAAATTGATAAGGCTTTGGGGATTTTTAGGGTGTAGGCAATAGTATAGGGGGTTGTAATAAAATGATTATCTAAATGTCTAAGACGCGTATTCCTTAGTTTCACCAATGGAACTTTATATATTTATATTTTGATTTATTATGAGATTTGTAGTGGGTTTTCTCTTTGTCAGTCAAACACGAGATGTAACACCATTCTCTAACATAACAAGTCTTCCTCATGTTTCCATACATGTTTGACATTTGTTCGATCGGACCCGAAGGCTGCCTATGTTCCTCATTTCTGAGGCTCAGGTCAACGTAGTTCTTCCCCTAAGGGAAGATTTTTTGCTGGTGACCTATTGCATGCTGAAAGCTATAGACTTGTCTGCTGGAGATCACATGTCGGAGACTGTTCTCTCTTTTCTCTTGAATTTTATTTTGTTGTGCTCTACCTTTTTGCCTAGACCGCTCTTTTGGGTTTTCAATCTAGCGAGCCCTTATTTCTCTTTTATATTATTTTTTTGGGTGCTCTAACTTTTGCCTAGACCACCCTTTCGGGTTTGTTAATCTAGCGAGCTGAAGAGAGAGACAGTAACTTGGTCGCTGAAGGACATCTTGGCTTATACATAATATCGTTTGAGCTTGTCCATATTGAAGGGCTGAACGAGATCTTCCCTATCCTGATTGGTGAGGAAAACTGCGCCTCCTGACTGTATTTACTTGACAACGTAAGGTCCCATCCATGGAGACTTCCATTTTCCCCTACTGTCGACATAACTAGGGGGTTTTTCGCGAAGTACCAAATCTCCTATTTGGATACTACGGCCTTTGAATTTTTATTAAATGTTCGAGCTATTCATTTTTGGTACGCCGAGTATGATCTAAGGCTAGTAGTCTCCGTCATCTAACATAGCTAACTCATCGTAGCATTGTTCGACCGGGTTAACCTTGGCTATATGTGCTTCCATCATTACTCTCAATGACGGGACCTCAATCTCAATGGGCAGTACTACTTCCATGCCATAAGCTAAAGAATAGGGCGTAGTCCAAGTCGGTGTGCGAACTGACGTGCGATAGCCCCAGAGTGTTAACGGCAATTTTTTCTGGCCAGTCCCTTCATGTTTCAGCCATTTTTCTAATAATGTTTTCTAATGTTTTGTTGGCTGCTTCGACAGCACCGTTGGCCTGCGGTCGGTTTGGGGAGGACTTATGTCTTTAAACTTTGAATTCATCGAGCAGTTGATTTACTTCTCCCTTGAAGTGTGCCATTATCGAGATTATTTCAAAGGGCACTCTGTATCGATATATGATGTTGGTCTTGATAAATTTGGACACCTTTTTGGCATTCAACACTTTGTAGGAAGCAGCTTCTACCCATTTTGTAAAGTAGTCGACAACTACTAGGACATACTCATAGCTATTTAACCAGATAAGGGAAATGTTATTTTTGCCCAGCACGTGGAAGATCACGTGCTATTTAAAGTGAATTTTCTAACGTCCGTCAAGGGTAGGGTGGAAAATGGAAAAAAAATTTGTAGCATCACATACCATTATGGGACAAACCTTAGGTTAGAATGCACTATGCGATTTGGTGGATACTTTGCGGGGGGAATTGTAAATTGGCCATATAATTATTTTTGGATTATTGAAACAATTATTTATTATTTTTATTTAACAATATATTTTAAATACTAAATGGGTAACTAAACAATAAAGTTATAATCAAATCTCATTTTGCATCCCATGAAAAATGATCAAAATAATCTTCATGTGATATGCACATACCATTTTCTGTTACTATTTTCAACACCCATAGACTAAGGGGTAAAGTGGGACAAATAGAAAAATAAGGTATGAAAGTGAGACACTGTAGGTTGGGGTCCAATGTGAGATTTATTGTGTAATTTTGGGAGCAAATCCTATTTTGGCCATATCGAAAGTAGTCCAAAAATACAAATTTCCCCCTAAGTATCCACCAAATCCACTTTAGCCCTCAATGTAATTTTGTAGCATTTCCATATTCCGTGTCAAATTTGGTGATGATGATGTCATGTTTGGCAAAAGTGTCAAAAGAGGCTAAAATTTGGAAGGTTGGCGCGGCCAATAAGGCCCCTTGGCGCGGCGCCCAAAGAGGTTGGTTCCGGCGCCCAGTGTGCTACAGTGCACTCAAAGTTAACGTATTGCACAAATTATGAAGCACGCGGCACAAGCTAGTGAAGCACAGAGAGAAATTCAGAAATCCCAGCGATATCCCTCTCTCAGCCTATAAATAGAGGACTCCAGGTTCACTTCCAAAGTGATCGAAAAAGAATCGAAATGCAACAAATAAGCAGTTACGCCGTGAGAATAGTGAGCGATCGTGAGATAGTGAACACCCCCCTCCTATAAAGCCTTAAAGCTCTGCCAAAACTCATCCAAAAACAAAACCAACCGGTTAAAGTGAGCCTTAGCCCCCCAGCTAGGTTTCCACCTTATTTCTCGGTCCAAAAATCTCGATAAGAGCAGCTTGCTCTACCCGAGTAAAAAGACCAAATCCGCCGTAAACAAGCGCTTGTTTCGTCTCGATTCGCCAGAAGAAGCACGCAACAAAAAAAAGCAGCTTGTTCGCCTGCTTGATCGGTGCCGAAGCAACCTTCGAAAGCGCCATCCCGCCTCGAATCAGACAAGAAGAAGAAGAAAAAAAAGACTCCCACTCTCGAGAAGGACAGAGCAAGCACACCACGCTCTAAAAGGTGAGCCTTTAAGGGCGTTATTTTATAAAAAAAACTATTTTCCAATCCGGCCCAATGTAAAAATATAAGCCGTTGTGCTGCCCGGATTTATTTAGAAAATAACATTAAAAAGAGCCATTATCATGGTCAAATATTTTTAAATATATTTGTAATTATTGGAAGGAGGCGGCTGCAAGTCCGTAAATAATCTAGACATGGATGTATTTTTTTTCTTTTATTTCTTTTAATGCTTTATTTATTTGCTAGATAAATATAACAAAATGCATACTTTAGCCAAAAACTGTTTTTGAGACCGAAAAGACGAGTTGGGTGCCTAGCACCTTCCCAACTCGTAACTTAGCCTCCGAACCCGTGTTTTTTTTTTTTTTTGCATTCTCTAATTTTATTTTTTGTTTTTTTTAATTTTTCCTTAAAATAAAGATGGTGACTCTGTCAAAATATTTTGGATCACAGTGACGCATCACAACATCCTTTCTTGCACTTTTCCATTTTCCCCTACACAAGGGAGAATGAGAATGAAAGGGTGATGTATTCCTGCATCCTAGTATCCCCTAAACAAGAGATAACATGATACACAACCCAAAACGCTCATAGTGATCCGAAATAGGCCTTAAGACAATATTTTTAAAGTCCATAACATCCTTTCTTGCACTTTTCTATTTTCCCCTACACAAGGGAATATGTGAATAAAAGGGTGATGCTTTCCTGCATCCTGTTATCCCCTAAAAAAGGGATAACCCGATACATAAAACCTAAAGCTCCCATAATGGACCAAGAATCACTCAAGTGACCGAGGCGTATTCAACGCGCTTCTTGACAGCACCCTTTTTGCATTTTTAATTTCGTCCTCCCCTAGACAAAGGAGGGTGTAATGGAAAGCGTGGTTTCCGCACCACACGTCGCGTTCCCCTATCCATGGGAGTGCGGGGCGCAGGCGCGATCCGGGGCACCCACAGTGGGAACTTTGCTGGGGAGATCGTTTTCATTTTAAATAAAAATGGAGGGCTAGACTGATCAGTAACAAAACTTTTTTTTCTTTTCGTTTCTGACTAAAGCGTGTTTTTTATATTTCTTTAAGCATTTGAATATTGCGTTCCTATATATCCGTATATATATTTGTGGATATGATCCTCCATCTTGCAGCAATTTCATTCCAGTCACCATTACAAGTATATTTAAAAATATATATTTATCAAAAAAAATCAATATATATATATATATATATATATATATATATATATATATATATATATATATATATATATATACAATAAATTTTCGGGCAGTATAACGAAAGGGCCGGGGCTTTATTTTTATTATTGCTTTATTTGCTGCTCTATATTATTATTCCGTTCGCTTTATTTTTATCACGTAATTTGTACATATTTTATTTTATTCTGTCTTTTTATTTTGGGGATTAGGACAAAATTGTAATTAATAGAAATAGATAGATTCCCCGCTTTTCTTTCTTTTTCTTGATGTGATTGATTGCTCGCTTGCGCTCAAACTAAAAAAGTCGAAAAAAATCCACAAATAACATCAAGACATGTCATATCTGTTTTATTTCCTGTTTTTTTATCTGAATTAAAAAAAAGAAGAGATTTTACTGCTTTTTAGATGCCGCACACACGCGCACGCATATAGATATATTCCGAACTGCTACCTTACACCATGGCCAGCTTACCCCCTGCATAAGCCAACATTAAAATGCATATAGATTCTCAAGACACTTCATAGACTGACCGGTTTTTGCATCTCTAAATCATTGGTCAGCCCCTGTAAAAAAAAAAGAAAGATCGAAAAAAAAATCAAGGAAAATAAAAAAAAATGACAGAACAAAAAAAAATGTGCAAAAGATATGAATAAATACACAGGGGCTGATTGATTATTTACGGATGCTCGACTTATACCATTTTGAATGGTGGATCCCAGAAAGAGTATAAGCCCTTCACCTGGGAACAGTCCGATCTTTGGGAGTCGAAAGGCATGTGGAATACGAAAGTCCTATACTCTGGAGAAAGAATCCACTTGTTGAGAATAGTCCCGAGGACTCAAAATAAAAGCAGGTACTTGTCCGGTCACTTGTAGGAAAATGAATAAAAATAAAAAATATTAATAGGGGCACACTGTACTCCCAGCCCAGGAAGCCTTCAGCCAACCCTTTCTGATACCTCCAAACCCATTTTCCTCAGAAACCTGGCCCGAATTTGGAAAGGCAGAGATAATACTGGGCGGTTGATATGGGATACGGGCACAGAACGCAGATCAGAAAGTGTCAGGTCAAATCAGAAAAGGACAGTATCAGTTCAAATGGTACAGATCCGAGCAGTATGACAACAGAAAGTGAGCAGTCCGCTATGGGTACAGGTACAAAGGCTCCAGGGTACGCTCCGACTCCAACTATGCAACAGTGGCTAGACCAAAATTTGGGTGCACAGGCTGACCGTATAATGAGCCAGATGGTTAATTTGGTACAAAGTTTAAAGTCTAGTGGTGAAGGAATCTCTTCCCCTGCTGTCCCTCAAGATGCATCAACCTCACATGTTCCTCTAAACCCAAACCCTCAGCCAAACACCAACCCACCAAATACCACCATTACCCCAAATCCAAATCATTTACCTAATCCGTATTATCCAAATATTAACTATTTCTCATCCTATCCACCATGTCCTTTCCCAAATACCAATATACCCCATAATCCAAATAACCTCCCATTTTCCATTGCAAATCCACTCCAAAATAGCCCACATATAGACCCCATAAGCCATATCCAGCCCAAGGTTTCAAAAATCATTAGGTGGCCGCTAGGCGGAACACTAGCGCCTAGCGCCTAGGGGACTAGTCGAGGCATAATTGGGGCCTAGGCGGGGCCTAGAATTAACGCATAATTGCAATGCTTGAATGGAGGAGGTATGTTGAGGGTGAACAAGCAGGTTCTTGTGAAGTTCAAGATCAGAAGTTATGAAGATGAGGTGATGTGTGATGTGGTGCCAATACGACAAACTCATTTATTGCTAGGGCGACCTTGGCAAGTTGAGAGGAGTGGTACTTATGATGGCAACACAAAAAGACATTCTTTTGTGCATGATCAAATAACCATTAAACTTGTACCATTGACTCCAATACAAGCTTATGAGAATTTTATGATGTTAAGTTCAATAGCTAGTGAAGAGAGAAAGGCTAGTGAGGAAAAGAATATAGAGAAACCTTTAAAAAAGGAGAGCTTGAGAGAAAATAAAGAGAGTTTGGCTAGAGAGCAAAGTGAGGAGTGTGAGATAGCCAAGAAAAAGGAGAGCTCAAGTGAAAATAATGAGAGTTTGGCTAAAGATAAAAGTGAGTTTTGTGAGATAGCCAAGAAAAAGGAGAGATTGAGTGAAAACAAGAATGAGAGGCCGGCTCATGAGACTAGTGTTAGTTGTGAGATAGCCGGGCAAAAGGAGAGGAAAATTAGAGAGAGTGAGCAAAAGAAAGAGTGTGAGAAAAAGAAAGAAAGTGAGGCAAATTTTCATACTAACAAAGTTGAATTTTTATTGCCTAATTCCATTGTTTCTCATTTGCAAATTGTTCATGAGTTGAAGCCTACGCCGTCTAAAGAAATTGTGAGATTCAAGGTTGAATACCAACAAGGTAAAGAGATTGTGGTAGATCCTACACTTTCTCAAAGGTATGATCTTACTCTTTCTTTGAAAAATAAGATATGTGGTGAATTGTTATATGTTAATCACCATGATATTGATCATAAGCTCAATAGTGTAGTTGTTGAGTTTGGAAAGTTAAGTAGTCTTGTAGACACTTCAGTCATGGGTGAGATTGTTAAACCAATTAATTTATTATATGATGTACACCATAACCTTGGTGAGAAATTCAGAATTGAGAGAGGTGTTGCTTTGAAAAATCTTATTAGCCTTGTGAATGTCGTATTCATGAGAAAGATTGTTAGACCACTTGACATGTGTAGAAAGTTTCTATTGCAAGATTTTGTTAGTCACCATGGTCTAAGTGATTGGATGAAATATGTTGAATACATTGGTAATGACTTAAATTTGACATTGCATATACCTAATCATTCGTATGTGGATCCATTCATGGATGGTACATTGGTTGTCAATATGGTAGGATTGAATTGTGCATTGCAAGTTGGAAAGAATATTCTGAATTTTGCATTGGGGATTTCTAAGTTTCACCAAGATGTGAGTTCTAAAGTTGTGATTATGCATGATGTTTCTATGATGAATTATTTTGTTGCATGTCATAAGATTGTTGAAGTTTCCCATGATGCGTTGATGTTTCATAAGATTTATGGATTGCATGATATACATAAATCTTTATCTTCTTTGTTAGATGCAATTTTTTATAAGCATGCAAATACTTGGGAAGGTTGTGAACCTTGTGTTGAGGGTGTCCATGAGAAAGCATTGTTGTATGATAGTTTAATGCATGAGAGCATATATTTTGATAGGATCGCGTGGCATGAGGAATACTTATCATTGAGATCATTGTTTCATGATGATTTTGGTATCTTTATGTTACATAGTGCTTTAGTGTTGCTCATCATTGTAACAAGGGGCACCTATGTTAGATTGATATTTGAACCCGGAGATAGGGTGTGGATGTGTTTGAATGTGGATCGAAATTCCAATTGGAGGGGCTTTGAGTTGCATATTCGAAAAGATGAGTCCTTTCATAATATTAAGCAAATTTCGTGTGGTGGTAAATTGATACATAACCAATTGTGTGCTAACAATATTGTTCTTGTTGTAGTACATCGTTTTTTTGTGTTTATTCTACAGCTGAAGATGAAAATCTTGATGGAGTACCAAAGTGTACTGATGGAAAGACAAGCTATAATGGTCTTTGATCCCGGTATTTGGAGATACATGAACTTGCATGGAACAGTTTGCAAACATGGAGAGTTTTAGCAAATCGACGACATGAAATCATATGGTAAGCATAATTTTAGAGACTATATCTTGGTTGCTAAATCGTGTCTATGTGATGTAGGTCTTGATTTGAGGACAAATGTTTTTCAAGAGAGAGGGAATGATATGATTCTGACCACCAACCAAGAACCAATATTGTCACAAGCAAGGGAGAGACATTGGAAGCTTGGAGATCAAGGTTCGAGGGTTCAAAAGTGCAAGGTTCGAGGCTCAAGAGTTCCTGTAAGGTTGGTCTACGACCTAGGAGGCACAAGGATCAACTTGGAAGCACAAAATGGACCAAAATGATGTCCTTATGGTTCCTAAACAAATAAACCATATACCAAAGCCTAACCATCTCTAAGATCGAGCTTCTTAAAACTGGGGCTGCTCCACCCTTATATATATCCACCAAGAGTCACAACCTTCTTTTATCCCAAGAGAAACAAGACAAATATCTCTTCAAGTACTCTCTCAAATTGCTCCGAAAGATCAACAAAAAGAAAGAGAGAGAAGAAAAAATTTTAAAAAAAAAGAGAGAAGAAGAAAAAGAAAGGAAGCCTCTCCTGAGCAACTTCCTCAAAATCTCTCTCTCACAAAAAAAAATATAGCCAATCACTCTTGGACAGCCCCATGCCCCATAACCAAAGCCAAAAGCCAATCTCCCAACCATATCCACAACCAGATCCAGAAACTAATTTCATATCCAAACCCGCAGCTTAAAAGGCCAGCCAATGATCGCTCTGCGATCGCCTTTCCGAAAATAATCAAACCCACAGCCCAAAATGCCTTTGAGCAATAGGCCAATCAAATCCTCAACCCTGAAGCTAATCCATCCAAAATACTTAAACAATATACCCTAACCTAGTTGCAACTTATAGCTCTGTTTCAATCGATTGTAACGTGATCTGGGTCCAGGACAGAACTCTTTGCTAAAGACATATAAAATTATCAAAATATAAATGTTAAGTAGGGTCCATAAATCTTATGATACTCGGCGATAAACTCTGGATCATGACTCTTCTTTTTGTCCATTAGAGTCATCCCACTTTCTCTGAGCATACTCATTTCTGTCTCCCACAAAAGTATCTCCCAATCGAGTCTTTCTTGGGCTAACCCTATTTAATCTTTTCATAAACTTGCCCATCTCATCTTACAAAATATGGCTCATCGAGTCATCCTGGGGATTCTCCCACTAAACTCATTGGATAGATAAAGGCTCATCATCTCCGGAAACAGCTGTCCTTTCCATCTCGCCTGAAGAAACGAAGAAGCTACAAAACCGTGATCGCTCAAAGAATAAGCGGGTTATCATCGCACGCATTGAAAGACTGGCTCCCTATGAGGTAAAAGCTCGTTGGGTTGAAAACCCGAAAGGGCGGCCTAAGCAAAAGTTTGAGCACAAAAAAAACATTAAAAAAAAGAAAGAAAAAAAGTGGTTCCTCCGAGACATCGATTAGTAGGACTCACTAGTCCTGATTGAATTCCTTTCTTGAATGATGCACTAGTCAAAAGACTGAAAGGTAACCCTAAACTTCACCCACCTTCATCTCAAATATCACCATCATATACTCATAACCCTTTAAAGCCAACCAAAAGCCACATCTCAAACTCTTATATTACATTTCCATCAGCTTGGCTTATCTTGTCTTAACATGTTTAAGAAATGGATGACACACATGCACATTCAAAAGTTCGTTTAAAGAAAAAGAAAGTTTCATTCGCATGCTTGCATCTTTTGTTTGCATCCTTTTGCTACATCTTATCAGGTCTTCTGCCGCATCGGCCCTTGAAAAATATAAATGTTCTACCAACATCTCGCCAAGGACCATCTCCCAAACATCCTCACCAGCATCATCAAAAGCTACATAAGCCGATCATCGACAGCATTCTGCCGCAACACTTCATAAATCACTGCTTCTCCTATGCTGGGATAAGCACATTTTAAAAAATATGCATCGCTTCTCCTATGCTGGGATAAGCACATTTTTAAAAATCTGCATCGCTTCTCCTATGCTAGGATAAGCACATTTTAAAAAAATCTGCATCACTTCTCCTATACTGGGATAAACACATTTTTAAAATTCTCCATCGCTTCTCCTATACTGGGGAAAGCGTTTTAAAAAGCAGCATCACTTTCCCTATGCTGGGGAAAGCCCATTTTCAAAAGCAGCATCGCTTTCCCTATGTTGGGGAAAGCGCGTTTTGAAAAGCAGCATCGCTTTCCCTAGGATGGCGAAAGCGCATTTTAAAAAGCAGCATCGCTTTCCCTATGCTGGGGAAAGCGTGTTTTAAAAAGCTCCATCACTTTCCCTATGCTGGGGAAAGGACATTTAAAAAAAAATCTGCATCGCTTTCCCTATGATGGGGAAAACGCGTTTTAAAAAGGGTTCCATCGCTTTCCCTGTGGTGGGGAAAGCCTGTTTTGAAAAAAAAAAAAAGCTTCATCGCTTTCCTTATGTTGAGGAAAGCCTGTTAAAAAAAAACAAAGCAAAAAAAAATAGCATCGCTTTCCCTATATTGGGGAAAGCGCATTTTAAAAAGCAGCATTGCTTTCCCTATGCTAGGGAAAACGCGCTTTGAAAAGCAGCATCGCTTTCCCTATGCTGGGAAAATCGCGTTTTAAAAAGCAGCATCGCTTTCCCTATGCTGGGGAAAGCGTGTTTTGAAAAGCAGCATCGCTTTCCCTATGCTGGGGAATGTGCGTTTTGAAAAGCATTATCGCTTCTCCTATGCTGGGATAAGCACATTTTAAAAAAAATCTGCATCGCTTTCCCTATGCTGGGAAAAACGCGTTTTGAAAACGTTCCATCACTTTCCCAATGCTGGGGAAATCACGATTTTAAAAAGCAGCATCGCTTTCCCTAAGCTGGGGAAAGCTTATTTTTTGAAAGAGTTCCATCGCTTTCCCTATGCTGGGGAAAGCGTGTTTTAAAAAGGTCTCGTCAGTTTTACCTATGATGGGAAAAAACGCACCATCTATCCCACCTAACACTGTTTGTTTGCATCGAGGAACTACGTTTGGTCTGATTCCTTTGATAAGGATATGTAGGCAGCCTATTTCGGTAGGCACGACCATCGCAACATGCTTGTTTCGGCTTAGGCCGAACTACCTTTTGTCTGATTCCCTTTATTAAGGGATACGTAGGTGTGGGTTCCCGGGACTGCGCCCGCACCCCGCGCGCCCTTGGATAGGGGTGCACGTACGTGCGGATGCGGGACACCAATGCTCTCATTCCATCCTCCCTTGTTTAGGGAAAGACGAAATTAAAAGTGTGAGAGGAGTGATGTCTAAAATAATGCGTTTGAATACGTCTCGGTAACTTCAGTGAATTTTTGGTCTAATATGGGAGCTTTGGGTTTTCTATGTCAAGTTATCCCTTTTTTAGGGGATACCAGGATATAGGAATACATCACCCTTTCATTCCCATTCTCCCTTTTTTAGGGGAAAACGGAAAAGTGCAAGAAAGGATGTTGCGAGGCCCCACTATGGATTTTATGAAAATTGCCTTATGGCCTATTTCAGATCAATATGAGTGCTTTGGGTTTTCTGTATCAAGTTATCCCTTTTTTAGGGGATACCAAGATATAGGAATACATCACCCTTTCATTCTCATTCTCCCTTTTTTAGGGGAAAACGGAAAAGTGCAAAAAAGGAGTGTTACGACGCCCCACTGAATCCAAAATGTTTTTATAGAGTCACCATCTTTATTTTATGGAAGAAATAAAGAAAAACCAGAGATTGCAAAAACGGGTTCGGAGGCTAAGTTACGAGTTGGGAAGGTGCTAGGCACCCAACTCGCCCTTTCGGTCTCAAAAGCGGTTTCTGGCTAAAGTATGCTTTTTGTTATACTTATCTAGCAAATAAATAAAGCATTAACTACCTACAAATACATATATATTTACATTATTTACGGACTTGCAGCTGTCTCCTTCCAATAATTACAAATATATTTAAAAATATTTGACCATAATAATGGCTCTTTTACATGCTATTTTCTAAAATAATCCGAGCAGCACAACGACTTATATTTTTACATTGGGCCGGATGGAAAATAGATTTTTTTTAATAAATAAACCCTTAAAGGCTGACCTTTAAGAGCGTTGGTGTGCTCGCTCTGTCCTTAAGGGAGAGGGAGTCTTTTTGCTGCTGCTGCAATTGCTGTGGTGCGGGCAGAGTAACGGCTTGCAAGAGTTGCTTTTGGGACCCATAAAACGGGCGGAGCAACTTCTTGCCTTTTGACGTTTGCTTGCTTGCTGCTAGTGGAATTTGGGCAGAACAAGGGCTTATTTCTGGCTGATTTGGCCTCTTCACTCGGGCAGAGCAACTGCTCTTTCTGAGAGTTTTGGATTGGGGAAATAGGGTAGATACCTAACTAGGGGGCTAAGGATCACTTTGACCGGTTGGTTTTGTGTTTGGAGGAGGTTTGGCAGAGTTTCGAGGCTTTATAGGAGGGGGAACTGACTCTCACTCATTGATCGCTCGCTGCATAAAAATAACACATAGTTTCTTCGGGCTTCAAGCCTTTGTGAAATTGTGTCCCCAAAAGTGAGGCCGATCACCTGTATTTATAGTTGGATTTGTGCTTCATCGGCTTGTACCGTGCGCTTGAAATCTTGCACAATGCAACGTAGCACCTTGGGCGCAACCATAAGGGTATATGGTAGCCGCGCCAAGGGACCATGTTGGTGGCACCAGAGCACTATTCCAACTTTCATTTTTGCACTTTTAGCCCTTGTATTTTATTGTTTTGTGCATCCTACTTTGCCTTTTGCATTTTTAAATCATGTAACTTGACATTTGTTAAGTTTGAACGGGTCTTGATATCACATGCCAGAGTTACACATTAGGGGTACGAAATTGGGGTGTCTACAAAGCCCCTAAACAATGGAGTCTACGGGTAACCCGCAGCTTACTGAGTAGACAAACATCGTTGATAAGAAATAGACGCTCCAATTTCGTGCAATTAAAATAGGAGAGAAATTCAACAAGTAACAGTTATAATGCAACAGTTTATAATGCTAACCAAACCTCCATATCCTAGACATATTTAGTCGGATATAGAAGGTTATCGAAGTTTTTAAGCAGATATGTAATAAAATGCTCTAATGGTCGGATCTACTAATGTAGGCTGCCTACGTATCCCTTAATAAAGGAAATCAGACCAGACGTAGTTCGGGCCTAGCCAGAACAAGCATGCTATGGTGCTAACAAACAAGTGCTGCGATGGTCGTGCCTACCGAAATAGGCTGCCTACGTATCCTTATCCAAGGAATCAGAACAAACGTAGTTCACCTCTGCTGGGGATCAAGTGCTACGACGCTAATAAACAAGTGCTGCGCGGAAAGATAGTTGTAATATCCATTACAACCTAGTGAAAATAACTCACATCAAAATGTAATATCCATTGCATCAACGCAGGAAACAGATGCAATATCCATTGCATCGCAACACTAAACACAATATCCATTGCGTCGCCACAAAACTTAATGCAATATCCATTGCATTCTCGCAGAAAACAGATGCAATATCCATTGCATCGCAACACTAAACACAATAACCATTGCGTCGCCACAAAACTTAATGCAATATCCATTGCATTCACGCAGAAAACAGATGCAATATCCATTGCATCGCAACACTAAACGCAATATCCATTGCATCGCCACAAAACTTAATGCAATATCCATTGCATTAACGCAGAAAACAGATGCAATATCCATTGCATCATAACACTAAACACAATATCCATTGCGTCGCCACAAAACTTAATGCAATATCCATTGCATTAACGCAGAAAATAGATGCAATATCCATTGCATCGCAACACTAAACGCAATATCCATTGCGTCGCCACAAAACATAATGCAATATCCATTGCATCACAACGCTAAATGCGATATCCATCGCATCACTAAAAAGATGGATGCAATATCCATTGCATCGCAACGCTAAATGCGATATCCATGGCATTACCAACAAGACGGATGCAATATCTATTGCATCACAACGCTAGATGCGATATCCACCACATTACCAAAAAGACGAATGCAATATCCATTGCATCGTAACGCTAGATGCGATATCCATCGCATTACCAGAAAAACGGATGCAATATCCATTACATCACAACACTAGATGTGATATCCATCGCATTACCAAAAAGGCGGATGCAATATCCATTGTATCGCAACGCTAGATGCGATATCCATCGCATTACTAGAAAAACAGATGCAATATCCATTGCATCGCAACGCTAGATGCGATATCCATCGCATTACCAAAAAGACGAATGTAATATCTATTGCATCGCAACGCTAAATGCGATATCCATCGCATCACCAAAAAGACGGATGCAATATCCATTGCATCACAATGCTAGATGCGATATCCATCGCATCGCAATGCTAGATACGATATCTATCGCATCAACACAGAATTAGATACAATATTCATTGTATCCTGATGCGAGATCTGATGCAATATGCATTGTTTTTGCTGCTGCTTTTCTTTTTGCTTTTGCTGTACTTTCGCTTTTGCTGCTTTTGCGGCGCTTGTCGCATTTTTCGCTTTGCGACTTCGCTCTTCTTTGCGCTTTTGCGACTATCGCTACTTTTGCGACTTTCGCCGCTCTTGTTGCTTTTGCGACTTCTGCCGCTGCTGCTTTATGCTGGGGATTTTTTTTTTGTCTTTGTTGTATTTCTGGCTTTTGCTGGAAAATCTTCCTCCTTTTGCTGCTGTAATTTCCGACCTTAGCTAGAAATTTTCTTCCTTGCCGCTGCACTTTCCAGCTTCAGCTGGAAAATTCTCCTTTTGCTGCTATTTCCGGCTTTGGATGGAAATTTTTTCTTTTGCTGCATTTTCCGGTCTTAGCTGGAAAATTTTCTTTTGCTACTATTTCCGGCTTTGGCTGGAAAAATTTCTCCTTTCTTTTGCATTTAGACTTTAATTTGGAAAATTTTCTTTCTTCTTTGCATTTCCGAATATTTTCTTTTCCGCATTTCTTGCTTTAGCTGGAAAATTTTCTTTGCTGCTGCATTTCCGGCTTCAGCTGGAAAATTATTTTTTGCTGCTATTTCCAACCTTAGCTGGAAATTTTCTTCTTCTGCTTTTGCTGCATGCGCATATTTTTTTTTGCATTTTTCTTATGCATGAATTTTTTCTTTCTTCTTCTTTTTTTTTTCTGTAAATGCTTATCCCAGTATAGGAGAAGCGATGATTATGAAATGTCGCGGCAAAATGGTGTCGATGATCGGCTTATGTAGCATTTGATGATGCAGCGGATGATCTTTGGAGGTGGTCCTTGGCGAGATGCCGGTAGAACATTTTTTCAAGGGCCGATGCGGCAGAAGACCTGATAAGATGCAGTAAAATGATGCAAACAAAAGATGCAAGCATGCGAATGAAACTTTCTTTTTCTCTTTAAAAAAAACTTTTGAATGTGCATGTGTATCATCTGTTTCTTAAACATGTTAAGACAAGATAAGGTAAGGTGATGAAAATGTAATATAAAAGCTTGAGATGTGGCTTCTAGTTGGCTTTAAAGGGTTATGAGTATAGGAGTGGATTGTGATATTTGAGATGGAGGTGGGTGCAGTTAGGGTTGCTTTTCAGTCTTTTGACTAGTGCATCATTCAAAAAAAAAAAGAATTTAATCAGGATTAGTGAGCTCCACTAATCGATGCCTCGGAGGGACCACCTTTTTTTCTTTTTTCTTTTTTTTTTTTTTTTGCTTTTTTGTTTTTTTTTTTTTTTTTTTTTTTTGTGCTCTAACTTTTGCCTAGGCCGCCCTTTCGGGTTTTCAACCTAGCAAGCTTTTACCTTATATGGAGCCAGTCTTTCAATGCATGAGAAGATAAGCCACTTATTCTTGAGGGATCACGGTTTTGTAGAATTTGTTTCTTTAGGCAGAGATGGAAATGACAGCTGCTTCTGGAGATGATGAGCCTTTATGTATCCAATGAGTTCAGCGGGAGAAGCCCCAGGATGAATTTGATCAACCATATTTTATATGACGGAACATTCCTGAAGAAATTAACTAGGGACAGCCCCAGAAAGACTCGATTTGAAGAGACTTTTGTGAGAGACAGAAATGAGTATGCTCAAAGAAAAAAGGGATGACTTTAATGGACAAAATAAGAGTCATGATCCAGATTTTATTGCCGAGTTCACAAGTTTTATGGACCCTACTTAACATTTATCTTTTGATAATCTTATATGTCTTAAGCAGGGAGTTCTGTCCTAGACCCAGATCACGTTATAACCGATTGAAACAGAGCTATAGGTGGCAACTAGGTTAGGGTATAGTGTTTAAGTATTTGGGATAGATTTGGATTTAGGGTTAAGGATCTGATTGGCCTCTTGCTCAAAGGTATTTTGGGTCATGGATTTGGTTAATTTCGGAAAGGCGATCACAAAGTGTGGGTTCCCGGGAAACGTCCTCCCGCGCCCTGCGCGCCCTTGGATAGGGGTGCGCGTCCGTGCGGATGCGGTGACATCCACTGCTCCCGTTCCAGCCTCCCTTGTTTAGGGGAGATCGAAATCAAAAGTGCGGGAGGAGTGCTGTCGAATAGCGCGTTGGAATGCGCCTCGGTTGCCTTTAGTGGATTTTTGATCCAATATGGGAGCTTTGGATTTTCTATGTCAAGTTATCCCTTTTTTATGGGATACCATGATATAGGAAAACATCACCTTTCCATTCCCATCCTCCCTTGTTTAGGGGAGAATGTGAAAGTGCAAAGAAAGATGTTGCAGCGCCCCCACTATGGATTTTATGAAAATAGCCTTATGGCCTATTTCGGATCACTATGAGTGCTTTGGGTTTTCTACGTCAAGTTATCCCTTGTTTAAGGGATATCAAGACATAGGAATACATCACCTTTCCATTCCCATTCTCCCTTTTTTAGGGGAGAACATGAAAGTGCAAAGAAAGATGTTGCGAGGCCCCACTGGATCCAAAATGTTTTTAGAGTCGCCATCTTTATTTTAAGGCAAAATAAAGCAAAACCGTAAAAAGAAAAACCGAGATAGAGAAAACGGGTTCGGAGGCTAAGTTACGAGTTGGGAAGGTGCTAGGCACCCAACTCGCCCTTTCGGTCTCAAAACGGTTTTTGGCTAAAGTATGCTTTTTGTTATATTTATTAAACAGATAAATAAAGCATTAACTACCTAACAAATACATCCGTTACATCTATATTATTTACGGACTTGAAACAGACTCTTTTGCAAACAATTACAAATATACTTGGAAATATTTGGCCATAGTAACTACATTTAGTATTATTTCCTAAATAAATCCGGCAAAGATAACTCGCTATATATTGATATTGAACCGACCGAAATAATACATTTACAAATAAAGACTTTATTGAATAAATGAAGCAAATAAATACAAACTTATCTAAAAACATTTTGCCATAATAACGGCTACATTTAGTATTATTTCCTAATTAAATCCGGGCAGCATAACTGCTTATATGACTACATTGGGCCGGACTGGAAATAATACTATTACATGGAAATGAAAGACTCTAAAAATAAAAACTTACAGACGGCGTAGGGGTGTGCTCGCTCTGTCCCTCGGGGAGAGAGAGTCTTTTTTTTTCTGGTCTGGTTGAAGTTGTGTGTTGTTGTGTGTTGTGTGAATTTGGGCGGCGTGGATCGCCTGAAAGTTACTTTTCGCCTCGGGATCGGGGGTAATTGTTTGTTTACGGTTGTTTGTTTGATCGAGGTAGGTGAAATCGGACGAGTAACGCTTACCATCGGCTGATTTGGCCTTTTAAATCGGGCAGAGCAACTGCTCTTTCCACGATTTTTGGACCGGGAAATAGGGTGGATACCTAGCTGGGGGCTAAGGTACACTTCTACCGGTTAGATTTGTGTTTGGCGGAGGTTTGGCAGGGTTTCGAGGCTTTGGAGGTGATCTTTCACTATCTCACACCGCTCTCTAATTCTCCAGCGTAACGTTAACGCGGAGAAGCTTTGCGAAGGATTTCTCTGTCTGAAGAGAAGTCGGGTGCCTCTATTTATAGGAGGAAATAGGGACATCGATGGCATTTCTTTTCCTTCTCTGAGCATCTTTTCGTACACCGCGCTGGAGGGATTGTGCTTTACGACAAGTTTGCGCTGAAGGAAAGCAGTTTGGGCGCTGCTATATAGAGTTTTGGGCGCCATGTCCAAACTGGATGGGAGCCACGCCCATTTCCCTTTCTGTGCTTCGAATGATTGTACCTTGCGCTGGCTGAATTGCATTTTACGGCAGATTTGCAATGAATAGTGGCTGAGTGGACAAATTGGGTGCTACACCCATTGGATTTAGGCGCCATGCCCAAATCCATGGGTAGCCATGCCTAAATCCAAAGTTAGCCCATTTTTGACACTTTAGTCCCTGCAATTTGTCCTTTTGCGCATCCTGCTTTGTCCTTTTGCATTTTTGACCCTGTAACTTGACATTTGTTAATGTTTTAACATGTCTTGATATTTAATGTCATGTCACATACCAGGGGTACGAAATTGGGGTGTCTACAGAGCCCCTCAACGATGGAGCCTACGGGTAACCCGCAGCTTACTGAGTAGACGAACATCGTTGATTAGAATAGACTCTCCAATTTCGTTTTATTTTAAAACGAGGGAGAAATATGCAACAGGTAGCAGTTATAATGCAACAATTTATCAAACCTCCATATCCTAGACATTTTTAGTTAGTTATAGCAGGTTATCGCAGTTTTTAAGCACATCTGCAAATTGAATGCTCTGATGGTCGGACCTACTAATGTAGGCTGCCTACGTATCCCTTAATAAAAGGAATCAGACCAAACGTAGTTCGGCCTAAGCCGAAACAAACAACAAATTGAAGAAAAGATTTTCATGTTTTTCGAAAAGCCGTATTCTTCCGGTCCGAAACCGTTGTCAAATACGGTATAAAGATTTTTGTGTTTTTCGAAAACCATATTTCAACCGGTCAATACCTGTCGTGGAAATATGTTAAGAGATCAATCTCAAAATTGTGTCTGGTTGGTCAATACCTTTCTTCCAAACACAATAAGAGGACCTTCAGATTTTCGAAAACTGTACTCGACCGATCAATACCTGTCATCGAATACGATAAAGAACTTTCTTCAAATTTTCGAAAACTGTATCCAACCGATAAAATCCGTCGTTGGATACGACAAAGAGATTTTTCTTTTTCTTCTTCTTCTCTTTTTTTTTTGTTTTTGAATATTCCTTTTTTTTTTTTTTTTTTTTTGAAATCAAAACTCATTTTGAAAAAGATTTTTTCTTTTATTTAAAAGCAAACTTTTCTTAAAAGGAAATTATTCTAATAGTCAAGGTAAGAATACTGTACCTGACTTACCTTTTGCGCCGGGGTGGCTGCCGTGGATTTGGCTGATTTTGGCATCCTTGCCACTCTTGCGGGGGAATTTATTCTCTCTTCTTTTTTTTTTAATTGTGATGGTTGTGCCTACTGAAATAGGCTGCCTACGTATCCTTATTCAAGGAATCAGACCAATCGTAGTTCACCCTAGCTGGGGACTTTTGGTCTTTTTTTTATGACTTTATTTTTTCTCTTTTCTTTGATTGATTCTTTTTTTCCCTTTGATCGATTTTTCTTTTCTTTTCTTTTTTTTTTTTTTTTCAAAAGAAGAGGGGCTTACCTTTGCCGCTGAATTTTCTGACTTTTCTGCTTGTCTGGCGGCTGACTTGCTGGGGATATGAGTTTTCCTTGCTCTTTGAGGGAAAGGCCATCAAATGTGGTTAACAAAATTGCTTTTGTTAACTTTCTGTTAAGTCTCAGGGACCACTTTGCAGCTTTGAACTTTGGAGGACTTAAGTGCTGATGCTGAATTGCTTGGAGGGGGAAAAGTGAAAATGTCACTTTTTCCCTTCCTTTCTTCTTTCCTTACGGGAGAAAGGAAATTTCATTTCCTATGCTCCTGCTTCTGCTCCAGCTTCCTTCTGCCGACGACGAGGTAAGTTTTTTTTCATTTTCTCTCATTTTCTCAATTTTCTTTCGCCAGAATTTTTGTTTTTCTGTGCAGATGGCTTCTTCTTCTAGATCTAAGAAAGGAAAAGCACCAATGGACCCGGAAGCTGGCGAGAAAAAGAAAGAGCTTCCTCCTTTGATTCGAAACCATGTCGGTTATTATTATTCGCAATATGACTGGGGCAATCTGGTGCGAGATTGGTACAAACACGTCTCGAATCTTCCTGATCACAATGTAAGTATGACTTTCTTCCATCCATTTGGTCAATTTTTCAATCCGCTCATTTTCTGTGTTGTTTTGGACTTTTGGAGCATATATATACAGCTTATGATATTTATACATGCAATTCATGGACTAACATGATGCAATTTTAGTAATAATGTATGAAATTCGGACAATTTATTTTTGCGATGCCCAAATTGAACTAGTAGTTACTATTTGACTCTACTATGCATAATTTACAATGTTAAAGCAAATAAGGCTATATGATACATGTTTAAGATCTAAAAATATTTTTACATGGCATATATTCACAATGTGGAATTTTCGAATGAAATGCAAATTTTTCCGACACATTTTTCGGATACATTTTCGGATATATACAACACAAAACAGATATATTTCATGTACTAGAATTTGTTTTTTATGCATGCTGATGCTGTAGGGATATAAGAAATGTCAAGTAGATATTCTTTTTCCATGGCAGGCAGCATTCTAAATTTCTTTTTCGCGCATTCCTGATACAGCTTATTAAATGATAGATGCAAATTATGGATGCATGGACTACTTTATTTGATGCCAATATGATGCTGAATATACATGGGATGTTCTTTTTTTTTTTTTAAATGTGAAAATAAAGAAAATGTGACATACATATTTAAATGCAAAGTATATATTTTATCTTTTTTTTTTTAACATGTTGACATGTACATTTATGCAAAGTATACTTGTATATATTATTATGACATCTAAAAATGATAATGCGTATTTTTATGTGTAAAGAAAAAAAAATTTAATGTACAAAAAATATATATATTATATATATATATATATATATATATATATATTGTTTTTTTGTGAGAAATTTAATGTATTAAATGTGCAAGAAGAAAAGGGTTTGTAAGAGACTTACCTTTATTTTCCTCCCTTTTCTTTTCTCTTTTTTTTTTCAGGAGCGCGGGGTTTTGGACAAAACCAGGGCCACTTGTGCCAGAGTTTCTGACATATTATATTCGATGCCTCCGGCAGCTCAGACTTTGGTAGATGATACGGGCTTGGGAGTCTTCCTGCGGGCCTTTACTCCCTTTCGCAGCTATAGAGTCATCTTCGACGTGTTGCGGAACTTCTGGTGGGATACCACCCACACTTTCCACCTTAGCTGGGGAGAGATTACCATGACTCCCTGCGACTTTGCGGCTATTACTGGCATTTCTACCAGTATTGGGCGGAATCTGGACCCAAATTATACTCTCCGAGAGCGCCATGATGAGGTGGAGGATCTTTTGGGATTCGTGCCCAAGTACAAGACAGCTGATGAGGTGACCATTCTCAGCGTGAAGAAGTGGCTTCTAAAGAATGCTGGGAAGGTTGATCCTGAGGATAGCGTTGCTGTGACCCGTCTTGCCCGGACATTTTTATTCTTTTTCTTGGGCACGTCTCTCTTTGCCAATGCTTCTACTTCTTTGAGAGTTTCTTTGCTAGGCTGCCTCCGAGATCTGGAGCATGTGATTGATTATGACTGGGGGCAGGCAGGCCTGGCTGAGCTTTATTTCTGCATGGATAAATTGAGTCGAAATGACTCAAAGGTGATGACTGGTTTTGCTCCTGCCTGGGAGGTACTCTCTTTCTTTCTTTTATCAGCATATATATTTTTTTTTCACATATATTTTTTATTTTGCTGACTTTTACCTCTCCCCCTTTTTTTTCAGGTATGGGCTTACTCTGTCTTTGACTTTGTACCGGGCCCACTGCGCAGTGATGTCCTTGGCCCACCGTATCTGGTCAAGTTTGTAAATGCAAATCGAGAAGAGACGGACGCCCAAGCCCATTATGTTGAGTCACTGGGGCTGCAGAATAGAGTGGCAAGCTCGACTTCTGGTTCGGTGAAGTTATTCCCTTGGCGGAATTTGGTAGGTCCGATCGAGGTTACTCTGATATTTAATCGTTGCCGGATCTTGATGGTGTCTATCATGTGCGATTCTTTGTATATGGGTGAGCGGGTCAACCGCCAGCATGTCCCGTTTACGATAGACCCGGTGGCACCTCCTCCGCATGTGATTGAGCCACACTTCATACCAAACATGCTCCAGTACTTGGCCAAATATCAGATGCCTGTCAGTGATTTCCCGGTGATAGCCTATGAAGACTTTTTGAGGACGATGCTTCCTCCTCCTCCCCCTCCTCATGTGATTGGGAGACGTGCATCTATTGATGGTGCTTGGGCTGAGTCTTCTCATTCTATTCTGGATGCACGGCTCGAATTTTCCATGCCTGACGATGCTTTTTCATCCTTCCCATACCGGCAAGATGGCAGGCTCATAAGAGAGGTTCTTCCGGATGTGGAGATTCCTGAGGAGTACCGCGTCCCTGATCAGGCCCGCACGGTATATTCATCACTCCCTTTCTCTTTCTTTTTCTTGGCTGACTGATGCTCACTTTCTTTTGACTGATGCTTTTTTTTTCGACTAATGCTTTCCCTCTTTTTTTTTTTATTTGACTGATGTTTTTATTTTTAGGTCAAAGTGTCCACATACAAGAGACTCTTGCGGGGCTTCGTCGGCATCAGCAAACTCTACCAGCGGCTGATAGATGACTATTCATGTCGGAGCAATGAGGCTTTTTGGCAAACCAGGCGTCGCAGTGATGATGATGATGCTGAAGTAGGATCGAGCCGTGTCCAGAGCAGGGGACGGATACGCAAGCCTGATGGCACGTTGGGCCCCCGAGTCAGGGGAGGTGGTTTGAGTAGAGGCAGAGTATCATTTGATTATTAGCTTCTTTTCCTGCACATGTCAGCTTTCTCTTTTTTTTCTTTGTTTTTTTTTTGCTTTGTAATTAGTAATTAGTGTCTGTATAAATCTGAATGATAAAATGCAATATAATTTTAAATGACATGGTAAAATAAAATGCACACTCAAAATACATGCAAAAAAAATAAAACTATACCGACTCCTAATGGTAATGGCACGCCGCATTTTAGAAATAAATTTGGAAAAAACACACCTTCAGTTTAAGGGGGCTTTTCTGGCGATTTTGCGGGTAGAGGAAGAGGCAGCCGCCTCTTCCTGTGCGAAGAAGCATAATTGGAGCCATCTATACTTTCGTTAATATCTGCTAGGCCTTCCCGTGATCAGACTAGGTATTAATCAGTGATTTGGACAGAAACCAGCACAACATGAGTAATAAAGGAGCAAATTGGGCGTGGCTCATAAGAGATTTGGGCGCCATGCCCAAACTTCATGAGGGTGGCGCCCAAAATGGTATTCCTGGGAAGTTTTCTTGACCACTGTTCGCCACTATTTGTCCAGTTTGTCGATTTTCTGATTTTCTGCTATAAAAAGATACCCGACGAGCCTGCATTCTTCACTCTCGATTTCTTTTCAGCCTGCTTCATCTCTTCTCAGCTTCTCCTTCTCAATTGCTCCTCCTTCTGACAGAGAAAGTTTTTTATTTCTGCTCTAATGGCTGCCCTGTACCATACACCTCTAGAATTAGAAATTTATGAAAATGCCCTCGACCTATGGATTCTTGCCCTCCGAGCCGACGAGCGTGACTGGTTCGATCATCTTTTTGGCTTCAGGTGCCTTCTTTCCTGGAGGAATATCGTGATCAACTGGGACATGCTGAGGGGAGCGTCCAGGTTCTGGTCTCGTCAAGATCATCTCTTTAACTTTGGGATGAACGAAATGTGCCCGACTTTTGAAGAATTTTGTGCCATGCTGGGAGTTGCTGCCACTCGTCATATTGTCGTGCCTTCACCTCGAAGGCGTCCCTACATGGCAATAAGGGAGCTATTCCGCACTGCAAGAGATGCTACTCCGGGATTTATTAATGTGCGGCCTGTGGATCTTGCTTTGCAGGCCCATGGCCGCCGGGCTAACATCGTCCCGCTAAATTTTGGCCGAAACTCTAGCTGGCTGGTTTGGATGCCTTTTCCAGGGGCGACGAACTTTTCCCCACTGGCAGTCCCATTCTGATCCATATGTGGTTGGAGGAGCATTTTCAGTGCGTGATGGCTCATGCACCTTTCGGGGGGAGATATGATCCGGGGCTCTATGGTTTCCGAGGCCGCTTTCCCCAAGTTAACTATTCTGATTATGACTGGTCCGAGGACTTCTTTCGGAGGGGTTCCATGGACATATCTTGGGTGATTAATCATTGGGAGATTCGGCACTTTATTTTGCACTCCGCCGGCTATGCTCAAGTCGTCATGTTGGGTATCAAGAAAACCTCTTTTTATAGTGCTGATAGGATACTGCGTCAGTTTGGGCTGGAGCAAGTTATTCCAGACACGACTCGTCCGGTGTTTTTGGAGATGACGAATAGCAGGACTCTGGATTTTGACTTCCAGAGGATGTGGCGTCTGGACTTTGATAAGCTTCTGGAGGCCTATTTGTTTTCTGATTACATATTCTTGTCCCTTGAATATTTGGCCTGGATAATGGTAATTGCTGAGGGCTCTTCTCGCGAGATCCGGCGGAGGCTTAGAAATTTGTTTGGCCGCCATGTAGCTACGGGCATTGACGCTCGCCTTATGGAGATAGGCGAGGAGATCGAAAGTTCAGGTTTGGTCATTCCTCAGGCTCTGCAGGAGGATTTCAGGCGAGTACATAATCTTGGTGCTCCGGTGGCTCAGGACCCGGATGAGGCGGAGTCAGTGGTGGGAACCAAGCAGGCGAGGCTGCTCTCCCTTGAGGCCGAATAGGGCGCGAGCTTGGATATCTTGATTCGAGATCCTCGACATGATGATGCGCGAGGCGGCAAAATCCTTAGGGAGTAAGTGGGGCTCCCCCCCCTCGGCTGGATGGGGCACTGATATAAGGCCTGATGATGGCAATCAGCAAAATAATCCCTGGGAACCAGAGGTGGCTGCTCCTCCCCTCGGCGGATGGAATGCAGGTGTCGAGAATACGGAATTTGGACCTAGTAACACAACGATCCCGAGAATGGAGATCTTAGGTGATGATGAAGGAGACACTTCAAGGCGGTTCACGAGAGCAGGGGATCTTCTGTGCCTCGTAGAAGAGGGATATGGGCCCGGCTTGGTGGACACCGCATGAATGGATAGACCGCTAGGAAGCTGAGCTACAAAAAGGAAGGAAGTATCTGGGGGAAACAAGTGGGGGTGTAGGCAGGAATATGTATATGTATGTAGTGCAGTTAATGTAAAATATAAATGTCTTAAATAAGTATTCCTAAGTTGCACCTTAGGACTTTGTAATATATTTTAAATATTTTAATGTGAGCTTTTGTCGTGGTTTTTCTTTTTCCTTGTCAGTTGAGCCTGTTGTATGCCAAGGGCGGAGATAGTATCTTAGAAGATTCAAAAGAGTGTCTTCCTCTCCTTTTTCTCTGATTTTTTATGCTCTAATTTTTGCCTAAGCGCCCTTTCGGGTTTTCGGACTAGCGAGCCCTTATTTCTCCTTTTTGTTATATTTTTTTCGCTCTAACTTTTTGCCCACAGGCAGCCCTTTCGGGTTTTCAACCTAGCGAGCTGGAGAGGGAAGCACTTTTGTTGGATAGATTGGCTCATGCATAGTACCTTTTGAGCTTGTCAAGATTGAAGGGCTGAACAAGGTCTTCTCCTTCTTGGTTTGTAAGGAGCACGGCACCTCCTGACCGGATCTCTTTGACTATGTACGGTCCCATACATGGAGATTTCCATTTTCCCCTAGTATCAACATAACTAGGGGTTTTCTCAAGCACCGGATCTCAGGCACGGATGTCGCGGCCTTTGACTTTTTTGTTGAAAGCACGGGGTATGCGTCTTTGATAGGCTCGAGTGTGCTCGAGGGCTAGTAACCGGCGTTCATCGATCAGGGCTAATTCTTCAAATCGCCCTTTGACCCAGTCGACCTCCGCTATGTCAAACTCCATTATTACTCTTAATGATGGTATTTCAACTTCAATAGGCAGCACTGCTTCCATGCCGTAGGCTAGAGAGTATGGGAGTAGCCAGGTGGGTGTCTGCATCGATGAATGCGATAGCCCCGAGGGTTAGCGGCAATTTTTCTGGCCAGTCTCTTCCTGTGTCAGCCATTTTTCTGATGATGTTCTCGAGGGTTTTGTTGGCTGCCTCAACGGCACCATTTTCTTGTGGCCGGTAGGGGGAAGATTTGTGTCTTTGAATTTTGAACTCGTCGAGAAGACGATTCACGTCCCCTTCAAAATGAGAGCCGTTGTCGGAGATGATTTCGAAAGGCACCCCATAGCGGTATATGATGTTGGCCTGGATAAATTCGGACACTTTTCTGGCATTTAAAATTTTGTAGGAAGAGGCTTCCACCCACTTTTTGAAGTAGTCGACGGCTACCAGAACGTACTCATGGCCATTAGATCCCTTCGGGTGAATTTGGCCTATGACGTCGATACCCCACGTTGAGAAGGCCGAGGGAGCCGCTATGGGTTGTATAGGATGTCTTGCGGGGCACGTCTTGCGATTTGCAAAACGTTGGCACTTGTCGCAGTGTCGCACCCACCGAATGCAGTCGGTTTCAAGTGAGCTCCAATAGTATCCTGCCGGATAACTTTCTTGGATAGCATGTGGTCAAGCTCATGTGGGTCCACAGTACCACCGTGGAGTTGGTCCATAATTTGTTGGCTTTGGCTTGGTCGACGATAAGAGATTTAGCCTGGTAGTGCTCTTTTATGTGCCGCCACCGAACACAAACTGCGATGCCCATCTTCTCAGGGAGACTTTTCCTCTTTTGTTTAGGCCAGGGGGATAGATTCCTTTCTGAAGAAGATTTTGGATGTCAATATACCAGGGCTCGTGATCTGCCTCAGGAGCTGCATTGATTTTGAAGCAGTATGCCGGCGTGACCTTCTTTCCAACTACGAAGGGTTGGACTTGTATTTCTGCGGGAATCTGAACTAATGATGCTAGAGTGGCCAATGCATCAGCAAATTGATTTCTGTCCCGCGGCAAGTAGTGGAATGAGATAGAATCAAACCGAGCGGCAAGTGATGTTAATTTGGCATGATAGAGTTACAGCCGGGGATCTTGGGTTTTCCACCTCCCTTCGACTTGGTTTATGATCAAGGCAGAGTCTCCAAAGACTTCGAGATTTTTAGCCTTCCTTTGGAGAGCCTCTTCCAGTCCAGCAATACAAGCTTCGTATTCAGTGGTGTTGTTGGAGCATTCAAACTCCAATCTTAGGGCCAGTGGAGTGCGAGAATCCGTCGGGTCAATGAGTAAGACTCCTATGCCAAAGCCTCTTTTGTTTGCGGCTCCATCAAAGAACATCTGCCAGCTGGTGTCGTGGTCGGTGATTTCCAAGACACCTTCGTCTGGGAAACTGGGCTCAGTAGCATCTTCAGTTTTCAGAGGCAAATCGGCTAAGTAATCTGCGATGACGCTGCCTTTGG
>CM028377.1:121331097-121359664 GCA_013146195.2 Codonopsis lanceolata
CCTCAATATTTTAATCTTCTTTGTTTGAGCTTGGACGATAGAGAAATCTTGGTAGACCTAATTCCCTTAGATATTCAAGATTTTGATATAATTTTAGGCATGCATTTGTTGGCTATGTTTAACGTAAAGGTGGATTGTTTTAGAAAAGAGGTAGTGTTCTATCCTTCGGGTGAAGAGGGGTTTAGGTTTAAGGGTTCTAAGCTAGTAGCCTTATCCGTTTTATTTTTACGTTGAGAGCTAGGCGACTATTGAGGAAGGGTTATCAAGGTTATTTGGCATACATCATCGGTAACCGTAGAAGGGGCTAGCTTAGAGTCACTTCCAAAGGGTCGGTGAGTTTGCCGATGTGTTTCATTGAGATTTAGCAGAAATTCCATTGGAAAGAGAAGTAGAGTTTGTAGTTGATTTAGCAGAACAACCCCAATTTCTAAAGCGTTGTACATAATGGCGCCGACATAATTAAAGAAGTGGAAGGAACAATTGCAAGAGTTGTTGGAGAAGGAACTTATTAGACCTAGTGTGTCTCTGTGGGGTGCACCAGGATGGAACAATGAGATTGTGTATTGATTATTGTGAATTGAACCGGGTCACACTAAAGAATAAATATCTATTACCTAGAATTGATGATTTGTTTGATCAGTTGCAAGGTGCGTGCTATTTCTCGAAAATTGATCTTCGTTCGGGGTATCATCAATTAAGGATTAGAAATGAGGACATCTTTAAGCTGCTTTTAGAACTGATGAGCGCAAGATTTCCACGAATTTTCCCAGGAATTTTCTTTTATTTTGTGTTATTTTTGAGTTAATTATACTTTGGAAATATTATTATTTGTGTTTTTGTGCTTAATGTAGGTTTCCACGCATAATAGAGCTTTTATATGGTGTTTAGCATGAAGTTCGAGACAATTATGGGCTTTAAAGTTGAATTGGAATTTATTTGCTCAATGTTCGTTAAGACCGTTAAGAGATCCAAGGCAAACGAGGGCTAATGGAGGCTGACAGAGCTAACGGAGGACCAATCTGCAAGAGCTGGAGAAGGCTGGAAGGCGGCGCTCAGTCAAGGAAGGCTAGGGGCACCAGAGCAATTTCCCAAAGCTGCTTGTGTGTTGTCGGCCCACCGCTGGAGCCACGTGTTGTCGCCCTTCAAGAGAGCATGATTTGGAATAAATTATTTTATTTTTGTAATCTTGTTGGGAAGTCTGTGTTTCATGAAGGTTTTGTCTTATTAATGTTGATGTTCAGAATTTGAAAATTGTTGTTGATTGGTGGTGAAAAAAAAAGAAATGAAAAAAGAAAAGAGCTCCCTTGGAAAGCAATGAAAAGAAAAATCGAAAGAAAAGAAAAGAAAAATAAAGGGTGGCTACAAAAGAAAAAGGAAAAAAAATGTCATTGTTCTTCAATTTTCTCAAGGAGATGTAAGGGTGGTGCTTAATTGTTTGTGGTAGATGAGACACTTTCTTTAACCCAAAGTTTAACGTTCAAGGGGTTGTTGAAGTGAGGTTATGATATTGAAGAGTTGTGCTTTCATGAAGCTAGTCATCATATGAAGAATTCAATTGTTTGCTCTCTTGACTTGCTATCCTATCCTTCGTTTGTAGCCCAAACCTTGGCCGAACATTACAAGCTTTATAAAGTCCTATTGATATTGTCATACCGTGTGTTCTTGCCATGTCTTGTGAAAAAATATATTTGTTGATGTCTCTTTCGGTTTGACTTGCATTTGATATCTCAGTTGGCTGTTTAATCTAAACTAGAGCATTGCTACTTGTAGGTAAAAAATGTTTTATGGTATGAATGATTGTTTGAGGATTGTTTGATAGTATATAAATCAATTCCTACCTCTATTATGCATGTTTATAATCTTGGATTGATCTCTTAAATGGTAATGCTTGTGGGATCTTAATTGAGCGCCTCCTTCATTTCATATTGTTCTTGAGCATTTCCATAATCCATTTTCTTTGCTCGGGACGATAAAAGTTTAAGTTTGGGGGTGTGATGAGCCTAAGATTTTCACGAATTTTCCTGGGAATTTTCTTTTATTTTGTGTTATTTTTGAGTTAATTATGCTTTGGAAATATTAGTATTTGTGTTTTTATGCTTAATGTAGGTTTCCATGCATAATAGAGCTTTTATATGGTGTTTAGTACAAAGTTCGAGACAATTCCGGGCTTTAAAGTTGAATTGAAATTTATTTGCTCAATGTCCGTTAAGACCGTTAAGAGATCCAAGACAAATGAGGGCTAACAGAGGCTGACAGAGCTAACGGAGGACCAATCTCAAGAGCCGAGAGGCCGGAAGGCGGCGCCGCCTCCGAAGGCTGGGCACCGAGCAATTTCCCAAAGCTACTTGTGTGTTGTCGGCCCATCGCTGGAGCCACGTGTCGCGGCCCACCAAGCCACCGCTAAGGCTTGACTCGAACTCCTTGGCCGGACCCAATCCAACCCGCTCCCAGCCGGCCCATCTTCATTCCTTTCCAGTGCACCTCTTCTCACACTCCCTCACCCATTTCACCTGGAGCAACCCGCGAAGCCCAGCCTGGTTCAGTCCATGACCCAAGCGTGCCCAGCCCCCTTTTTCTTTCCCTTTCAGCCCTTATTTCTTTTTTGGATTTCCTATTATGCCTCTACCTCCTTTATTGTCTCCATTTTAATTCCAGCAAGCCTCATTTGTGAATACAAGCCCCCATTTCGGGCATTAGCCCTAAATGGGGCACCAGCCCAATTTTCCTCCAAAATCATTTCATTCCTCCATTAATTGTCTAACAATGAAGGTTTGGAGCTTCAAATCAAGGGCCAATGATGCATTTACAAATGATTTCAACCCCGGAACGCGATTTCTTCGCTTTAATTCTTCCTACCTCTATTTTTTATAGTTGTTATATTGGGTTGATTAAATTTGTAATTGTTGAATTGGTTTATGCTTCAATTATTTATGGAATGAAATTATTTTTCTATGTCCAATGTAATGTTTTAATTTAATCTATCTCTTTATTTAGTACACATTCATGTGAGTTATTATTTTGTGAAATTAATGCTTTTAATTATTTGGCCGATAATTAAATGATTTTAGAAATATTTAGGATCCGCGAGAACTACCTTTATATTTCGAGGTTTAAATCTCAATTTGGTCACCCTACTTTCGGCCAAAATTCATTAAGCTCACTCTACTAATTTTTTCCTCAATTTGATCACTCTACTTGATTTCGACATTCAATAAGGTCATTCGAGTTATTTCTACCTGTTATGTTGGATGGAAATCTTTAAAAAGACCAAAATGCCCCTTAATAAAAATGTGGACCAATTTGTCTCATCCGTTTACTGATCAATCTCTCTCCTCATACACACACATACACACACTCTCTCCCTCTCTCTCCAAATACGTTGATCCTGAACTGTACCCCACCCCTCCCCCCACCTTCTGTCCACCCTCATACACACATTTCGTTTGCTCTTATCCCCCTTTCTTAGCAACAACTCAGCCCACCATCTTTACTTCTCCCTCCTTCCATATATAAATCAACCTCCTTCCTTCCATATATAAATCAACCTATTTCTCACATTCCCGATCAATCAAAACCCATCTTTTTTTTCTCTCAATCCCAGATCGGAAAAGGAATCAAACCGGATTCGTTGTGAGAAGATTTGGAAGTTTAATCAGATGGATTTGTTGTTGGATGGCTGGAATCCGACAGTTGGGTGCCACCGAGATTATTCGGTGTGGGTCAGGATCCTAAGGTTGACTCTTCACCTGTGGGGAGTACAGGTCTTCCTAAAACATACCGGGCTTGGTACGTAATTGAGTGGGGGGGGGAGGAGAGCTTGTGCAAACTGCCGGAAATAATGTCAGAATACAGATTGGAAGTGGAGAGCAACCGATCCGCCAGAACCGTGATGCTCTGTTCTGGTAAGCCTCTTGAACGGAATACCTTACCCGCCATTCTTAAATATTGTACTGGGTTGACATACCTTTGGCTTGGCCGGTAGATCACAATTTTGGCAAATGGGTTTGCGTTAGATGTGGCAAATGCAAATGATTTGGTGGGTTTGCACTCGAAGTGCGACGATCTAGTTTATGCCCAGAAGGTGTTTGATGAAATGCTGGAGAGAAATGCTGGAGAGAAATGCTGTAATGTGGTCGGCAATGATGGAGGTACGGGATTCATGGAGGTTTTTGGTTTTTTGAAAGGACGGTGGATGTTGATGTGTGGCCGGATGGAGTGACGTTTGCTGTGGTTTTTCCTTATTTTGTTTGGTGGCAGTGGCAAGCGGGACCCGCAGAATGAGTACAAGGAGGGCGGCGATGATGATGATGGCCGATAGACATATGCATCTCCTCCTACGTTTGCGGTTGAGGTTGCGATCGGCGCCTCTGAGTGGATCCCCTTCCTTTGATTGTACCTGTACCTCCATTGGATTTGGAGGAAAAGTTGTTGGAAGAAGAGCAGAGCAGATGGGCTCTTTCTTTCTCTTTGTCTTTACTATACCTGGACGAAGACATTGCACAAGCTTTTGATGAAGATGAGAACGAGGTTGATGAAGGTTGCTTTCGGTACAGTAGTGAGGGGGAGATCGAAGTGCGAGAAGTTACTGGGGCTCCGGAAGTGATGAAGACGGATGATTGGAGTTCGTTCCTGGTCAAAGCCCGTCATCTAATCTTGCGGCTATGGTGAACCTCAAAATGTGCATGACATGGTTGGACAGGGATAAAGCAGCCTTAGTAAGGGTATTTTTGGATTTTTCTAAAAAAATTAAACTTTTCATCCAAATATATGGATGGAGTGATGAACGTGCTAATTATGTGAAAGTAGAGTGATTAAATTAAGGAAAAAAAAAGTAGAGTGAGTTTAATGAATTTTGGCCGAAAGTAGAGTGACCAAATTGATATTTAAACCTATTTCGGACCAATCAATTTAATAGTTTGTGTTTTGTGACACATACCGATAGCCATTATGAGACTAGATTTGACACGCAATCGAACCACCTTAGCCATTTGCGAGTTCGGGGTGGTTAGGGTTGACTATAAGATGCGAGAGCCCGTGGTTAACCAATTTTAGTTGTCTCGGCTACCAACATGACTTGCAAAAAAATATAGAGAGTTTCTTTTTGCTAAGTATTACCCATGCGCTTGGTTATTATTATGCGTTCTTAATGCTTTTAATGGCGTAGCGAACCATTAGATGATCACTAGAATTATAGGATAAGATGCGAGAGCCCGTCCTATTAATTCCGAAAATCACAATAATTGTTTACGTTACATGAGACCGAGAGGAGATCGTGCGTAGATAGTCATTGGGTGCTTTGTTTGATATACGACTATTTTCTCCTATGTTATACGAAGCGAGAGCTCGTAGCTAGGAGTTGTAGCTAGATTTGTTATACGTTGCGAGAGCCCGTAGCTAATATTATAGTGCGCCCGACTACCAAGATTTGAGTTAAAAAAAGTAAAAAGAGGATTAAATTAAACATCGGCTAAACTAGAAATAATACATTCCTATATTTTTAACTTGATTTGTTGTTGCCAAACCACCTCCGCATTAGTTTAGATTTAATTGCTTTCTTAGGTTGTTTATATTTTTAGATTTTAATTCATTTTATTTTCGCTCAAATATAATTAGTTAGCCTAATTTTGATACTTAGTTGGAGTGAGAATTACGCGCGTTCCCTATGGGATCGATAACTCGTACTTAGGTACACTTTATTACTTGATACGGCCGAGTAATCTTGCCCGAGTTGCGTTTTGCGCACATCAAGAACGAGATATGCTCAGTATGAGTTTCTAGTGATTTCGTTTGGTTTAACAAATGCTCCTGCGGTATTTATGGATTTGATGAATCGGGTCTTCAGAAAGCTTTTAGATCGATGTGTGTTATCTTTATCGATGACATTCTTATTTATTCTAAGACTCGTGAGGAGCATGGTGAACATTTGTAGACACCCCAATTTTGCTACCTCTGTGGTATGTAACATGACATAAAATATCAAGACTGTTAAAAGACTAACGAATGTCATGTTATATGGTTGAAAATGCAAAGGAAAAAGTAGGATGCATAAACAGTGAATTGTAGGGGGCCAAAGTGCGAAAAATGAAAGGAAAAAGAGCCTGGGCGCTGCCCTAAGCCCTTCTTGGCGCCGTGCCACTACCCCCATAGGCAACGCCCAATAGTGCCAAGTTTCCTGTAGCAGTTTGCTTTTGGTGAAATTCTCTCAGTGCACGGTACAAGCCGGTGAAGCTCAAAAGGAAAAACTTAATCACGAAGGAAGCCTCACTCCCAGCCTATAAATAGAGGGCCCCGGTTTGTGAATTCAGAACAACAGACACAGTGAAAACACATAGTTACACAGTGAGTTCACCACGCAGTTGAGAGAACGCCGAAGGAATTTTTCCTTCTAGCCCTGAAGCTTTGTCAAATCCCCCCCAAACACTAAAACCCTCCAGCCAAAGTGAAACCTAGTTACCCTGCTAGGATTCCGCCCTATTCCACTGGTCCAAAAATTCCAAAAAAAATAGTTACCCTGTCCGAATCTAGACGTCAAATCTAGGGGTGTGCACGGGCCCTAAGCCCGCGGGCATTGGTAATGCCCAGTATAGGCCCATATGACAGCGGACATCATTTTAAAAAGCCCAGTACCGTAGATAAGCCCACGGGCATTGGTGAACGGGCATTGAACGGGCACGGGCGGGCACGGGCTTAGATGGGCTCTCCGATTGATTTTCATGTTTTTAAAATTACACATAATTTTAAAAGTCTTGGCAGCTGAACCTGAACCATGACACCTACTCACCTAGTTCCTCCAAATCCAAACTGTGACTATACATAAAAATTACATTATGTATTATGTAATTATATAATAGACTAATAGAGCCGAAGGAACGAACGTAGGCATGTAGAGCTATCGAAGGAACGAAGGAAGGCAGGTAGCAGTCGATTTGTTTTAGGTTTTACTGTTTTAGGGTTTCAAAGTTTTACTTTGCCTTTTGTTTGAGTTTTGGTTATTTGTATTGGTAATTTGGTATATCACTTAATCACTATATAATAATATAATATTATAATTGACTAGTCACTATATAATAATATTATTAACGAAGGTAGGCAGGTAGCAGTAACAAATGTTCTTTTTTGTTACTGTAATAGTATAATTAATAGGGGTGAGCAGAGCCCGTCAATGCCCATCAAGCCCGTTAAAGCCCGTCAGTGCCCGGCCCATGGAGCCCGTGCCCATGGGCACTACATAGTACTGGGCTTTAGATGAGTCAAATGCCCGTGGTCTCGGGCTCTCTTGGGCCTTCAACTGCTCCCCCTATGCGGCCGGCCCGTCCTCTTCTATGATAACTTTTTTAATTTTTTTAATTATAGATCTTTGATCAAATCCTATATATTTAATTTATGTGTATTATACTATTACTATATTTATATATTATAAGTTATAAATTATAATCTGTAAATATAGTAATAGTATAATACACTTCAACTAATAAAGCTATTGCTAAAAATAAAAACCTAAAAGTCAAACCCTATTATTTTAATAATTAATTACTCAATCATCTATACATCTATTGATATTCTATTCTCAATCTCATCACATGCAAGATTAAAATTTGACATCGGCAATGTCGAGTTATATGAATCCGTTTACTACATACTGAATTTATATTTTAACTTAGTTGCTTCTCTTCCTTTTCTTTCACTTCAACTATGTTTTATTTCAAATTTGCAAGTATAATAGTTTGAAAAAAAAAATTCATGGCAATGAATTGATGTGCTGAAAGTTGAGACCCAAAGTTTGAATGAGAAAACAGTAAAATTATTTAAAAACATAAACAAATGGGCTGAAACCCGTGCCTGTCCGTTCGCCTAATGCCCGCTCTGAAGTCACTAATGCCCGTGGGCTGATCAATAGTACTGGGCTTTTAAATCTAATGCCCGCTGCTTGATGGGCCCATACTGGGCATTACCAATGCCCGCGGGCTTAGGCCCGTGCACACCCCTAATAATTAATTAATTATAATATATTTATAATTTTAAAACATAATGTGATGATGGGCCGGGCCGGGCTTAGATGGGCATTAGAACTTGAAGGCCCGGGTGTGCCCGAGCCCTCGGGCATCTAGCATCTCTAAAGTCAAGCACTATGTATCAGCCCATGGGCACGAGCCTGGCCGACACGACCGTATGGGATGCGGGCTCGGGTCAAGCCACCCCTAGTCAAATCAGTAAAAAACAACCAGTAAATCCAGTCCAAACAAGCAGTTGTATCGCCTGGATCGTGAGGCGAAAAGCAACTAAACGGAATAGTCACGCTGCTCGAAATCAACCAAAAAAAGACTCCCTCTCCCTGAAGGCCAGAGCGAGCGCACCCTAGGGCCTACCAATAATGGGTTTGGTACGGGATAAAACCCACACGCTTCAAGAGGTAGGTCTATTAAAGTTGTTATGTAGAAAAGTGCTATTTAAATAGTCCTATGTAAACGAAATAAGTAGTTGTGCTACACGAAATTCTATATAAAATAACACTAAAAAGAGCCATTATTATGACCAAATTTTTATAAATGTATTTGTAACTCCAAGAAAGTAGGCTGTTGTAAGTTTGTAATTATTCACTTATATATTTGTAAATATATATTTAAAATGCTTTATTTCAATTGTTAAATAAATATAAAAAACATATTTAGCCAAAAAACTTTGTTTTAAGACCGAAAGGGCGAGTTGGGTGCCTAACCCCTTCCCACCTCGTAAATTAGTCTCCGAACCTTTTTACAAATCTGGTTACTTTTGCTTTTTCTTTGTTTTCCTTAAAATAAAGATGATGTCTCTGTTGATCACATTTTGAGTCCACAAATGAGGCCGGACGTATTCCCACGCGCTTTAAAAGATTTTAAAACCATCCGCTGTTTCATCAGCGGGGGAACGATTATGATTCGGGGAACTCACAACATTTAAGAGTAATACTTCACATTTTTAGGGAACATAAATTATATGCCAAATTCAAGAAATGTAAATTTTGGTTTGAGAAGGTGGCTTTGTTGGGGCATGTGGTGTCAAAGGAAGGAATTTTAGTAGACCCGTCTAAGATTTAAGCGATGGTTAGTTGGGAAAGACCTACAATTGTAACAAAAGTGCGTAGTTTCTTGGGGTTGGCAAGGTATTATCACCATTTTGTTGAGGGTTTCTCGAATATTGTTGTACCTCTAACTAGGTTAACTTAGACGAATGTCAAATTTGTGTGGACGGACGATTGTGAGTCTAGTTTTCAGGAGTTGAATGAAAGACTAGTATTAGCCCCAATTCGTATGGTACCTTCGGACACTAGGGGTTTGTGATTTACAGTGATGCTTCTTTGAAAGGTTAAGGATGCGTGTTGATGCAAAATGGTAAAGTGATAGCTTATGCTTCAAGACAGTTGAAGAATTTTGAGAAGAATTACCCAACTCATGATTTAGAGTTGGCGGCGGTAGTGTTTGCTTTGAAAATTTGGAGGCACTATTAACTTGTGAAATTTACACAGATCACAAGAGTATATATTCACCTAGAGAGAACGGAACATGAGACAAAGAAGGTGGTTGTAATTGTTGAAAGACTACGATTGTACGATTTTGTATCACCTGGGGAAGGAAAACGTGGCAGTCGATGCTTTAAGCCGTAAGAGGAATGGGACTTTGGCTATGATGTTAACCAAAAAGAAAAGAATTTTGGTTGACACCAAGTCTTTGGGTTTAGAAGTTCAAGTGAGAGGTAGTAAGGGTTACTTAGCATATTTGAGTTTCCAACCATCTTTGTTAGAGAGAGTTAAAACAACTCAAACAGTTGACCCTAAGCTAGTGAAAATTTGTGAAGGTTTGAAAGATAGATTATACGATGATTTTCGGGTCGGGGAAGATGATACTTAACATTTTGGGAGTAGAATTTGTATTCCTTCTGATCCAAAGTTGAAGAGGGAGGTTTTAAAGGAAGCTCATTGTTCAAGGTTTTCAGTTCATCTTGGAAGTACAAAGATGTATTGAGATATGCACGACACTCTTTGGTGGGTAATATGAAATGGGAAATTGCAGATTTTTTCCATGTGTCTAGTATGCTAGCAACTAAAGTGTGAACATCAGAGACCCGATGGTTTGTTACAGTCAATGCCTATTCCTGAGAGGAAGTGGGAACACATAACTATGGACTTCATGGTAAGGTTACCTATAATGTTAAATGGCAATAATGCTATTTGGGTTATTGTGGATCAATTGACTAAATCAGCACACTTTCTATTTTTTCGAATCACTAATACTTTGGAAAAGTTGGCGAAACTGTATATAGACGAGATAGTCAGACTACATGGTGTACCGGTTTCAATAGTGTCCGATCGTGATGCTAGATTCACTTCAAAGTTTTAAGGAAGTTTACAAAAAGGTTTAGGAACGAACTTGAGCATGAGAACAACTTTTCATCCGCAGACGGATGGCCAGTCGGAGCGAACCATACAAACTTTGGAAAACATGCTTCAGACTTATGTTTTAGATTTACAAGGTAATTGGGATGACCATTTGCCATTGGTAGAATTCACTTACAATAAAAGTTATCATGCGAGGATTGGAATGTCCCCATTCGAAGCGTTGTATGGAAGAAGGTGTCGCACACCTACTTGTTGTGATTAAGTAGGGGAACAAAAGTTATTGGGACCGTTTGGTGCAAATTACCTTGGACAAGGTGCATTAGATCAAAAAGAGACTTCTTATGGCTCAAAGTAGGCGTGGTGAACTTGAGTTCGGGGTAAGGGATCATATTTTCTCAAAATTTCACCTACTCGAGGAGTTATGAGGTTTGGAGTTTAGGGAAAACTCATCTTGAGAATTTTTGGGCCCTTTGAAAATCTTGAAAATGTAGGTGCTGTTGCGTATCGACTTGTCTTGTTGCTTATGTTGTCAGGAGTTCACAATGTATTTCACGTTTCTATGTTAAGGAAATATGTTCCAGACTCAAGTTATATGATTGAATATAAGCAATTGAAGTTAAAAGAAGACCTCGGTTACGTTGAGAAGCTAGTTCGCATTGTGGATAGGAAAGATCAAGTATTAAGGAGACGAACTATTCCCTATGTTAAGGTTTGGTGGAACAATCATACAGAAAGAGAAGCAACTTGGGAGCTGGAGGAGGAAATGCGAGAAAAGCATCCCTGCCTTTTCAGTATGATTTAATGCTTCAAGTTTAGAGGACTAAATTTCTGTTTAGGGGGTGACAGTGTAATACCCCATAAATTCATTCATTTTCTAGAACATAGTATATTGTTAAATCATGGTTTGACATTTATATTTGAGCTGGATTTGTGTGTTGCTTGGGCCAGCCATTAGAATAATTATTGTTTGTTTATTGGGCTCGATCGATGAATAAGTTACTAATTATTTTAATAATAATAATAATAATAATAATTATTATTATTATAATAATAATAACAACAACAACAACAATAATATATTTAATAAGAAATCAGTAAATGGTTAATGTGTAAATACAGAAGACGTTAGAGAAGGAGTTACTGCACACTCGAGCAGTTAATTGAACGTGTTGTTGGTAGTTGATGTTGTGTGAGAAGTTAATTGAACGTGGGTTGTTGGTAGTTGATGCTCTATGGTGAGATTTAAAAGGAAACTTCGATCAGTTTACATGGAGTTATCATAGAGAGAGATCGAGAGGGAGACTGAAGATGGCAACAAGGATTGAGAAGGAGAACTTCGGAAAAAATGATTGAGACTAGAGGTGAGTTTCACTATTATTACTCTCTTTGCTTTTGTTTTAGTGTTAATTGAAAATAAAAGATTTGGGTAAGAGTTGACGATGGGAGCAAGGGCAGATGGTGAAGGAAGAGGACCGGTGTAGTAGGGAGAAAGAATCGGGATGAAATGAGAGAGAAAATGAAAGAAATAATAAAAGAAGGAGATAGTAACGGATAAGGTTGGGTGATGGAGTGGTCTTCGGTGATTAAACATGAGGAATGGTCTATAGGTGTAGGATAGACTAGCTTTGGAGTCATTGTGATTTTTGGGTGGTCAATAATATTGACTAAAATCATTACTCTTGATTATACATATTTAAGTATACTAAAACATCAATATACAAAATTAGAATAATAGTTAGTGTACTTAATCTCTATCTCAGCATGGTGAACTTATTTAATTAAGTTACGTACTTTGTATCTTATATTTAAGCAAGCACGAGTCGCTGCATTTTCGTGTATAAGTTAGTTTTACGACATCAAGAGATAAGAGATTATGCTTCTTTTAGGTTAATTTGTACATTCATATTTTCCATTTGGTTTCCTATATTTTCTTGAATTACCGTTTTTTAATATCTATGTCGGACCTCGTGTTGGTAGTTGATTTTGACTCCATCGGTTGACATCTTTGCTTCTTCTTTGTGATTTGTAATTTTGCAAAGTCTCATGTTAAACTTGATAATATCTGATATACATTTGATTTTTAAAAATATTTGAATTCGATAAAAATGCCAAAAGATGCTACTTGATTGAATTCCGTTACGATCACCACACTTGATTAAATTATCACCAAAGTGACCATTTGTTATTTGATACTTGCACCACGAGGCTTGTGAGTGCGGTATTCTGGGTTTACCTTTGATTATTGTATCCTACGAGATTTTGTTTGATTGGATCATTGGACCATTTACGTGATCATATTTTCTGAAGTAACATGTCGTAATGAACTGGTATGGGACGGTTCGTCATGATTAAGTCATTCAATTTTTCGTTTGCTCGTTATCGTTCTTCAAACTCTGTCAATTGTTATGAAATCTTTTGTTATAACTCGGATCTATATATGTGATTTATTGTGGGTCCTTCCCTTCTTAGAAACCGAAGGGTTGGTGGTGTATGAACTTACTAGGCATTTGTTCACTCGCCCTTTCATATTACTCTTCTTTTCAGGTAACAGGTAGAGTTGAGTTTCACGTAAGGAAACACGTTGAGAAGCTATGTTTGTTTAGAGTTTTATTGCTATTTTGGTTTGTAATGAAATATAATGACTAGTAAGAGAAGTTACTTCTTTATGTGTATTTTCAAGTAATGGTTGTAAAACATGGGAGATAGACGTTAGTTATGTTTGGTTGTTTCATAATGTTAAATAGTAGTTGACTTTTTTTTAACTTTTGGAGTTAAGTTAGAATTTGGTAGTGACATAGTCGAACATGGTCACATGATGTTGGGCCCATGTTTGGGGTGTACAAGTTAACTAAAGACCTCTCGAAAGCATAGATGCAACCTTTCGAAAGCGTAGAGGCAATTAAACTCTAAGACCTCTCAAAAGTGTAGAGGCAAGTAAATTAAAGACCTCTCGAAAGTGTAGAAGCAATTAAACTATAAGACCTCTTGAGAGCTTAGAGACAATTAAAAGACCTCTTGAGCGTGTAAAGGCAATTAAAAGATCTCTCGAAAGCGTAAAGGCAAGTAAATTAAAGACCTCTCGAAAGTGTTGAGGCAACTAACCTATACAACCTTTCGAAAGCATAGAGGCTAGTAAACTAAAGACCTCTTGAAAATGTAGAGGCAACCTCTTGAAAGCGTAGAGGTGACTAAACTATAAGACCTCTTGAAAGTGAAGAGGCAACCTCTCGAAAGTAAAAAATAAACTAAAGACCTTTGGAAAGTGTAGAGGCAATTAAACTATAAGACCTCTCGAAAGCGTAAAGGCAAGAAAATAGTAAGACCTTTAGAAGGCGCATAGGCCCTTAAATCAAAAGACCTCTCGAAAGCATAGAGGCATGTATAACAAAAATCCTATGGAATTAAAGATAGTCCTGCTCACACTAGAAGCCCGACAAAGATTCCCTTAAAGCCCTTTTGTAACACAAGAAATCCTGACTGCAAGTTCATTTGGGAGAACGTGATCAAAATCCTTGTAATCACAAGGTGGTTATGCTCACAAGTCGAGTGAAGATGCCTACACAGTCAAACTATGCTTGATTCAGATAAGTCAAAATACTTCATTATAGTCAAAAGTGACCAAAGTTTTGACCAACGGTAGTTCTGCCATCCTGGTTGTAAAAGATGAAAACATTCAAGCCTCGGTTGCCTCGAACAACTAAGAGAAACTTGCCCAAGCTCAAAATCAAAGAGAGAATCATGAGCAACTTGTACTCCTTACCCTTGAGATGAATCTCGAAGAATAAGGAGTAGTGAGCTATTGATGTGCATTTTTTGTATTCATCTCACTGACATTTTGGCCTTGCTAAAGTGGTGGGCTCTTTACCACAAAGACCCACTCTACGATATATTACCACCAAAGGCTATGAGCCTAGTCCAGATATGACAAGCCAACCCTATTCCCTCCATATATAAATAACCCCCAATAGCTTATAAGCAGAGGATGAATTGATCTCTCTTTTGCCTCTTTTTTTTCACCCACACACACTTGGGACTATGCACCATTCCATTTTTATACACCAGACTAATATACGCTCCAGAGGGTTCTGACAAGGATACCTCCTCATTGACATTTTGCATACATACACATATACACAACCAAATATCCGACTCAAACGACAATTTCACAATTGGACACGCAATAAAAGTGACCTATGTTCGACCCTATTTTTGGCACCCTCGATATGATGATTTTTTGGCATCATCAATTGGCTTCCGTTGTCGGAAACCGATCATTTCATTCCACTTTACTCACTGACTATATCGGCAATGGTGGAGCTTCGTTCGAATGGTATCAGACCCTATTAAAGGCAAGGAACCCACTTATATTCTGTGTGAACTAGGAAAAAGAAAACATGCATAGAACAAAAATTTAATGCCATCAGACAATATGCCATGACCATATGAGAAAAACGACGCCAAAATATCCACCAAGGATGACCTAACACTCCCACAAGTGCCTCGACAAGTGGGTGGAGGCGTCTCCTGTGCACTTCATGCACCGACAGCACTATAGCAAACATATCGTACTCCTTCCAGCGCCGAAAACAAAAAACGAACACCACCATCATGTGTTTCTTTAAAAAAAACGAGCTCAACGCCAAAAAAAATGCATCCAACATAAATCGGTCGCACTGCCACCACGCACCACCAAAAGTTGTTGAAGCCATCACCATGCCTTCAAAGGCTAGCCAAACGGATCTAACGCACAAAGAACGCTAGATCGAGACGTCCGTTTTCACTTTATTTCATCTGATGTCATCCACGATATCAACCCTTCTATCAGGTGTCCTTTTTCGGTTATGCCCTTGCTCTCTACTGATTTACACATAAGAACATATACTTGGATTTGCAATCACGGGCCTTGTAAAGTTGCCCAACTCATGGTTCATTAACACTTTTCATCACATATGTCATAATGTATTGTTGTATCACTATCACATTGTGTATAATGTTACATCGTCATTAGCAAAACAGTGATACACATTGCATAATCAACACTTATACATTATAAAATTTATACTTAATTTAATATTTTTGCACAATGATACCATTTCCTTAACACACGTATTTCTTTACTCATTACTTATTATCACACTAAATGGAATATTATAATATATCTATCGTAAATAGTGTATTGAAAATATTTCATGACATAACATATATTTATCGTAATAAATTTGATATAATATGATAAGTCACACAGTAATGTGCATTGTCACACATTAATAGAGCAATTAACGTGTCTTCTTAATCATTTAACTCGCAACATTATTCAAAAATAAATAAATAAATTATGACAAAATTATTTAATTGAGTGAACGCAAGCTTGATGACATTGGTAATTTTCAATAATATGTTTTTCAAGTCATCCCATAGACTCAAAATACTAGCATAAACACGATCTTATTTGCATAAGATTAAATGCACAACACCAACCCCAATTTTATTTAACAAGGGAATATTTTTGATTTGCAAATAATACGCTTAAACTTTTCAGGTACTCAATCCAAGTCAACTGTGCCTCAGAAACTAGGAGAAACCATGTCACTCTCCTTTTCAAAGCTGATCTTGATCTTGCTCGTGGTGAATACCTTGGGCGCGATTTTGACGCCAATCACATCAGTAGACGAAAGACCTCTCGAAAGCGTAGAGGCAAGTAAATTAAAGACCTCTTGAATGCGTAGAGGCGACTAAAATATAACATATTTCGAAAATGTAGTGGTATGTAAGCTAAAGACCTGTCAAAAGCATAGATTCAACTTCTCAAAAAAGTAGAGACACTTACACTATAAGACCTTTCAAAAGTTTAGAGGAAAGTAAATTAAAGACCTCTTGAAAGCTTAAAGGCAATTAAATTGTAAGACCTCTCAAAAGCGTAGAGACAAGTGAATTAAAGACCTCTCAAAAGCATAAAGGCAAGTAAATTAAAGACCTCTCGAAAGCGTAGAGGAAACTAAACTATAAGATCTTTCGAAAACGTAGAGGCAAGTAAATTAATGGCCTCTTGAAAGCGTAGAGGCAACCTCTCGAAAGCGTATATGCGACTAAACTATAAGACCTCTAGAAAGCGTAGAGGCAACTACTCGAGAGCATAGAAAAAATTAAACTAAAGACCTCTCGAAATTGTAGAGGCAGTTAAATGTAAGACCTCTCGAAACCGTTAAGGCAAGAAAATTGTAAGACCTCTTGAAAGCACAGAGGCACTTAAATCAAAAGACGTCTCAAAAGTGCAAAGGCATTTTTAACAAAATTCCTCTATAATTAAATATAGTCATGCTAACGCTACAAGCCTGACAAAGATTCACTTAAAGCCTTGTCCTAACACAAGAAATTTTGACCCCGAGTTCATCTACGATGACTTGATCAAAATCTTTGTAATCATAAGGTAGTTATGCTCACAAGTCGCGTGAAAGAAGACTACACGATTCAACTATACTCCCCTATGATTTGTCAAAATACCATATTTAACCAAAAGTGACCAAAGCTTTGATCAATGAGAATTATGCCATCCTGCTTGTAAAAGATGAAACCATTCAAGCCTTGGCCGCCCTGAACAATTGAAAGAAACTCGCCTGAGCTCAAAATTAAAGAGAGAATCATGAGCGAATTGTACTCCTTACCCTCGAGATGAATTTCAAAGAATAAGGAGTAGGAGAACTATTGATATGCATATTTTCAATTCGTCGTGCAGACGTTTAGGCCTTGCTGAAGTAGGTGGACTTTCTACCGCAAAGGCCGACTCTACGATATATTACTACCAAAGGCTATGGGCCACATACACCAACCAAACCCTTATGCCTCAAAGTATAAATAACCCCACTAGCCTATAAGTAAGGGATGGATCGATTTGACTCTTGACTATCTTTTTTACTCCACACATACATAGGGGCTACATGTCCTCCCTTTTTTATACACCAGACTGATAAACATGTGGGAAGGTTTAGGTAGGGATCCGTCCCCGCCGACTCACAGTGCTCATTTTGCAAACATACACACCTACACAATCAATATCTGACTCATACAACAATTTCACTGCCAAGTAATGATAAAAGTGAACCATGTTCGACCCTACTTTTGGCACCTTCAGTATGATTATTTTTTTGTCATCATCATCCACTAAACCAATTCGACTCAAATTTCACAGTTCGTAACTTTAGGTAGCAATGATGGCACGGTAATATTCGATCGAGTACAGAATAATTAGGCATCTCCAATAGTTAAACCATTTACATAGTTTTTTATATGCCACATCACAAAAGCAACAAACTCATATCTTCACAAACCTTCTTCATAATGGTTAAACACATTTTACAACTTTTTGGGTCCCACCATCAAAAAATCATTACTTATCTCACTTTATTTAATATTTCTTTTTCATTTTCACGAACAACTCATTTTTTATGAACCACTCCTACTTTATGAATCTCCTACAATGATAAAGTTTTTTATGAACCAAATCATATTCCTAAGAAAATGTACTCCCTTTGTTTTCAAAATATCATCATCTTAGACTCGGTAGATCATTTTAAAAAAGTAATTGTCTGTATTATAAAAATTGGTGTAATGTGTGATTTTTTTTAAATGTCCTTTAGTATTTTGTTATAATTAAATTAGGTAGAAAAAATAAGGGTAAAGTGATAAAAAAATTCTAAAAAAGAAAATTTTGAAAGATGATAATTATTTTGGAACAGATAAAAAATAAAAGGAGGACAATTATTTAAAAACGGAAGGAGTACTAAATTTTACCATTGAAAGAAGCCCTTCGACATTACATATTGCCAACTAGGCAACAAATAAATTAGCACGAATTTTCTATATAAAAAAATTATCACGAATTTTGTAGAAAGGATTAGGGGTTTGAATTTCGATCAATTAAGAAATTAACAAGCACAAATAATTTAGTAGAAATTCAATTAGCTTGCAGATTACAAATGTTCGATAGGATTACAAGAGTAATTTGTTGATATTCCGTGTTGCAATTATTTTATTATTTATTGTTATCATTCATTGTTGTTGCTTTTGTTATTATTTTGATTATTACACTTTATTTAAAATTATAATAAATAGGAGATATGTCATTATACCTAGAGTAAGTTATAATTACCAAAGAGATCAAGCATACACAAAAAGTAACACCCCGAGGCACAAAGTCGCACGTGATATTTTGGGTCATCCAAACCTACCACTAGTCGACTTAAAAATCCACGAATGATAATGATGTTCAGCGATAACAGTAGTGTATAGCCAACTTATAAATTACATACAAGTCTCATAATTTTTAGGCTCAATACAATGATACATAATTTAGATACTTCATTTTTGGTGAAAGTCGTCAATAGCCAAAAACAACATTATTGTATTATTAACATTGTTTAGTGGTCAGACAATGATAAGCAGTATTATTAATCTCAGTACTATTAGTGTCATCGGTATTAATCCTTACTTGTATATCGGGGGTAGTTTTATCACTTGTATATCGGAGGTAGTTTTGAGATTACAAATGTTAATTCCATTTTTTTTCTTCAGTAAGGGCGCTAATAATATCACCCTCCCCTTTGGTATTAATAGTGAGGGGATAATGACTTTATCCGGATAACTTGTGCTATTCATCCCGACCACTTATTGCGTACCAAACATCAGACAACTCGGCTTATTAATCCTATCTGACCATAATTCTGGCTACCAAACGACACCTAAGGGCATCCATAACGTGGAAAATTCATTTAGGTCCCTAGGTGGACTCCACAATGCCACTTAGGATTTTGAAGAACTAAAACCAACCTTCACAATATTTGATTCTTCAACTTAATTCTTTAGGTAGACCTCATTGTACTTTTTAAATATAGATAATTTATAATTAAAATTTTCAAACAAAATATTTTTTTTTATGATTTTAATTAATATATTGCATATTTTAATTATGGTTTTAATTAATATATTATATAGTTTAATTATTATATTGTATAATTAATTTGGAAAATAACAAACTTTTTTTAAAATAATAGAAATACTTTTTCAAAATATTTTTAAAACAATTTTGGAAAAGAAAAATGAAGAGAAAGGAAAAAAATGAATATCAAAGAAGAAAAGAGATGGAAAAAAATGAGGGAGAGAGAGGGGGAGATTGGAGTCCAGATCTTCTGTATCATTTGTGTGTATCACTGGTGTATCACTTTTTATCTCAATCATTGGTTAAGATGCAATAGTTGAGATGCAATGGTTGAGATGAAAAGTGGTACACCAGTAGTACACACAGTGCTACAGGAGATCTGAACTCAAACGATTGGCATGTGCAAGAGGCGGAGGGGGGGGACTATGCTGCAGGGCGGGAAGGTGGTGGGGCAGACGGAAGGCTTCTTGTTCACGTACATTTCAGGCCCGTGTAAAGCAGCACCATTGTTCTCACGCATGGGTGTAGAAAATGGGCTTGGAAGAATTATTTTTGGTCGGGGTACCAAATCTCCTTTTTTTAAAATTGAGGATCAGTAGTGGTTCTCTACTTACTCTTTTGGCGACTCAAACCCATAACTTATTAGATATGGATAAAGCGTCTTATCACTGAGCTGTACTTATCACTAAATTGTACTTATCAAAGATTTGGAAACCCAAAATTCGAAACTCCCACAATATGAAGAACTCACTTTTTAGATTAGAAATTCATCGGAGAACCCACACTATGGATGTTGTAGGTGCGATAACATGTGATAATTTGTACCTATCTAATAAATGGTGAAAATGTTTTATACGACCATAGTACTCCCTAGGGGTGTAAATCGGAACCACCGAACCACGAAACCGAACCGAACCAAACCAAATCAGTCGGTTTGGTTCAGTTTTGGTCAAAGACGGTTCGGTTTCGGTTTCAAAAATTGGGAAGCCACGCGGTTCGGTTCACGGTTTTTGATATCGAACCAAACCGAACCAAACCAAACCAAACCACGCTATATATTTTTATTTTTTTATTGTATAATATATATTATATTACATATATTAACTATTTTGAACCTTTGATTTATTCATTATATATATATATATATATATATATATATATATATATATATATATATATATATATATATATATACAATAGAGCTCTATTATACAATAGAGCTCATACTCGCACGCTCGCAATTGACTAAAGCTAATCAGGGGCTGAGATCAATTCATTTACTGAGATCATGTGGTCCTAAACTCTTCAAGAGTTCACACGTGTGACTACAGTTGAGCATCCCCATCAATTCCCTCTACGGCTCTACGTGCATACCATGTCCCCAATCCTTTTCTCTCTCTTCCTCTGCGCCCTCTCCCCTATTCTTACCTTGGAGAACTCGCCTTACCATCTCTATCCTCACCACGGCACAGTTAACCGCCACCTTTTCAAGTTTCCTACTAATCCCAATCCCGTCAACGGCTCCGTTGATGTCACCGTCGATCCTTCTAGACACCTCTGGTTTCGTCTTCTTTACCGCTGGGGCTTCGGTTTATGATGTTGTTTGCCGCCGATTCGCTCGCCGAAATCGAGTCCAGGGCAGTCATCTTTTATCGAGGTTGTTCTTGCCACCGCCGAAATCGAGCACTGCCAGATCGGATTTGCTATGCTTAGGGTTAGTCATCCTGAGAAACTGGGTCGTGCACAACATCTATCTATCGCTCTATCCTTTCCGACTTGGTGAGTGATTGCTTTCTTCTGTGTTTGATGCCAATGTGAATGTTGATGGGCAGACTGTCAATTTGGGTCTCTGGGACACCGCTGGTATTATGTTCCCCCAGGTTTACATCAGGTATGATGAATGCATGCCTGCCAATTTCAGTTTGTTAGTGTGCATGTGATTATTTTTGTGAATTTATCAAAAAACTAATCAAAGTTGAATAATAGGCAGTGTTGTTTGTTGTATTAGGTTGAGGAATCAGTTTATTGTCTTTTAAGGTAGAGTAAAGGTAGAGTAGTGAAGTGAAAACATGTGTAAGCCTTTTCTCTCTTCATCTCTGTATTATTTTTTTTGGTCTAAGCTTAACATTACATGAGTGGGTATCGGCTTTTATAGCCTCTTTATTTTTTGGTTGAATTTTTATTGGAGTGTGATGTTATATTAGCGCTCTTCAATTAAGTATTAATCCAATTATATATTGATCTGGGTTGGTGGTGGAATTAAATGAAATAGGTATGCGTAGGTGATAGCAATATAGAGCACATCAAAAGTGGACGATGAGCGGTGGCTGGCTTATTGGATCTTATATTCATTTCTCACTCTTATGGAAATGCTTATTACGCACTCTCCTTGAATGGTTCCTACTTCCCACCTTCCTTTGTTATTACTCGATCTACGTCTTGGTATTGGTTCTAATTTTGTTTTTGAGTACGAGATTGAAGTGAGTTTTATGGTTTTAATTTTTTCCTTTTCTATTTTCCATTGGTTTTAGGGATTAAATTAAATGGGAAAAAAGATCAAGAACAAGGCCGCCGAAATCGATCCTTAAAATCTGTAAGCTTTCTCTCTTTTTGTCACTCTTTTAATTGTTTTATCTATGCGTTTCTTTTGATTTTGCTACTATGTTTCAATTGAGTGATTGTCAATGTGTGAGCTTTTTAAGTCTGTTCCGTTATTATGAGAGAATTTTTTTTTCGGTTTTTGTTTTTGAGTGATTGCGTTTCAATCTGTATTTGCAAGAATATTTTTGTTGATATAAAATTGGTGATCAAGGGATGGTAAATAATGTCAGTGCATGAGTACTGCTCAACTTCTACTTCCTCCGATCATATTCTTCCTCCGGATAATGTGATCCCTTTCTCTTCCTTTTTCCTTTCCCTCTTTATCTACATCTATGTATCTATACCTTTTCCTTTTCTTCTCCGTGTATATAACCTCTCCCTCTCCTCTTCGACCACCGCACCCTTTTACTTTTCTTCTCAATGGTAAGTTATTTACTTTCTGTAATTTGTTACTTTCAGTTTTGGGTTTTTTAATTGTTCTATTGTTCTACTGGTTTTGTATTTGATTTTTCTAGGAAGAGTACAAAATTGCTACTTGAAGAAGAAGCAGGGTCTCTTAATTTTCTCTTTGGGTCTATCCAACCCCACACCCTCCCGACTACATCAACGGTAAGTTATTTACTTTCTGTATTTTGTTTCTTTCAGTTTTGGTTTCAATTAATTTTTTAAAGCTTTATGTATTTGGATCGAGCCTCCATTCATTACGTCGGAATCGAGCCCTAACCCCTCAATTCGCTGACCTCTTTGTAATCTGTAAGTTTCTACCTAAAATATGTGTTTCATTTTTTGTTTCATTCTACAAACTTTGTCTTCGCTGGAATTGAAGCTTCTGTGTTCAAGCTTTTCCCCCTTTCGTGGCTTCCTCCACATCAACTCCACCAGAATTGAAGCTTCTGTCGCCACCCCCCCCTTTCCACCGGAAATTATAAGCTCTCTCTTATTTTCGTTTTCTCATTCAATATCTTTTGATTTAGGTTTTACTATCTTTGGAAATTTCTTTGTGTGGTGATTTTTCTTAATAAGTTGTACTATTTAGTATTATAGTTAGTATTTGTGAAAATTGTTGAGTTTTGGAATTTGAGTTCAATTTAATTTTTTTTAACTTGCTGGGAATCATTTTTGATGTTTGGTGATTAGGATTGATGTTTTCATTTGCAGTTGTTAGTTTGATGTTTGGATGAAGAATTTTGTTTTGGTTTTTCGGCACATGTGAATTTGTTGGTTTGAGTTTTTCTTATTCTACCTTGACACGATGACTATTATTGTGTTTCTGCCAATCATTGATCTTTGTTTGATTTTGATGTTGTGTTTCTACCAAATAATTGATGTTGGGTTTCAAATCCTCAATAATCAAAAAGAGGGCATGAATGCATGAATGCAACCGATGAATTAATCCTCAAGTGATTGCATGATTCTTTGCCATCTCATTCAATTCCTCGGTTTTTGAATTTGCAGAGTTGATTTGTATAAATTCATATCTATATCATCATTATCATGTTAAGCTTCCTGTTCATTTTCACAGAAAACTGTCAATATTAGGAATTTCCAAAACTATGCACTTTGTTTGCTTTGAATTTATCTATCAAGCGTTCACCATGATTGTACCAGTTCAGTTGTCAGCTTCCTTTGAAGATAAAAGCACCCATAATCAGAATTTTATGTAATTTTAAGAGAGAAAATTTGGTTTCTTTATTTTGTATTTTGATTTTTCAAAGTTCTACTGGAAAATTATGATCATGTAACATTTTTTTTAATTGTATCAGCTTGCTTCAGTTGATATTCTTCCATTTTTCTTCTTCCTTCTCGAGCCCACCATTTCCGCCGTGAACTGCCCCCTCTGCCAAAATCTGTAAGTTTTTCTCTCCTTTCTTTTCTCTATGCCTAATTTGTTTTCTCCCCTCTTTCCTCTCTTTTCTTTCAGTTTTGGTTTCAATTAATTTTTTAAAGCTTTTTGTATTTGGTCTTGCTGGGAAGGGTACAAAATCCTTGGTACTAAGAAAAAGCGGGGTGTTAATTTGGTTTCTTTATTTTGTATTCTGTCTCTCACAAAATAATCTGTAATCCGGCCCCTTACTTTAGTTTCGTTACAGTGCAATATATCACTTTATTTATTATGTCTCTCTGTTTATTTTGTTACCTCACATGCATTTTATGTAATGGGTTTCCTCTGATTTTACACACTCAGTTTGTCCCCTTCTGCATTTTAGAGATAACATTAAGAGGAAGAGACAAAGATGTAGTCGTGTTTGTTTTCATTTGCTTCAGGAGATTTCCTTTTTTCTAACACATGGTTAAACCCTTTTGCATTTTACAGAGTTTCTCTTTTGATTGTCCCCATTATCCCCTTTGTTTTGCCCTGCATTTGAGCCATATTCAGATAGCAATGTATAAGTTTCTACCACTAAAATAGCCTTGACCCCCTTCCAACAAAATTCTGGCCTTGCTAGAAAATTCAGTATGTAGATAGCAGTGTGAATTTTGTTCACCACGCTGTCTGCATCCCCTAGAGGTTCAATAGCATCCCCTAGAGGTTCAATAGCAGATATTGATGGAGTTTCCGTAGTGACAGAATGGGTAGATGACTTCTTTGATGTGTTGTTAATTTTGCTGATTGACGGTGAACTGGGATCATAAGATTGAGGCTGAGTTCTTGACTGGACTCCAAGCGAAGATGAGAAAAGTAATGGCCTCTTCTTTGAAGAAGACAAAGCAGAATCATGCTTCAACATGGAGTCCTCGTGTTGTTTAGATTTCTCTGATAAAGAAAATCCACAAGTGGTGCGCCGTAAGGCCATTGAATCTGTATTGATGTGGGTTCTGCCCGATATTTGATGCGCTAGAGATAATGGGGCAGCCGAGACGTCAAAGGTGTCAACCGAGCCTCTTTCGAAGTGTAGGCAGCTGATGCCAAACCAGATCTGCAGCAGTGCTCATGCATAAGGAGCGTGTTCCCCGAAATTAAAATGTACAAGGCACAATAATGATGGCTGATTGAGAAAAAAGAGAGGGAGGAGGAGATGTGATAGGGTAAAAAATTCAATCAAATTAACAGATATGAACCAGGTACCTTGAATGGTAAGTAATAGGAGTGGCAGCAGCTATAGCAGCTCTCTCTATAAGCCTTAGTGTAAAACCCTAGTTTATTGCTTACGTGTTTATGGCATGAGATCATACATTAGTAATCATCATTAGTATGTTAACTTAGCTCACTTATATGTTTAAAGTCGATAGCATGTTCATTGACGTCGTTTGGGATGCTCGTATGCACCTTTCCTTCACGAGTTGCTTTGGAACTCGGGTTTGTGTTTTATGTTGTAAACACTTGGATAAATGTTAGAGACTACTCATAACATCATTAACACGCTTTAGATGTTGGTTGAATGCTAGTTGCATCGTCGGTTTGATTGCTAGTTTGATTCGAGCGTTAACCCTTCTCCGTTTGACCTTTTCGGTTGTTGTTCGGGAGTGTTTTTCCAAAGTTCTTAGCCATGTTTGATTGAGGTTTGAACATTGATTTGCTTTGGTGATTGTTTAGAGGAGTTTAGGGTTGAATTCTAGACCATTTCGGGCTTTGGAGGACTTGAGGGTGCAAGAGGGAAGGACCTAGAACAAGCGAGGGAGTAAAATGTAACTTCTAGGTATGACAGAGTGATGCGCTCGCATCACTCATGTAGCATGCGACCGCAAGGGTCATGTTGACAGCTTACGGGAATTTTTGACTTCTCTCCAATTTGTCCAACCAAACCCCACCCAAACCCAACCTAACCCACCCTAAACCACCCTAGTTCGTCCTACACATCCTCTCTTGCATGCTTGACAAGTTTTAAGTGGTTTGGATGCATGTACAACACATGGCAAAGAAAGACCTCCAACATGCAAGGCCATGCATTGGACACCTTCCCCCACCCCACTTCAGCCATTGCATGACCATTACCTCCACTAAACCCACCATAATCAGTCATTCTCTTCCAAATTCGTGGCTGAACATTTCATGAGAGTTATAGAGAGTTTATACAAGGTTCTTGAGTGTTCATCAATGGTGGCCAAGCTTTGAGGAAGCCATTTCCAAAACCGAACGGTAGAAATGAAGAGGAGAGCAAGGAGAACACATACCCAACCTTGCATGGACGTTTTTGTACAACTTGTAGAGCTTGTTTAAGGTGAGTTACAACATCTCTTCTTATTTCTTTTAGCCTCATTGACCCTAGGGAAAACAATCTTGCTATATGAGGTCAATGAGAGCACTTAGGACTTTGTAGAGATGCCATGTTCTAGAATATGTTATATGATGAATTTGGGTTGTATGAACAGATTATAGACATATTATAAACCATGATATTAATGTTATATATGTGTAGTAATGTATGATAGATCATGCTACTTTGTTGTTTAAGTGTTGGGAGCATATTGGATGAGATAGTTAGGCTTGTAGAGATGCCATGATCTCGTATGTGCTAAATGATGTATTTTGGGTTGTGTAAACAGATTATGATCAGATTGTAAATCATGATTTTAAGGTTATTTAGGTGTAATAATGTATGATAAATCATTCCATCTTGTTGTTTAAGCATTGTGAGCATGTTTGATGAAATAGTGAGACTTGTAGAGATGCTATGTTCACGTATATGCTAAATGTTACATTTTTAGTTGTATGATCAGATTATAAACAGGTTATAAACCATGTTTAGGATGTTATTTATGTGTGATAAAGTATGACAAATCACCCTACCTTGTTGTTTAAGCATTGGGAGCATGTTTGATGAAATAGTTAGACTTGTTGAGATGCTATGTTCACGTACATGCTAAATGCTACATTTTTAGTTGTATGATCAGATTATAAACAGGTTGTAAACCATGTTTAGGATGCTATTTATGTGTGGTAATTTATGATAAATCACCCTACTTTGTTGTTTAAGTGTTGGGTGTCAACCACTGTTTTCGCGAGGCAAATTTTGTAGCGGATGGTTTGGCTAATCTGGCCATTGATTCTGCTTGTAACCTTTCTTTTCATTCGGCCCAGGATTTGCCTATTTCTATTAGGTCTAATATTATTTTAGATGCTCAGAGCATGGCTAGGATTAGAGTCTCTTAGTGCTCTCTTTTCTGTTGTATTCTTTTGAGGTAAGGCTCCTTTGTCAAGTTGTTCAAAGAGGTAAATTTGGTTGTCCCCTTAAGTTTGTATTTCCTATTTATTTTTAATAAAATCTACTTGAGTGCCTGCTTCTATTAACAAAGTGTTGGATTGCATATTTGATGAAATGACAAGAATGTACATGCCTAGTTTGTGACTTTGATTCTATGTTTCATACTTGATTGTTTGATTGAGATTTTATGGGTTTAATGACCTTAGTAACCTATTTAATTACGTTAGTATGGACATAGGAAGTATTGAGGCCAATGGCTTCTATACCTAATTTTGAAAGATTGACTATGACTCAGCGGAGTTGACCATTGGAGTTAGTATGACATTAAGGAGTAATAAGCCTAAGTCCTACAATTTTGGGGTAGTATTAATGGGGGTTAAGCCTCCAAGCATTTTAAAGTGTATGAAGAACACTTGATGATTAGAGCCTTGATTTTATCCCTAATGTGATTATGTGCTAGTTGTGAATTAAAGGATGACTAGATGATTGTAGAGTACTTGCCTACTTATTTGAGCATATGAATATGAATTACGTATGCTTGAAGTTGAGTCAGCTAGGTGAAACATATTCTTTCCGATGCACATTTCACGAATTGTGAGATTCGTGATTTTGATGGATCGCCCGCCGGATTGCACACACCCTCTATCGATGGCCCGCAGTAGGGAAGTAGTTGATCTTAGTTGTAGTATGGAAACATGACTTTGATAACTATCGGAACTCGGCGGAAATGTCTCGGGGACGTCGATATCCACGAAAGGGATATCGAGGACACATAAGTTTGGCATGTTTTTGCGGGCGACATGCGTGAGGAAAAAGAATAACGATATCACCTCCCTTTTTATGAATTGACTCACGAGTGCTATATGTGAATAATGTGCTCGTGAATATGATATGATATGAAATGATGGTTGATTGAATTAATGAAATGTTATACTTGTTGATAACATGATATTCAAGATTGTTAAGTATGAATGCCTTGACATGATTATTTATGAAATGTATATTATGTCAATTGCATGAATTATTATTGTTGAGCATGATGCCATGAGGAAGTTGATAGAAGTTATGTTAGTAACTTGCTAAGTCTTTATGACTTACTCTATTTGTTTTGATTGTTTTCCCTAGATTCGGTGCCGCAGTGGTTCGAAGTGATTCTCAAGTAGCGTTGAAGAAGCTTGTGACGAGGTTGCTACCTTGTTAATTTTAGTACTCTTTTCTTTTGGCAAGGACTGACGGGACATAAAGTTATATAAACTTTATGTGGGGTAGCAAGACTTGATGTGTTTGTTTAATTAGTACTTATTGTTTTGAGAGCTGAGCATATGTTAGTCGTGCCTATGTATTTATGTTGATCATGCTTTAGTTGTTTAACCATGTATTGGTTTGTTTAAATATGTTTATTATCCGGCATGTTTTTAGCCGTTAAGCATGTTAGACTAGAGTTGTAGACTTAGTTTAATATTGGGTTCGCCGTAGCGTCGCCGATGACTTGATATATATATTGCCATAAATTGTTAA
>CM028377.1:121359764-121470622 GCA_013146195.2 Codonopsis lanceolata
GATAAAATGTTGGCTTTGTTTTCTTCATAGAGCTAACAAGTATCTTCCACCTCCTTAGCCTGTATCTGTTTCTTTGTCTTTGCACAGTGGTCACCTTTTTCGAGGTTTGGTTGGTAGGCTCGGCGGGATCTAGTAAGGTGGCTAACATCCCCACCGACCCAAGTGGCTTTTCGATGTTGCAAGTATTTTGGCTACCGGGATAGTGTCCCCGAGAGCATATTGCGGCTAGGCTCTTTTATGGAGGTAGATGGAGAGAGAGGAATGAGTATATATGGTAATGGATGGCTAATTTTTTCGAACTTGGGAGCAGTGATTTTTCATCAACCTCAATCATGTTGATTTGAGGAAGAGGGTTATTATTGTATTTGGTCGGGGGGAGGTTTTCAATTACCTTGTCATCTATCAAATCTGGATAGCATGTTTGAGTGTATAACATCGTCGGTGAGGTGACCCTTGTGGCGATGATACTCATGTCTTGGGCATGGTTCCATGTCGAGGCGGGGGTTTGGTGGCATTTTCCGAGGCTTCAACACTCCACTGAGCCATTAGCCCGTAATATCGAGACAGAGGAGCTTGCAATGCGTCAAAATAGGTTGACCTGTTGCGGCCTCGAAATTTACATTGGGCCATTATTCCCTCAAGCGAGTTGGCCGGACACATGCGGCCCATAGGACCATGGAGTAGCACTTAGTTTTGAGTAGGAAAAGTGGGTGAGCATCTCTACCATGTTGGCCAGTCTTTGAGTGCGGTATCTTTCCTTTAGAGTATCGGAAAGAATTGGAGGGTGTATTGACTTTTAGTTGCCGTCAGTATATCTTCATCAATCACGAACCCCTATCTCACCACTTCTTCTGTGGGAGATAGCGCATGTGTTCAGTATATGGGGTGGAGGTTTTTGATGAACATCAGGCATGACTTCGGTAGGATCAGTCTGTCAAAGTTTGGGCCAACTTTCGTTTCCACATTGCAAATCGGCACATGTTTCTTTCTCCTTTGGGTGCGTGACTCGAGGTCTCTTTTATTTTACGGGCTAGTGTTGTCTTTATACCTTTCAGGAATTCTTCGGCTATCAGGTCCCGGTATTGAGTGCTCTTGTCGACAACATCGGCCATTGCTTGGCGGACCTACCCAGTGGGGTGGAAATGGAAGCCATAACTTTAAAGCTAGCTCCCTCTTATTTGCATACCGGTGGAGTAGGATTTTAGATGGGATATAGGGCATCCAGTCCCATCGAACTTTTCTATGTCGGGCATTTTGAATTTTGAAGCGTCTGCGTGAATGTTGTAATGCTTTAGGGCATGCGTAGAAATTCCCTTTGTTGCGCAGTTTGAGCATCATGGTTTCATGTTTTCCATATCGGCTTCCATTTTGGTGTGGGGGAGTTGGTTTTAGGTATATCTTTGCAGGATTTGGGAAAATTGGGTTGATTTCTTGGCGTGTGGTGTTGGGTATGGATTTTGGCGAGGGTATGGATCTTGGGTCGGATTTTGGTGGGTAAGGATTTTGAGCCTGGATATGGATTTTGGGTTTGGATAAGGATTCGGGACTGGTGGATTTTGGGTAGGATAGAGATTTTGGACTGGATAAGGATTCGGGACTGGATATAGGTTTTGGGCTGGATAGGGATTTTGGGCAGTATAGGCATTCTGGGCTGGATAGAGATTTTGAATTTGGTGGATTTTTGGGTGGTGGATTGTTGGCGAGTACGGGTTTTTGATTTGGTGGGTTATTGGCGTATATGGATTTTGGGTAGTGTAAGTGGTGGATTTTGGATGTTCGAAGGCGGATGGCTAGGATCGTCGGGGAGGTAAGTAAGTAGTAACTTGGCACGATGGGTTATAGCTACGGGGATCCATATGTGGGCTATTTTGGAGTGGGTTGTTTATGGGAAAAGGGAGGTCATTTGGACTCAGATTGGAATGTTGGTGTTTGGGATAGGATATGGAGGATATGACGGGTGGGATTGACATTTGGGTAGTAGGGAGTTGGTGGAGGTTAGGATTTGGATTGTGCCGCGGTGTTTGGTGGGTTAGTGTTTGGGCCGAGTGTTTGGGTTTGGAAGTGTATGTGAGGTTGATGCTTCTTGGAGCTGCGAGGGGAAGAAATTACCTCACCGGCTGGATTTCAAGCTTTGTACAGATTAGCCATTTGGTTCATTATTCGGTCGTAGGTTGCACCCAAATTCTGGTCTAGCTTACTGCTTTGCATTGCCGGTGTCGGAGCATATCCTGGAGCCCTTGTATCTGTACCCATAGTAGGCATTCACTTTTCTCTGCCATCTTGTGCGGATCTGTACCCTCTCAATGTTTTTGCCCTTGTCGATCTGTTTACGACACTCTACGATCGATCTCACACTTGATTCCGTATCAATCGGCGGATGTGTCTGCCTTTCCAAATTCGGGCCGGGTTTACGGGGAAAATGGGCACAGTATCGAAGAGAAATTTGAAGGCTTTCTGTGCTTGGAGTACATCGTGCCTTTATTAGTATATTTTATTATTTATTATTTTTCCTACAAAATGACCGGATAAGCACCCGCTTAATTTTGACAGTCTCAGGACTTTCCTGGAACAATGGATTCTTTCTCCAGAGTATAGGACCAATGTATTGCACCTGCCTTTCGACTCCCCGAGATCCGACTGATCCCAGGCGAAGGGCCTATACTCTTTCCGGGATCCACCATTCGGAATGCTCTAGGTCGAGCATTTGAAAATAATAAATCAGCCCCAGTGTATATTTTTTTTGACTTGCGCATTTTTTTTTCGACTTGCGCAGATTTTTTTTTTTTGACTTGCGCATTTGTGTTTTTTTACTTATGCATTTTTTTGACTTGCGCAGATTTTTTTGACTGGCGCACATTTTTTTTGCTGACCCACAATTTAAAATGCAAAAAAAAACCGATTCGGTCTAAGTGTCTGAAAAACTACATGCAGTCTAACGTTGCCTTATGCAGGGGGTAGGCTAGTCGTGGTGTAGGGTAGCAGTTCGGAATACATTTATATGCATGTGCGCGTGTGTGCGGTATCTAAAAAGCAAAAAGAAGTTTTTTTTTTCGGATATAGAGATAGAAAATAAAACAGATATAGCATGTCTTGCTGTTATGTATGGATTTTCTCGGCTTTTTAGCTTAAGCGCGAGCAGGCAAGCATACCATCAAGAAATAGAAAGAAAAGTGGGGAATCTATTTATTTTTAGAAAGTGGGTCCTAATCCCAAAATAAAATGACAGAATGAATGCATATATATATATATATATATATATATATATATATATATTTGCAGAATGAAAATAAAGCGGAATAAAATAATATAAGGCCGAAAATGAAAAGATTTTGAAAACAAAACCCCGGCCCGTTTGTTGTGCTGCCCGGAAATAAAAAGAAACATTACATATATATTATATATAACTATATATATATACATTTTTTTTTTGAAGATTTTTTTTTCTTTTTAAAAAATACGAATATTTCCAAGTATATCCGTAACAGTGTTTGAAATGAAACTGCTGCAAGATGGAGGATCATATCCACAAATATAGACACGGATGTTAAAGGAACACAATATTAGACTGTTTTAAATTAATATAACAAGCATACTTTAGCCAGAAACAAAAGAAAAAAAAAGTTTTGTTTAATGAGTCTAGCCCTCCATTTTTATTCATTAAAATAAAAAACGATCTCCCCAGAGTCGCCCTTGTGGGTTCCCAGGAAGTGCTCCGCCCCCGCCTTGGATAGGGGGTGGCGTCCGTGCGGATGCTGGTGACATCCAGCTCCGTTCGCCTCCCCTTGTTTAGGGAGATCGAAATCAAAAGTCTTGGGAGGAGTCTTTGTCGAATAGCGCGTTGGAATGCGCCTCGGTTGCCTTTAGTGGATTTTTGATCCAATATGGGAGCTTTGGATTTTCTATGTCAAGTTATCCCTTTTTTAGGGGATACCAGGATATAGGAAAACATCACCTTTCCATTCCCATCCTCCCTTGTTTAGGGAGAGCATTGAAAGTGCAAAGAAAGATGTTGCAGCGCCCTATGGATTTTATGAAAATAGCCTTATGGCCTATTTCGGATTCACTATGAGTGCTTTGGGTTTTCTACGTCAAGTTATCCCTTGTTTAGGGATATCGGGACATAGGAATACATCACCTTTCCATTCCCATTCTCCCTTTTTTAGGGGAGAACATGAAAGTGCAAAGAAAGATGTTGCGAGGCCCCACTGGATCCAAAATGTTTTTAGAGTTGCCATCTTTATTTTAAGGTATAAATATAGCAAAACCAGAAAAAGAAAACCAGAGATAGAGAAAACGGGTTCGGAGGCTAAGTTACGAGTTGGGAAGGTGCTAGGCACCCAACTCGCCCTTTCGATCTCAAAGCGGTTTTTGGCGAAAATATGCTTTGTTATATTTATTAAAGCAGATAAATAAAGCATTAACTACTTACAAATACATCCATTACATCTATATTATTCTGGACTTGAAATGACTCTTTTGCAAACAATTACAAATATACTTGGAAATATTTGGCCAGTAATGTGACTACATTTAGTATTATTTCCTAAATAAATCCGGGCGACATAGCGCTTATATATTGATATTGAACCGGACCGGAAATAATACATTTACAAATAAAGACTTTATTGAATAAATGAAGCAAATAAATACAAACTTATCTAAAAATATTTTGCCATAATAACGGCTACATTTAGTATTATTTCCTAATTAAATCAGGCGGCATAGCGCTTATATGACTACATTGGGCGGATGGAAATAATACTATTACATGGAAATGAAAGACTCTAAAAATAAAAACTTACAGGGCGTAGGGGTGTGCTCGCTCGTCCTCGGGAGAGAGAGTCTTTTTTACAGTGCAGTTGAAGTTGTGTGTTGTGTGAATTTGGGCGGCGTGGCTATTGCTGAAAGTTACTTTTCGGCCTCGGGATCGAGGCGGGGAGTAGCTGTTTGTTTCTAGTTGTTTGTTTGGCGAGGTAAATGAAATCGAGCGAGTAACGACTTCTCTTGGCTGATTTGGCCTTTTAAATCGAGGCAGCAAAACAAGCGCTCTTTCCATGATTTTGGGCCAGGGAAAATAGGGTGGATACCTAGGCGGGGGCTAAGGTACACTTCTCCTGGGTTGGATTTGTGTTTGGCGGAGGTTTGGCGGGGTTTCGAGGCTTTGGAGGTGATCTTTCACTATCTCACACCGCTCTCTAATTCTCCAGCGTAACGTTAACGCGGAGAAGCTTTGCGAAGGATTTCTCTGTCTGAAGAGAAGCGGGTGCCTCTATTTATAGGAGGAAATAGGGACATCGATGGCATTTCTTTTCCTTCTCTGAGCATCTTTTGATTGTACACCGCGCTGGAGGGATTGTGCTTTGCGGCAAGTTTGCGCTGAAGGAAAGCAGTTTGGGCGCTGCTATATAGAGTTTTGGGCGCCATGTCCAAACTGGATGGGAGCCACGCCCATTTCCCTTTCTGTGCTTCGAATGATTGTACCTTGCGCTGGGTGAATTGCATTTTACGGCAGATTTGCAATGAATAGTGGCTGAGTGGAGAAATTGGGTGCTACACCCATTGGATTTAGGCGACATGCCCAAATCCATGGGTAGCCATGCCTAAATCCAAAGTTAGCCCATTTTTGACACTTTAGTCCCTGCAATTTGTCCTTTTGCGCATCCTGCTTTGTCCTTTTGCATTTTTGACCCTGTAACTTGACATTTGTTAATGTTTTAACAGGTCTTGATATTTTATGTCATGTCACATACCAGGGGTACGAAATTGGGGTGTCTACACAAAGCGATCATTGGCTGGCCTTTTAAGCTGTGGGTTTGGATGAGAATTTGGTTTCTGGACCTGGTTGGGAGATTTGCTTTTGGCTTTGGTTGTGGGTCATGGGTTGCCGAAGAGTGATTGATATTTTTCTTTTGTTGCGAGAGAAATATTTTGAGGAAATTGCTCAGGAGAGGCTTTTTTTTTTCGCGAGAGAGAGATTTTGAGGAAATCTCTCAAGAGAGAGTTCTTTTTTTATCTTTTTTTTGCGAGAGAGATTTTGACCTCTCGGAGTAATTTTGGAGAGTGCTTGAAGAGATATCTGTCTTTTCTCTCTTGGGATAAAAAGGTGGCCACTCTTTATGGATGTATATATAAAGGTGAAGCAGCCCCAGTTTTGGGAAGCTGGATCTTAGGGATGGTTAGGCTTTAGCATATGGTGGTAGCCCCTAATGTGCCATTTAATAGCTTGGTCGCAATGTGTCGAAGATGACCTTTCATCAAGACAGAAGGTTGCTTTATCGAACTTATATTTTAATGGTTTGTGGGTCCATATTGTCGAAATGACTCATTATCAACCCGTGCAGTTTTATCATGTTTTTTCATGAGTCAACTCGTCATTTTTTTAACAGATATTTCGGCGATATGTGGTGCTCAGAGATCAAGAAGAAGACTCGACAAGCTAATATAGGAGAGGCAAGAATTTATCAGACTCGAATATAGATAAATACCTTTGGAAAGCTCGATTTGAAGACTTGGTTGGACTTTCAAAATAACGAAGAACAAATGGATTCATGAGCATACTCTGTAAGGATAAGCTGTAGGCATCAATATAGGCAAAAGAGATACCCCTGGGTTTGAAAAGCCTTTAGTCCTGAATTGTTGCGCATAATCTTTGAGTTTCTTGGCTTTTCTGGATTTCCTAGCTTTCCAGACTTTTCTGCTTTATTGGCTGTCCCAGCTTCCTTTTCTTCTCTGGCTCCCTATCGTTTTTTTTTCTTCTTGTTTTCAATTTTTTTTGTTTTCATCATCATTTTTTTTGTTCTCATTTTTTTTTGTTATTGTTTTTTTTTCTTCATGCATATATATTTTTTAAGTGGTAGCCCCTGACATCTCGAAGTAGGACTTTACTTTTTTTTTTTGAAATCGAGAATGAAAGATGCACTTATCAACTGGTGATGCATTTATGAAAGGTTAAGAGAGAAGAAGAATTTGGAGACGGCAATTGAGTATAATGGTGAGGGGATTTCCTGTCTTTTCATGTTTTGGGAAACAAAAAGAAACACATAGAAAATACCTCTTTTTTGCCCCCCCCCCTTTTTTTAACACCTTTTATTTTATTTCGGAAAATGATTTATTTATTTATTTATTTATTTTTTTGCTTTTTGCGATCTTTGAAATGAGATGTGATAATTACGTACCTCTGGATAATCTTCTCAGGAAAGTAAATGATAGTAGTCAACTTTTATTTTTCAGCTCCTGCAAAATTGTTAGTGGTACCAAAGAAAACAACAAAGATCCCAACATCTACGAAAACTGACGCTGGATTGAAAAAGAGTTGCTTCTTGGAGATTTTATTTGACAAAAAGAAATTCAAAGGTAAAAAGGATCTTTGGAGGTGTATACACAAGGGTATTCTAGGGTATTTTTCACTTTTTATTAGAAACAATCATGGGTGCGGCTTCTCAATGACTTGGCCATCAATAAGATCTTGGATGGCACTTCTGAGCTTATAACACTTATCAGTGGGATGGCCACTGCGACGATGATACTCGCAATACTGAGAGTGGTCCCATGTGTTTGATAGCTTTTGTGGAGGTCGGTAATCTTCCATTGGTTTCAAAACCCCTTGTGTCATTAAGCCTTGGAAAATCAGGGACATTAGGGCATTCAGTTCATCGTAATGCCTTCTTTTTGCTTGGTAAGGTCCTATGAGGCTCTTGTTGGCATTACTGCTTCCTTCAACATAATTGGCAGATTCATCTTTCTCATATGACCATGGCACATTACTGTACTTACCAGGTGGAATTCTTTCAACCACGTTGACTTCTTCCGAAGATTCTTCATCTAATTCAGAGTTACAGAGTGAAATTGGGGATGTGTGTGTATCAATTTCTAGGGATTCCGTACGTATTTCTTCATCAATACGATTCCCTATTTCAACAATGGTATTGAAATAACCATAGGGAAGATACCTCATGCGTTCAAGATAAATTGGTTGTAGGTTTTTTATAAACAACCGAACTGATTCAGAAGGATCAGGTCTGTCCAAAGTTTGAGCGACTTTATTATTCCATCTGGCTGCAAATTCTGCGAATGTTTCATTTTCTTTTTGGGTGCATGCCTCAAGTTCCCTTTTATTTTCACTGGTGGTATTCTCCTTGTATCTTTCTAGGAACCCTTCAGCTATTTGGTCCCAAGTGCCCATGATGCTATCATCTGCTAGCATTAACCATTGCTTAGCAGCCCCGATCAAGGTAAGGTGAAAATTGGAGGCCATATGGCTTCAAAGCTAGCCCCTCTTGATTACATGCCAGTAGAGTAAGATTTTAGGTGAGAGATAGGGCATCCAGTCCCATCGAATTTTTCTATGTCAGGCATTTTGAAACTTGGAGGTTGTAACACCCCGCTCCTTCGTTAGCTCGGTTTGCGTGCTATACTTGCACTTCTTCCTTTGTCGACTGTATGTTTGGTTTGCGAGAGGGTCTAGATGTGTATGAGAGACCACGTTAAGACCAAAACACTATTAAGAGATGCCATATAGTTATTGACTTGCTAAAGTCACAAGTCGTGACTCGACGATAGTCGGAATGCGACGCGATGGAGGGATTTGCTTGCGTTTTGTGTTCGTGACCTCGGTTTGGTCCTAGACCTCTATATGATGGTTTATTAACATGTTTAGATGTATTAGACTTCAAGTAGGAGGTGTTCCTTAAGTCTATCGATGATTTGGAAGCTTTGGAGATAGCGTTCGTCTCTATCGCGTAGTTCGGGGATTGAGTCGCGTAATCGTCTCTCCTTTGGAATTCTTATTTCCCTAGTTGTTATTCAACTTTCTAGAAGTATTTAAGCTTCTTCATTAGCCCTTAGACTTGCCTTAAAAGTCTCCTTTCATTGCTCGTTCGATTGCGAGTTCATTCGTCGTTCCGGTTGCACGTTGTTGCACCCCTTCCCGGTTTCGCTCCGAGTTGTTTCGGGAGTTGTTCGGGTGTGTTTCCGACTTGTTTTGAGTTGGGTTAGACCTTAGAATGGTTGCCCATAAGTTTGGGACCATTTAGGACATGTTTAGACCAAGTTCAAGGGTTAAACGAGGCGGCCGCATCGAATTTTGACCACTAGCCCGCCTCAAAAGCTGAGAACAATTCAAAATCATTCCAAGCCCCAGCATCTGAGGCGCCCGCCTGGGCTTTGGTGAGGCGCCCGCCTCAACATCAGAGACCTCCTACGGGATTTTTCCCCTGTTTTGTGTTTTGACGAAAAATACCTATCCTACCCTCATTAAACCCCCTCTAAACCCTTCCTAACCACCCATACTTAACCCAAATCATGTCCTAACATTAGTTGGAAGTTAATTAAGGTTAGATTAGTGATTGATTACCCCTAATCTCTACTAATTGTACTTGGGAAATGTCTATTGTGCCCTCCTCATATTGGGGGTATAAATACCCAAACCCTTTTGAGAAATCAGTAAATCCTCTTCATTTTTCATTCTCCACCATACGTATTAGAGAGATAGAGAGTCCAAGGGAGATTCAAGCCCTAGCCTTCTTCTCTCTTCGATCCAAGACGATCTAACCGCCCGATTGCCTTCAAACTTCGGAATCTTGAAGCCCTCGACGAGTAGAGCAACTTCACCGTTCAGATTTTGATTCTCTTGAGTTTTCACTCAAGCTAGGTAAGTTACTTCCTTTTGATTTTGGTTCATTGGCCCTAAGGAAAACAACCTATATGCTATTTGTGGGCAATGAACACTTGATATGCTTTGTATGTGTTAATTTGGGGAATTTTGGAAGTATGAACTTGTTAGGATCATTTGTAGAATGACTTCTGTGATTGTTGAATATGTGATTACTCTTCATTTTGTGTTTCTAGGCCTATGAGCATGCTAGAAACCAAGACTATATGTTATTTGGGTTTATTGTGGAAATATGCATATGATTGGGGCTTTGGAAGAGTGAACTCACTAGATAACATGAGTAGGATCACTTAATTGAAATTATGTGATTTATGAAATGGGTTATGATTAATGTTGGGTTTTATGAATTTTAGGGCTTGATAATCAAGCCCGAATTATTGGAGGAATTGTTGTTAATTAAAGTGGGCATTGATGTGTAGGATGATTTGGATGATGTTGTGTGTTGGGAGAAATGGGTTATCCCTTTGTTAAGGTTCTTGGATTTTTAGGCTTGGGAATCAAGCCCGAATGAATTTTAGTGTTTTGTTATATATTTGCATGGAGTGTAATTGGGGATTTAAGATATATATAAATGATGGAATGTAGTTCTAAGACTCAACGGAGTCGTTACAAGTTCAATAACATACTATTAACCGTTGGGATGGATTCCTACGATGTTCGGGTTTTGGTAGGTCATGATGGTGAGCACCCGAGCATCTCGATTGGTGTCCAATTGAGACACTTATATTATAGAGAATTAATAGGGGATTTATTTTGGGCGTGCTCGGGAGAGCACGGTACATTAAAGGTCAATCTATGGTCTCGAGTATGGTTGAAAGATAATTTTTGAGTTAGTTCTCACTTTTGGGGAAAATTGATCGGTTGCACATGAACATACTTGTGGGTTATGACTACGGTGTAGTCTTTGGTTTGATTTTAGTAGAGGTCCATTATAGACCTCATAATATGATTCTTGGTGGGTTTATACTATTCTTGATTTAATTGGTGACTTGAGATCTTTTAAGATTATTTGGCTGTGAGCAATGTAATTGCCTTGACTTGATTTATGGTAAAGAATAATAACCTATTTGGTCGGATGAGTTCGCTCTTGTCGAATTCATTCCTTATTTGTTTATATTGAGCAATTACATACTTGAGCATTTGGTCGGACGGGTTCGCTCTTGTCGAATCCGATCCTTATTTGGTCTTTACGAGTAAACATCTACTTGTGCATTGCATTAAGTCCAGCTGGCACTATTTGGTTTGATTTTTATGTCGAGGTGGGACGATATCGAATCGAATCGTCGTATTCGCTATGGATCGCCGTGCACTGATCGCCTCACACACACACCCTCCATTGTAGGCGCAATGGGGAAGTAGCCCCTTGCGTAACAATACGTGCGACACAGTGCTGCTCGGCCGGCGGAGTTCGGTATATCGATGCGAAGACACGAGCATCGTAGTCACAAACCCGTATAACAGTGTTTTTCTTGCAGGAGCTACGTAGCGGTCGGGCCCATAACATATCCTATTGTGATGTTTAATACTCGCACTTATGTGAATAACGTGCTAAGTGCAAATTTGTGATCATTTGAGGATTGAAACCCAGTTTATGATCATTTGAGGGCTAGGCCCAGATCTTGGTTTTACGTGCTTATGTATAAGCACTTATATGAAAGATAACGTGCTATGTGGTTTATTATTGGTATGCTATTAAGATACCATGATTTTATATACGCTTGTGCATTATGCCATGCCACGTCACGCTATGCCATACATTTGCATTTAGTAACTTCTTGGGTCATTATGACTCATTCCGGTGTGTTTGTTTTCCTTAGCTTTTTTGCGATAAGCTCGCGTTAGTGCAGCGCTTCGGTGCTTGTTGGTTAGGTGTGGTCTTAGAGCAATAGCTTGGATTTATTATTATTATTATTATTGTATTTATTATCTCGTGAGACACGGATGTAAAGTTATGTAAACTTTACTTGGGTAGTTATGTTAGCATTTTATTATCGTATTATTTTGGGAGCCGACTTGTTTGGTTGAGCTATTGTATTTATTTAGAGGTTATTATGTTGTCTTTCCGAGCAAGGTTTTAGCTCGCAAGTTCTAGTATTATGTTATTGTTATTTACGTCTCGAAAACTTAGTCGAGACATTGGTTTAGTTGTTAGTATTTAATATCTTATTCGTTTAGTTGATTTGTCCCTCAGGCATGTTGTAGCCGTTGAGTGTTTATCGTTTATCGGTTTATCGTTGGTATTACGTTGATTCGCCGGCCTTAGGTTGCCGATGGTTTGTTGTGCGTGCGCAATGTTGCGTCACGAGTCGTAGATTTGTCGAGATAGTCGTCTCTCACCTTGTATTCCTTAGTTTATAATTATAAGTTTGGGTTCCACTTATGTTTTGCTTCCGCAGATTTTAGTTTTTTGTTATTCGGTTTTGCCGTTATGGCTTTACATTCCGGTTTAGAGTTTGTTGGTTCAACTCTTGACTCGCACCACTACGCTTAGCGGGTGCTTTTCCGTCTTTTAGCTTGTCTTGACGGCCGCGGCACGACCTTGGGATTTCGCATTGGAGTCAAGGTCGGTATTGAATGTATGGTTGAAGGTTTTAGCGTTAATGCTTACGTAGAAAATTTTTCTTTGTTCAGAAACTTGAGCTTCATACTTTGCAATTTTTCCATGTCAGCCTCCATCTTGGTGGGCGGGGGAGTTGGGTTTTGGTATATGTTGGTAGGATTAGGGAAGGCTGGGTTAATTTCTGGTTGAGGTATCTGGTAAAGATTTTGGGTTGGATATGGAGTTTGGATAGGATTTTGGGTTGGATTTCAGGCTGGTGGGTTATTGGCGGTTTCGGTTTGACGGCCAAGATCATTAGTAGGAAAATAAATGGTAACTTGGCCTGGCAGGTTATAGCTTCTTGGGTCCATATGCGAGTTGTTTTGGAGCGGGTTGGTGAGGAGAAAAGGAATGTTATTTGGACTCTGGGGAATATTGGTGCTTGGGAAAGGGTATGGAGGATAGGGTAGAAAAGGGTAGAGATTTGGGTAGTAAGGATTAGGTGGAGGATTTGGATTTGGGGTAATGGTAGTATTTGGCGGGTTAGTGTTTGGCTGGGAAATTGGATTTGGAGGAACATGGGAGGTTGATGCTTTTTGAGGGACTATAGGGGGAGAGATTTTCTCACCACCGGGCTTTGGACCTTGTATGAGATTTGCTATTTGGCTTAGCAAGCGATCATTTTGTGCCTCCAGCTTTTGATCTAACCATTGTTGCATGGCTGGAGTCGGAGCGTCCTCTGGAGCCCCTGTATCTGTACCCATAGCGGATTGCTCACTTTTTGCCGCCATACTGCTCAGATCTATACCCTTTGAACTGATTCTACTCTTTTCTGTTCTGCCTCTGATACTTTCTGATCTACTTTCGGTACCTGTATCTTATATCAACCAGCCAGTACTATCTCTACCTTTCCAAATTCGGGCCAGGTTTCTAAGGAAAATGGGGTTTGGAGGTATCAGAAGGCTGGTTGAAGGCTTTCTAGGCTTGGAGTACACCTTTATTAGTATTTTTTTTATTGTTATTCATTTATGATGCAGATAGTATCGCGTTTGATTATCTCGACCGTTTGAACCGAGCGTGCAGAAAAAGGCATAACTTTTGACTCTGGTGGAATTACGGGGCCCGCCGCATATCAAAACGAAGCTCTCGAAAAGAGGAATAAAATTAACCGAGTGAGTCTCAATTATGAGAATTTTTTAAGGCAAAAAACGTCGTTTAGATAGTGTTATGGGTCAATGAAGTTTTTTTAGTTTGAAAAAAAAAACAAAAAGGCTGACCAATGATCCAGAGATGCAAATATCAGTCGGTCTATGAAGTGTCCTAAAAATCTATATGCAATCTAACGATGACTTATGCAGGGGGTAGGCTGGCCATGGTGTAGGGTATCAATTCGAAATATATTTACATGTGTGCACGTGTGTGCAGACTCTAAAAAGCAGTAAAATCTTTTCTTTTTTTTAGATATAAAACAGAAAATAAAACAGATATGGCCGGTCTTGTTGTTATTTGTGGATTTTCTCGGCTTATTTAGTTTGAGTGCGAGCAAGCAGTCAATCACATCAAGAAATAGAAAGAAAAGTAGGGGAATCTATCTATTCCTATTAATTACAAATTTGTCCTAATCCCTAAAATAAAATGACAAAATGAAATAGAATATGTACAAATTTTGCGTAAAAAAAAAAGCAGAACGGAATAATTATATAGAGCAGAAAATAAAGCAAAAGTTAAAAATAAAGCGATAATAAAAATAAAGTCTCAGCCCTTTCGTTATGCTGCCCGGAAATTTATTGCATATATATATATTTTTTTTCTTGATTTTTGTTTTTTGATTTTTTTTTGAAAATAATATTTTTAAATATATTTGTAACAGTTATCGGAACGAAACTGCGACAAGATGGAGGATCATATCCACAAATATAAATACGGATGTTATAGGAACGCAAATATTCAAATGCTTAAATAAATATAACAAGCATACTTTAGCCAGAAACAAAGAAAAAAAATTATGAGTCTAGCCCTCTATTTTTATTTAAAATAAAAATGATCTCCCTAGCAGAGTCGCCACTGTGGGTTCCCGGGATTGCGCCCGCGCCCCACACGTCCTTGGATAGGGGTGCGCGTACGTGCAAATGCGGGACACCACTGCTCTCATTTCATTCTCCCTTGTTTAGGGGAAGACGAAATTAAAAGTGCGAGAGGAGTGCTGTCTAAAATAGCGCGTTTGAATACGCCTCGGTAACTTCAGTGAATTTTTGGTCCAATATGGGAGCTTTGAGTTTTCTATGTCAAGTTATCCCTTTTTTAGGGGATACCAGGATATAGGAATACATCACCCTTTCATTCATATTCTCCCTTTTTTAGGGGAAAACGGAAAAGTGCAAGAAAGGATGTTGAGAGGCCCCACTATGGATTTTATGAAAATTGCCTTATGGCCTATTTCGGATCACTATGAGTCCTTTGGGTTTTCTATATCAAGTTATCCCTTTTTAGGGGATACCAGGATATAGGAATATATCACCCTTTCATTCTCATTCTCCTTTTTTCAGGGGAAAACGGAAAAGTGCAAGAAAAGAGTGTTGCGACGCCCCACTAGATCCAAAATGTTTTTATAGAGTCGTCATCTTTATTTTAAGGAAGAAATAAAGAAAACCCAAAAAAAGAAAAACCAGATATTGCAAAAACGGGTTCGGAGGCTAAGTTACGAGTTGGGAAGGTGCTAGGCACCCAACTCGCCCTTTCGATCTCAAAAGCGGTTTCTGGCTAAAGTATGTTTTTTGTTATATTTATCTAGCAAATAAATAAAGCATTAACTACCTACAAATACATACATATTTACATTATATACGGACTTGCAGCCGTCTCCTTCCAATAATTACAAATATATTTAAAAATATTTGGCAATAATAATGTTTCTTTTACATGCTATTTTCTAAAATAATCCGGGCAGCACAATGACTTATATTTTTACATTGGGTCGAATGGAAAATAGCTTTATATATATATATATATATATATATATATATATAAACCCATAAAAGCTTACCTTTAAGAGTGTTGGTGTACTCACTCCGTCCTTCAGGGAGAGGGAGTCTTTTTGTTGCTGCTACTGTTGCTGCGGTGCGGGAAGAGTAACGGCTTGCAAGAGTTGCTTTTAGGACCCGTAAAACGGGCAGAGCAACTGCTTGCCTTTTGACGTTTGCTTGCTTGCTGCTAGTGGAATTTGGGCAGAACAAGGGCTTATTTCTGGCTGATTTGGCCTCTTCACTCGAGCATAGCAACTGCTCTTTCTGAGAGTTGTGGACTGGGGAAATAGGGTGGATACCTAACTGGAGGGCTAGGGATCACTTCGATCGGTTGGTTTTGTGTTTCGAGGAGGTTTGGCAGAGTTTCGAGGCTTTATAGGAGGGGAAACTGACTCTCACTCACTAATCACTCGTTGAGTAAAAATAAAGCAGAGTTTCTTCGAGCTTCAAGCCATTTTGAAATTATGTCCCCAAAAAGTGAGGCCGATCACCTGTATTTATAGTTGGATTTGTGCTTCATCGGCTTGTACCGTGCGCTTGAAATCTTGCACAATGCGTTAACGCAGGAGTACACTGTAGCACCTTGGGCGCAGCCATAAGGGTATATGGGAGCCGTGCCAAGGGACCATGTTGGTGGCGTCAGAGCACTATTCCAACTTTCATTTTTGCACTTTTAGCCCTTGTATTTTACTGTTTTGCGCATCCTGCTTTGCCTTTTACATTTTTAAATCATGTAACTTGACATTTGTTAAGTTTGAACAGGTCTTGATATCACATGCCAGAGTTACACATCAGGGGTACAAAATTGGGGTGTCTACAGTAGACAGCCTACTTCGGTAAGTCCGACCATTAGAGCACATAATTTGCATATCTGCTTAAAAACTACGATAACATGCTATAACCGACTAAATATGTCTAGGATATGTGAGGTTTGTTTAGCATTATAAACTGTTTCATTATAACTGCTACCTGTTGCATTACTCCCAATTTTAATTGCACGAAATTTGGGAATCTATTTCTTATCAACGATGATCGTCTACTCAGTAAGTTGTGGGTTACCCGTAGACTCCATCATTGAGGGGATCTGTAGACACCCCAATTTCGTACCCCTGATACGTAACTTTGGCATGCGATATCAAGACCTGTTAAAACTTAACAAATGTCAAGTTACAGGGTGTAAAAATGCAAAAGGCAAAGCATGATGCGCAAAACAGTAAAATGCAAGGGCTAAAAGTGTCAAGAAAAGGCTGAAATTTGGAAGGTTGGCGCGGTGAATAAGGCCCCTTGGTGCGGCGCCCAAAGAGGCTGGTTCCGGTGCCCAAGTGTGCTACAGTGCACTCAAAGTTAACGCATTGCACACATTCTGAAGCACGCGGTACAAGTTGGTGAAGCACAGAGAGAAATTCAGAAATCCCAGCGATGTCCCTCTCTCAGTCTATAAATAGAGGACTCCGGGATCACTTTCAGCGATCGAAAAAAACGCAACATCGTTGTTGTTACGCTGTGAGAATAGTGAGCGATCGTGAGATAGTGAACGCCCCCCTCCTATAAAGCCTCGAAGCTCTGTCAAAACTCCTCCAAAAGCAAAATCAACCGGTTAAAGTGAGCCTTAGCCCTCCAGCTAGGTTTCCACCCTATTTCCCGGTCCAAAAATCTCAAAAAGAGCAGTTGCTCTGCCCGAGTAAAAAGGCCAAATCCGCCAGAAACAAGCAGTTGTTACGATTCCGCCAGAAGCACGCAAAAAAAAAAGCAAGCAGTTGCTTCGCCCGTTTGACGGTGCCCAGAAGCAACCTTTGGAAGTAGTCACCCTGCCCGAACCGCAGCAGCAACAGCAGCAAAAAAAAAAAGACGCACTCTCTCGAGAAGGACAGAACAAGCAAACCACGCTCTAAAAGGTGAGCCTTTAAGGGTGCTATTTTATAAAAAAAGCTATTTTCCATCCGACCCAATGTAAAAATATAAGTTGTTGTGCTGCCCGAATTTATTTAGAAAATAGCATTAAAAAGAGTCATTATTATGGTCAAATATTTTTAAATATATTTGTAATTATTGGAAGGAGGCGGTTGCAAGTCCGTAAATAATATAGACATCGATGTATTTGTTTTCTTTTCTTTCTTTTAATGCTTTATTTAATCGCTAGATAAATATAACAAAAAACATACTTTAGCCAAAAACTGTTTTTGAGACCGAAAGGGCGAGTTGGGTGCCTAGCACCTTCCAAACTCGTAACTTAGCCTCCGAAACCGTTTTTTTTTTTTTTTTTTTTTTTTTGCATTCTCTAGATTTATTTTTTGTTTTTTTTTATTTTTTCCTTAAAATAAAGATGGCGACTCAGTCAAAACATTGTGTATCACAGCGAGGCATCACAACATCCTTTCTTGCACTTTTCCGTTTTCCCCTACACAAGGGAGAATGAGAATGAAAGGGTGATGTATTCCTGCATCCTGGTATCCCCTAAACAAGGGATAACTTGATACAGAAAACCCAAATTGCTCATAGTGATCCAAAATAGGCCTTAAGACAATTTTTATAAAGTCTATAGTGGGGGCCCCGCAACATTCTTTCTTGCACTTTTCTGTTTTCCCCTACACAAGGAAAGATGTGAATAAAAGGGTGATGCTTTCCTGCATTCTGTTATCCCTTAAAAAAGGGATAACCCGATACAGAAAACTCAAAGCTCCCATAATGGACCAAAAATCACTCAAGTGACCGAGGCGTATTCAACGCGCTTCTTGACAGCACCCTTTTTGCATTTTTAATTTCGTCCTCCCCTAGACAAGGGAGGGTGAAATGGAAAGCGTGATGTCCGCACCACACGTCACGTTCCCCTATCCAAGGGAGCGCAGGGCGCGGGCACGATCCGGGGCACCCATACTAAGATAGTAAGTTTGAATTGTTTTCAATTTACATACTGATAAAAATGAATGAATTCATGTTTGATATTAAAAAAGAGATTTAAAAATAACCAACAAAAAAGACAAATGTGTAGGATAAGTTGTTATACAATGACTAAAAGCATACATTATAAATGACCGAAAAACAAAGTATCAGAAATACTAAACACAAAACAGCATAACTCAAAAACTGTAAAGATTAAAACATACAAAAATCTAATAATTAAAAGTCAACAAAAAAATAAAGAAACTAACAAATCACTTTTAAAAAATCATTAACACCACGTACAACGCATGTGAACCTTACTAGTGTTAAATCACAAACCTCTTGCACGCTATCCATGGCAGATTGAGTAGCATTGCTAGCCTTGTCCATCATGTTGCTAGCCTATATATATATATATATATATATATATATATCAGTATTAATTCATACACTCATAATCTCAAATACTCAACCCGTTTGAAAAAGAAAAAGAAATAGAGAAGATCTACGGAATTGGGTTCTTTCTTAAAGATTCACTGAAACTCAAAACGAATGAATTTTCAAAAATGTAATTTCTGTATTTATAAGGCTATAGAAACAAATACCATTTGCCAATTTCTACATAAGATCCCGGTCTTTACCATTAGGCAAAGCCAATTTCCACATAAGATCGCAACCTAATGTTTGACTCGGTTCTTTCCGACCCACCGAAAAAGGGGTGATATCATCCACTGTCGTTGTGACTAAAAGGAAATAGATATTTGAAAAAAAAAATCTAGAGAGAGGGAGAGGGCAAAAAAAAATCAAAAGTAGAAAAAATTACCTCAAAATCAAATTGGAGACGATTCCGGTTACGTCTTGAGGAAACTGAGGGAGAAAAGGGATGTGGGATTGGGGAAACTGTATACTGCATGTAACCCCTGTAACCACCTTCGCCTACATACCCATACATGTTAAACCTCTACCCCGACAAACACAGCGAGATCAATTCAAAAACTACCCACCAATAACTTAGATCTCCACATAGAAGCGGCACCCTCTCCTTTGAGGTTACTTTCATGGCAAAATACTCATGGATTTTGTTGATAAAGATTCCGGCGGAACGACGGTGGCTTGATAAGGGATCGAAAAGAAAGGGAGGGGAAGAAAAAAATTCAACAAAGAGAAACGAGAGAAAAGAGAAAAAAAATCGACAAAGTGGAGGCTGGAAGAAACGGTTTTAGGAGGAGCGGCATCCAGGGAGAAAAATGGAGAGAGAAAGAAAGGATTTGAGGGAGTCACAAAAATTAACCACTTCACGCACTTAAGATCTGTGAGAGTTAATCTTCGCCAGTAATTGTGTTTAGTAAAAACAAGTAATTGTGTTTGGTAAAAACAAATAATTGTGTTTGGTAAAGACAAATCCTGGCCAGTAGTTAGTTTTTTAGATTTAAAGCGTGTGACACTGATGTGTATTATAATATAGATACCTCGTAAAAACTCAAACTTCCTAATTTAACCTTCTCCATCCAAACTCACCCACCCTCACCGCCACCTCCTTCCCCCACATCCACTACGTCCTCCATCTCTCCTTGCTATTGCGTTCTCTTCTCTTTTTCCCCCTCCCACCCAACTCTCACTCTGCCTCTTTCCTTCTTTTGTGTGACAGCCCGACCCGGACTCCAATGCGAAATCCCAAGGTCGTGCCATCAAGACAAGCTAAACGATGGACAAGCATCTGCTAAGCATCATGGTACGAGTCAAGAGTTGAGCCATAAAGCTCAAAACAGGAATGTAAAGCCATAACGGCGATACGGAACAATAAAAACCAACGTCTGCGGAAGCGAATCATAAGTGGAACCCAAGCTTATAATTATAAACTAAGGAATACAAGGCTGAGAGACGACTATCTCTCGACAAATCTACGACTCGCGTGACGCAACATTGCGCACGGACAACGAACCATCGGCAACCTAAGGTCGGCGAAGCAACAAGAACCCAACCTGATAAACAACAACTCTACGGCTATAACATGCCGGAGGAATAAATCAACTAAAAGAATAAGAGATTCAAATACTAACAACTAAACCAAGGACTCACGACTAAAATTGTCGGAGATAGAAATAACCATAACACAATACTAGAATAAGCGAGCTAAAACCTTGCTCGGGAAGATGACATAATAACTTCTAAATAAATACAACAGCTCGACCGAACCAGTCGGCTCCCAAAATAAAACAATAATAAGATACTAACATAACTACCCAAGTAAAGTTTACATAACTTTACATTCGTGTCTCACGAGATACATAATAACGATAATAATAAAATCTCCAAGCTTAAGCCCGGAAGACCACCTGCTATCCAACAAGCACCCGAAGCTGCAACGCGCACTAACGAGCTTACTGCAAAAACTAAGGAAAACAAACACACGAAATGAGTCATAATGACCCAGTAAGTTACTAAATACAATTGTATGGCATAGCATGACGTGGCATGGCATAATGCACAACATGTATAAAATCATGGCATCTTAATCGTATACCAACAATAAACTTGTATTAAGTCATCAAGTGTCATAAACTTCATAAACTTCTTAGCACATTATCTTTCATATAAGTGCTCATAGTAAGCCACATAAGGGATAGAGAAGATATACCCAAATAGTGCCATTGTGCTGCTCCTGCAATACACATTAGTAACCGGGTTGTACCATCGATGCTCGTGATTACATCGACATACTGAGCGGCTACTCCGCAAGGGCAGCCCTTTCTCAGTCTAGCTTAGCATAATCCATTCGCTCTATTGGTTACGAGATGGGCTAACTTCCCCACTGGGGCCAACAGTGGAGGGTGTGTGAGGTCCCAGGTACGACAATCCATAGCGAATAAGAATCTTACGATTCGTATAGGCGATGTATCGTCCTACCCTGACTTATAAAACCAATTCAAATATTGCCAGCTGGACTTACATGCAATGCACAAGTAGATATTTACTCGCATGCTCAAACAAGAACCAAGACCATCAAGAGCGGACTTATCAAATCAGGTAGGTCATAAAGCTCTACACACCAATTTAACAATGCACATATTTGCACATACTTAACAAATCCAACTAACTTATCAGTTTAGTCCAAGAACCACATATTGAGGTATTCATAACCCTCAAGTCACAACCCAATCAAACGTAGCATATAAGCTCAAGAAATCACAATATGAGGTCTACTATAGCCCTCTACTCGAGATTCAACCAAAGACTATTATTCTAGTCTAAGAACAATCATAAATAAAGACTTAGTATTTAAGCTTTGCTTAAAGGTACACCGGACTTAACCATAGTCCCAATCGTCATATATACTCGACATTCTCAAAACCAATCTCAAGGGTACCAAAACTATTCCGTAGTCATATCCTCGCAAGTGCTTTCATGCACACGCGACCAAATTCCCCTAAGAGAGAACTCCTTCGATAATCATTCCTTAAAGTAATACGAGATCATAGGTTGGTCTCTAATGCTCCGTGCTCTACAAGCACGCTCTAAATAAATCCCCAATAAGCCTCTATATCATGGGTGTCACAAATGGGACACGATTCGAGATGCTCGGGTACTCATCATCAAAACCAACCAAACCCAAACATCGTAGGATTTCAACCTAAGGCTCACTAACATCTTATTGAACCTAAAATGACTCCATTGAGTCTTAATATCACAATTTCCTTAAATACATATTTCATACATTCCAAAATTAACACATCAATCAAATTTATATCCATTCTCCCAAAAATAATCCAGGCTTGTTTCCCAAGCCCTAAAATTCACAATAAAACCCAACATAGATCACAACCCATTTCATAAATCGTATAATTTCAATTAAGTGATCATACTCATAATATATAGAGAGTTCACAAATCCAAAGCCCCAATCATAGGCCTACTTTCATAATAAACCCAAATAACATATGGACATGATTTCTAGCATACTCATAATCCTAGAACACAAGATGAAGAACAATCATATACTTCAACAATCATAGAAGTCATCTTACAAATGCTCCTAACAAGTTCATACTTCCAAAAATCCCCAAATTAACACATACAAAGCATATCAAGTGTTCATTGCCCGCAAATAGCATATAGGTTGTTTTCCTTAGGGCCAATGAACCAAAATCAAAAGGAAGTAACTTACCTAGCTTGAGTGAAAACTCAAGAGAACGCAAATCCGATCGGTGAACTTGTTCTACACGTCGAGGGCTTCAAGATTCCGAAGTTTGAAGGCAATCGGATGGATGGATCGTCTTGGATCGAAGAGAGAAGGAGCTAGGGCTTGAATCTCCCATGGAGTCTCTCTCTCTAACTCACGGTTTGTGTGGAGGAAAATGAAGAGGTTTGGCTGATTTTGTGAAGAGATTGGGCTATTTATACTTCCCAAGCAACGAGGGCAAAACAGGGAATTCCTTGGTGCAATTAGTAGAGATTAGGATTAATCAATCACTAATCTAACCTTAATTAACTTCCAACTAATGTTAGGACATGATTTGGGTTAAGTATGGGTGGTTAGGAAGGGTTTAGAGGGGGTTTAATGAGGGTAGGATAGGTATAATTCGTCCAAACACAAAACAGGGGAAAAATCCCGTATGTGTAATCGATGTTGAGGCGGGCGCCTCAACATATCAGCGGCGCTCCTGTCGAGCTAAATTCATTTTGCAATGCTCTCGGAACTTGAGGCGGGCGCCTGGGCCTTTGGGAGCTGCTTATGTTCTCAAAACTTGATCTAAACATGTCCTAAATGGTCCCAAACTCATGGGCAACCATTCCAAGGTCTAACCCAACTCAAAACAAGTCGGAAACACACCCGAACAACATCCGAAACAACTCGGGCGAGCGGGAGGAGGTGCAACAACGTGCAACCTAGCAGCGAATGAACTTCGCAATCGAACAAGCAATGAAAGGATACTTTTAAGGCAAGTCTAAGGGCTAATGAAGAAGCTTAAATACTTCTAGGAAGTTGAATAACAACTAGGGAAATAAGAATTCCAAAGGAGAGACGATTACACGACTCAATCCCCGAACTACGCGATAGAGACGAACGCTATCACCAAAGCTTCCATATCATCGATAGACTTAAGGAACACCTCCAACTTGAAGTCTAATACATCTAAACATGTTAATAAACCTTCATATAGAGGTCTAGGACCAAACCGAGGTTACGAACACAAAACGCAAGCAAACCCTCAATCGCGTCGCATTCTGACTATCGTTGAGTCACGACTTGTGACTTTAGCAAGTCAACAACTATACGGAGTCTCTTAATAATGTTTTGGTCTTAACGTGGTCTCTCATACAAATCTAGACCCTCTCGAAAACCAATCATACAGTCAACAAAGGAAAAAGTGCAAGTATAGCACGCAAACCGAGCTAACGAAGGAGCGGGGTGTCACATTTTGTGTCCTACATCCCTCCCTCCCGGCCCGCCCACTTGTCGTCTTCCCTTTTTCCCCTTCCCTCCCTCGCATCCACTGCATCGTCCATCCAAACACAACTCTTCTTTTTCCTTTTTTTAAAAGTTTTTTTATTTACCCAGCTCCTAACTCCGATCGCCCCTACATTCAATTTTCTTTAAAAATTCAATTCAAGAGTAATTCAGTCACAAGGTTGTTGAGTTGACCTTGGCCAAACAATCTTTGCATTGAATCGAAAAAAAAAAGAGGAGGAGAGGGACTATGGTCGAAGATTTAGGCTCACTGATTGGGCGGAGATGGATCGGAAGGGGTAAGTTAGTGGACGGAGTGGGAGGGAGGGAGGGAGGAGGGCGTAGTGATGGAGGGGGTATGCTGTGGAAGGGAGGAGGCAATGACAAGGGGGTATACTTTGATGTTGGATGGAGGAAGGTAAAATACACCGTTTGATTTTTTATTTAATTTTTTTTTTTTGCGTATACTTATATGTTTTGGGGGTCATATAGCGTCAGTTAAATGCCAATAAAAGTAATGCCTATTTTTAAAATTTATTTAAAAATATAGAAAAAATTTAATTCGTAATATTTTCTGTGTATTGTGAATTATGTTTTGTTTATAGTTTTAAAAAAGTAAAGAATCAATTTAATTATAAAAAATCAAAATAAAACACTTATTTAGAAGGATGGAGTAACAAAGATACAATTCCAAACCACAAGGCCAAGCATTGTGATTAGTTCAATCCCAGGGGGTTGGCGGCGGAATTTCACCCACCATTGACTGGGGGGCGTGCTCCAACTGATGAGAGAGAGACTTGTAAAAAATAGTGTATAATAAACCCCCTGTAGTTTTATTAATTTTCAGATAACCACCTTGTAGTACATTAATAAGTTCATAGCCCTCTCGTGATTAATTGGGGGGGGGAGTGCATTTATTTACCTTGCTAACAAAATTAGTTAAATGACAAACATACCCTTAAGAGCACATCTAATTTTCGTACTATAACCTCATACCCTAATAGGTATATATATATATATATATAAAATACAAACACTCTTTGGAATATAAACATCAGACAAATATACATAGGCGAATGTGATCCATCCTTGGTGTCATCTACTTGTTTTCTGCCTCCTCCGCCTCGGTAATCCTTTCTCGTCTATCTATTCTCCTTTGGCTTAAATCACAATTTGGTGACCCTACTTTCCCACTTTTTGCAATATGATGACTCTACATTTTTTTTTCAATTTGATCATTGTACTTGACAACATATAACACGTTCATCATTCCATCCAATATTTTGGATGGAAAGCTTAAAACAATTGTAGAAATCTGAAAATACCCTTGGGCTTAAAACGCAATTTGGTCACTCTACTTTCCCACTTCTTGCAATAACATGTCTCAAATATGTTGAAACATAGATCGTCCCCACAAATGAAGAGGGAGACCTAAAACCCGAATCCAAATATCTTTCGACAGATTTCCTTCTTCGTAGCAATATTTTTCTTGGCACCATCTCTCCAAGAGCAACACCTCTTGCTAAAACTTCCAGTTATTTTATAGTAAAATCCTACTCGCTTCCTTCTTAGACGGAAATTCAAACAAAAAAAGGACGTCGTTGATTGCCGCCACTCGGACTCCACTTACTATCTTCCATTTTGTGTCCACCCAAGCTTGCAACTCCATTTGCGAAGGTACCTGGCAGCTCTGTTTCCCAACTCTTCCGACCAGGCATCTATCCAGATAGGTCAATGCCTCCTCGCACGACTCATCCTCTACTATGAAATCCTCCAAACCCTTTTGAAAGTCGTTGAACTCAGATAGAGAGGTCTGACCAAAGGGGGATCCTTGCTATCTCAACAAACGAAGAAATTGATTTTCGAGGCTCAACCTTTCCTTCCATGTCGAAACTCCTTCCGAAACTACACTTTCTGTTGACGTTTTAAGATTGAGCGAACCATCAAATTTTACCAGTGATCATATCCTAATTGCCCTCCTTTGCTACAACTGGGATAAAAATCTTAGAGGATCTACCTTACCTTTGGCGGAGATACACAGGTCAAAACCATGCTCATTTCTCCTCATTTCGAGAAGAATCTCATGACATTTCCTTGATAATTTCTTCCAAAAGACATCTATACCCGAAGAGACTTTCTCCAACCATAAACAAATCCAAAGGACTTCGACATAAGAGAACACTGCTTCATGAGCTCTTCCTCTACTCCTTTCCATCCACCGAAAAAGCACACCGTTATCCTCTTGGCCGCAAATCACATCAAATGACTTCCACCGTGCTTGAAAAGATGTTTTATCAATTTGAATCCTTCACCCCTCTCTCTCTCTCTCTCTCTCTCTCTCTCTCTCTGTTTCTGTGTAATCTTTAATTTTTCGGACAACCAAAAGGTAAAGTCTCTCTTTCACTGTTCTAAAATATTCAGATTTGAAATCTTCTTTCAAAAACACAATGTGATGGCCATGGTGGAATGAAGGGTGAAAAAGGGTTACATTAGAAAGGGGTTGAAAATTTGAAATTTCTTTATTTTTTGTAAAGAGTCACCTTATTGCAATAGTGGGGAAGTAGAGTGTCCAAATTACGATTAAGCCAAAACAATTTGATTTTGTTCAAAGGGTATTTTAGTCTTTATAAGCATTTCCATCCAACATAACGGATGAAAATGACTTGAGTGACCTTATTAAATGTCCAAACCAAGTATAATGACTGAATTGAAAAAAAAAATCTTGAGTTATCGTATTGCAAAAAGTTTGAAAGTAGGGTGACTAAATTGTGATTTAACTCTTCTCCTTTTCAAAATTTCATTATTGTTTTTCCACAAGCCAGAAAATAAGATTATATACGTCTCTAAATTATTTTCGTATTTTTTCATTTTATTTCGTCTAAAAATATTGTCTTGTTTGTAAAAATTTATATTTTTTTAAAAAATACTTTTATTTTTTCTTTATTTTTTTCCTACTTTAACCGTGACCACCTTGCATGCGTGCTTTATAGAAAACCACTCATTAGAGCATCTCCAACTGGACCCCCAAAACCTCAATTAGAATCCAAACTTATCCCAAATGCATTCCAACTAGACCCCTATCCTCTCCCCAATTTGGGTTGGTGAATAGTGTTACCCCAAATTTGGGGCTACACTATTCATCTAACCCCAAATTGTGGTTGATGGGAACCATTCCTTTTTTTTAAAAAAAAATTTAATTTTTAAATACAACAAATTGATTTTTAAATATAAAATTTATTAATAATTTATATTATGAATTTAAAAATATTTTAATTGATTAATAACTAATAATAGTTATGTAATAAATATTTATAATGTAATTTATTTTAAAGCATTAAAAAAAGAAAAATAAATTATAATAAATTGATCTATTATGTAAATTGAAAATAAAAAAAGACATATAACTTGAAATTAAAAATTACATACAACTTAAAAATAAAAATAACATGCAACTTAAAACCAAGTCTTCAAAACGCTTCAATGTACTTAACTTGTTAGACCGTAACACTCACTCTTAGTACAATGGAACACGAGAATGAGTCATGAAAGATAACGAATAAGATGTAGATAAAGTTTAACTAGAATATGTTGCCATTTGATTGAAGTTTAGAACTATTATACACCTAGCTAACTAAAATATTGTTAAGCTAGTCTTGACCAAGGTTCTAAAAATCGTTGGGCGTCTGCTAGGCGGCACACTAGCGCCTTGCGCCTAGGGGACTAGTCGAGGCGTAATCGGGGCCTAGGCGGGGCCTAGAATTAAGACATAATTACCATTTTTTTGATAATTTACATCAAAGATCAAACACATTGCATACAAATTTAATTTTTTTTTTTTATGTTTGTCATTTTATCAAACATTTGTCTATATTTGTAAAATGAACAAAAATATACAAACCTATCATTAATTTCAATTCTCAACAACCCCAAAGCAATAAACCAGCCAAGTTTAGAACAAAAAACAAAAAAAGATATTACTCTAGTTCACCCCCCATTACCTCCCTCTCTGCCTCACCATTACCACTCCCCCTTCATTCTCCAGTTCGTCCTCTATTCCTTCTCCGGTCACCGCATGCCACAAAATCAAAGCTACAAAAATAAATTAAGGTCGGTGAGGTTTGGCGTAGACGCCAACTTGATCGATTAGGCGGCGACTAAGAAAGTCGCGGCAGTAGAGAGGGGCCTAGCGCCTAAGCGAGGCCTAGGCGGAGCTAGGCGGGGAGTTTTAGAACAATGGCGCTGAATGAAGGAGTCGGACACTGCTATTTATAGGAAGGAGCTGGGACATCGTTGGAATTTTGTGATTTCTCTCCGTGCATCAGGGAGTTGTACACCACGTTGGACGAATTGCATTTTACGGCAAATGGAGTGATGAACAGTGCTTGGAGAGTGGGGTTTGGGTGCCACCCTATGGGGGTTTGGGCGCCACACCCAAACCTTTGGTAGGTGGTGCCTAAACCTCAAACATTGCTCATTTTTGACACTTTGGCCCCTGCAATTTGTCCTTTTGTGCATCCTGCTTTGTCCTTTTGCAATTTTGACCCTGTAACTTGACATTTGTTAATGTTTTAACAGTTCTTGATATTTTTTGTCATGTCATGTATCTGGGGTACGAAATTGGGGTGTCTACAGATGCATCAATTTTAATTCGTGATACACCGAATTTCAGCCACGATGCATTCATTTGGGATGTTCCATTTGAAGAGTCCACTTTCAATAATTATACATTGAATATTCATATTTTTTATTATTCCACTCACATGAAAAAAATATTTTTATAATTACTATTGACCATAATAAAGAAAGGATGGATGTTCGAGCCAACAATATACAAATGTGGAGTATCAAGAGTGATCTACAGAAGCTATTCACAGCAGTCAAAGCATCCACTATACATGTATGGACATCATGTTTCAATTAAATGTTTAAGTTACAGGGTTATAAGAGTAATATTGTACAGTTAGTTTACAACTATCAGTTAGAGGGGTTTTGATGTACGGTTAGTTAGTTAGTTAGTTAGACCTTGGTCGTATAAAGATCCAGTTCTTTGTTGTTGTAACACAATTTTTCCAGATCCAGAAATGATGAATCCTCTCTTCATCCCCAAAATTGTAGTTCATCATGTTCTTCAATTTCATCAATCTTGACATGGTATCAAAGCGTTCGATCTAAATCCACTTCTCTTTTGGAAAATTTGTTTCAATCTTCTTTCTGGAAACACTTTTTCGATTCTTTTCTAGAAGTTATCCATATCACTTTGATAATCTCATCTTAGGCTCTCGTGTTTGTTCGAGTTCAACAATGGCGAACAACGAGATTGAGTAGCCTAATGCAGTGACTAACAACAAAGCACCAGTAAGAAATCAAGGAACCAGTTCAATGGAAATTGCTATCGATTCCAACATGCATCCATTGTTTATTCACAACAACGACCATCCTAGATTGATTTTAATCTGCACCAAACTTGCTAGAACAGACAACTACAGTGTGTGGTTCATATCAATGCAGATTTTTTTATCTGCTAAGAATAAGTCATCCTTGATAAATGATACCTTTCCTATCCCTGAACTCAATTATACTCTATATCCTCTTTGGGCTCGTGCCAATGATATGGTGATATCTTGTATTTTTAATGTTGTTTATGAGGATATTAGCAATAGGCTGCGTTTTGTTTTCTCAGCCTGCGTAGTGTGGAATGAATTAAAAGAGCGATATTTGAATATAGATGGCCATAAGGCATTTCAATTGGAAAATGATTTACATAGGTTAGAACGGAGAGACAATTATGCAGAGAATTACTATCACAAAATGAAAGGTTTATGGGACGGGAGCATTGCATTAGATACTATTACTGCTTGTTCATGTAACAATTGTACAATGTGGGGCTATTAAAGCACACGAGTCTCGAGAGAAAATAAAGAAGTTAATGCAATTTTTGATGGGGTTGCATGATAGTTATACTAATATTAGAGGCCAAACCTTGAGAATGAAGCCCTTCCCATTATAGGAGAGGCTTATTATATGGTAAAATAGGAGGAGTCATTGAGGGTTGGCTATATACTAGAGTACAATGTTGTTGCAGCTTCTGTCAATCATACTGTCGTTAATGTCAATAAAGCATGTGCTGAACCAAAGAATAAAACTGTTGCAACAAGTTTTAGATCTTCTAGTCATGCTTGTAATAAGGGTAGCTATGTTAAACCATCTTTCAAGAAAGGGATTTACTACAATTACTGCAATAGAGAGGGTCACACCAAAAATGACTGCTACAAGCTAAATGGCTTTCCTGTTGGTCATCCTGCTTATTCACTGAAAAATAACATGCAACAAAATAAGTTTGAAGGTACCAGGGTTCATAATAATCAGAATACTATTGTGGACCAAAAGCTATGCAAGTGCAAGCTAAGAATGGAAATGATACTAATTCCCAGGACGATATCAACGTGCTAAAGGCTCAACTCAATCAAGTATTGAATATGCTGAAGGAAAAAGATCATCCAGAGGACCACATTGCAGCTATGGTTTCTTGCTCAAATGTTCATTTTGCAGGTACATGTTTTTCCACTTGCTATAATGAAAATTATGTTCATAATAATTTGAATGCTTTGGTATTGGATTCTGGGGCCACAGACCATATTTGTATATCTTTTTCTCTAATGCATTCCATTGTTGCACTTCCTAAGCTCATTGTTATATCTCTCTCCAATGGCACCAGTGCCACTGTCACTCCCAAAGGCTCTGTAAGTCTTTCAACAAACCTTACTCTGCATGATGTTCTGTATGTTCCTAGCTTTAGGTTCAACCTTTTATCCATTTCTAAACCTTTTTCCCAATCCACTCATGCTGTTTATTTCATTAAATACACATGTGCGTGTCTTTCAGGACCAGTTGAAGAGAACCATTGCCACCGGTAGTCTACATGAAGATCTATTCATTCTTCGAGGCCCTAGTGGCTACCATTCTGTTTTATCTAATGTCCATGGGAAATTTGCAACTCATACCGTACAACTCCGATATTTTATCAATATATGTTTTTACAATTAAGTTAATTTGATAACACTTTTGACATATTTAACTCAATAATATTTTGTTGAGTTGCTTTAAAAAAGAAATATACATATATACATACATATATATATATATATATACATATATACATACATACATATATATATATATACATAGATACATACATATATATATATGTATATATATATATATGTATGTATATATGTATATATATATATATATATATATGTATATATGTATATATATATATATATATTCTTTATATTATATTATATAATAAAATAATTAGTATAAGTTTTATATCATTAAATTCGTGGATGGGTTAGTGAACGGAATAATTGGAGAAGTCTTGGTTATTAAGTTTTGAGGTGGGACCCACCGTGGCATGCATTGGGTTAATGCTTATCTAAAATTGGACATATGTTTAGCTAGGATGATAGCCCTTAAACCGTGACTCACCTCGGCTTTGTTTGTAAATATCTTAAATATTACTCAATCATATATTATAAATATATCTTCCATCATTATGATGTTTATTTCTACAGTTATATACGCCAACAATACTTGTATTTCTTATCAGTATTCCCTCCTTAAGTCCTTGGCCGTATGGGACGAGAGTGGGAAACCATGCGGGTATATAGTTTTAAGCCGTGGTGATTATTTAACAATGGGTTTGAGTTGAGGTTTATTATGAAATGTTTCTAGTATGTTTCTATTGGTGATATTATATTTTTTGAGGTGAGAGAGATTGTACCATACTGATTTAGTGTCAGTTTAATCATGTGATTATCCCTATATTATTTATGTTTGATTCGTACTCTTGTTATTAAAACGTGTTTATTGTTATCGATAAATATTTACTATTGGTTTGATTTTGAAATAATTTTAATGTTAATAATCAATGTGTTTTCTTGAGAAACATTTGTTTTAAAATTATCTGGTCAGGGATTGATTATTTAGAATGATTTAGTGATACTCATTAGTGGAACGACTATGAACAATCTGAATACTATTATTGAGACTCATGTGATTGAATATCCGTGTGTGTTGTGCTTGTTTAATAATCTCACCTAAGTCTAAGCTGATTGGTATATTGAATTGTAACTTGTGATAAATTGTTATTTAAATAAGACTCGGTATCGTTCTTTGAGTTAATAATCTTTAGCTCATATTTTTTTAATGAAATTTGGTACTTGAATCATATATGTCTTATTCTATTTTGTGGTGTTGTGTATCATCTTTCTTACTGGCCTCACAAGCTCACCCCCTAGCTAATTGTGCAGTTGAGATTAGATCAAGGTTCAGATAGCAGTTCTGTGCTCGAGGTTTATCGGAGCGCTCAGTTTTCGTACAAAATATATATGTATTTTATTTAGGCTTTATCAGAAATTATAATAAAAATACGTTTGTATTAGATATTGATATTTTTTAGAAGTTACTATTTATTGATATTGATATTCCGCTGCGAGTAACGCGATTTTAATTGGAGTTATTTTTTATTGAATTTTTGGAACACTCGACGGACCCGATCTCATTTGGTCTCGGTATCGGGATCGTCACATTTGGTATCAGAACGAGTGATCCTCGTCAGTGAGTTGATTTTGCTTCGCTAGTTAATTCGGAGAGGATATTTAAGTTTGAATTTGAGGATGCATTCTTTTTAAAGAGTAGAATGTGTAAAACTCTGAAATTTATATATATATATATATATATATATATATATATATATATTATTCTTTATACTATATTGTACGGAGTATAATAAAATAATTAGTGTAAGTTTTATATTATTAAATTAGTGGATGGGTTGGTATGGAAAGGAATAATCGGAGAAGTCTTGGTTATTAAGTTTTGAGGTGGGACCCACAACGAAGTTTGGTAATTATAGGCATTCGGTTATACTTATTTCTTTATACTATATTGTACGGAGTATAATAAAATAATTAGTGTAAGTTTTATATTATTAAATTAGTGGATGGGTTGGTATGGAAAGGAATAATCGGAGAAGTCTTGGTTATTAAGTTTTGAGGTGGGACCCACAACGAAGTTTGGTAATTATAGGCATTCGGTTATACTTATTTAAAATCTATATATATATATATATATATATATATATATATATATATATATATATATATATATATATAAAGCCTAGGTAATCTAAAAATAATAATTTTTCGTCAACATTTGCATCCCTAAAATAGCAACCCCTATTTATAACAAACATTTAATGAATCATATAATTAAATAATATAAATTTTAATACTTATAACTCCTTGAAACTAGATCTTAGGAACTAGAACTACTCAAGGTTTTAAAAATCGTTAGGCGGCCGCTAAGTGGCACACTAGCACCTAGCGCCTAGAGGACTAGTCGGGGCGTAATCGGGACCTAGGCGGGGCCTAGAATTAAGACATAATTACCATTGAATACAATTTTTTTTTTATGTTTGTCATTTTATCAAACACTAGTCTATATTTGTAAAATGAACAAAAATATACAAACATACCATTAATCTCAATTCTCAACAACCCCAAAGCAATAAATCAGCCAAGTTTAGAACTAAAAACAAAAAAGATTTTACTCCAGTTCGCCCCCCATTACCTCCCTCTCTGCCTCACCATTACCATTCTCCCTTCCTTCTCCAGTTCGCCCCCTTCCTTCTCCGGTCATCACATGTCACAAAATCAAAGCTACAATAATAAATTAAGGTCGGCGAGGTTTGACGTAGTCGCCGACTTGGTCAATTAGGCGGCGACGAAGAAAGTCGCGACAGTAGAGAGGGGCCTAGCGTCTAGGCGGGGCCTAGGCGGAGTTAGGCGGGGAGTTTTAGAACACTAGTCTTGACACATAAACAATGCGAATACAAATATTTCTAAAAGGATAATTCTAATATTTTATACAAGTAGGGATGGTAATTGGGTGTTATCGGATAATTTGGATAAAATAATTATCTACCCAATATAGTTAATGGGTGTTATTAGATATTATCCACTAACACTCATTAAGCTTAATGGGCATTATTGGATAATACTCAATTCTATCCATTAATAAATAGATATTATCCGGTAATACCCAATAAGTAATATCATATTTTAATTTATTTTTTAGTATTATTTTCCTAGATATATTATTATTCATTAATCACAACACATAAAGAAACACACAAAACTATACAAAACACACACACACACACACACACACACACACACACACACATATATATATATATATATATATGAGCATTTACACAACACATGCTCAAAGAATAACACAACCATAACTTGTGTTAATTTCAATTGGCAAGCAAAACAACTATAACTTAGGGATCTTTCTAGGAAACTTTATATCAGAAAATGATTCATTTGTCTCGGCACATGCTGGCTATAAAATATTTTTGTTCTTCCAAATAAATTAGAGAAATTATAGTATAATTAAAAAAAGTAACATATGCAAAAATTAAAAAAGACAGCAAGCAGTGAATAGCTGATCATTCCGACTATACTAACAAACACCCACGACTATCAGACCAATATACTCCCTTCGTTTTGGGCAAAAAAGTCTACTATTTCATTTCGAGATGTTTCACTTAAATAGTCAACTTTCAAAAATTAATGCATAAAAATGTCATTTTATTACTAATGAGCTACTAAAAGTTAATGAAATGAAATAGATCATCAAATATTAAAAAAAATGTCATAATTTGTGGTCATGTTTTTTTTAAAAAAATGCATATTAAACTTGTGTAGACTTTGTTTTCTTTTTTGTCTTGCCAACTTTTAATTTCTAGCTAAATATCCTTTAAGCCAAATGAAATGGAGCAATAAATATTAAGCTAAATAAATGAAATAGAGTCAACTGCTAATTTAACAAAATAAAATTGACAAGTAAATGAAGAGTGTGTGGTATAATAAGTTGCAATTTAGGTGCAATTTTTACAAAATACAAAAAAAAATTAAATATTTATATTCATTATAATTATAAATAATCCAAAACAAAATAATAAATAAGTTCATAATAATCAACAACTTTTATGATTACTTGTTTATATTTATATTAAACTTTCAAAAATATTTCAAAAAGGGGTCTAGCCTAGTGGTAGCAAGTTTTGATATAAAGTAACTTGATCAAACTTTGAAATTTTGTTAATAGTAAGTTCTATTTATATTTATTATCATTTTAAAGTAAAGAACATATAGTAGTGGTGGTGACGGCGATGGGCTGCAAACGATGGCGGAGGTTAGGGGCATATGGTGGTGTCGGTGGGCGAAGGTGCCGACGGTGGCGATAGGTGGTGGCTGGAGGCTGAAGTTGGCAGCATACGGTGATGGCGGCGGCAGTGGGTGGTGTTGGCGTTGGTGGCGATGGGCAACAGATGGTGGTGGTGGTGGCGGTGGGCAGTGGGTGGTGATGATTGGTGGCGGTTACGGTAGTTGGTAAGTGGCAGCGGTGGGAGGAGGCGGGTGGTGGTGGTGGTATTAGTTGATAAACCAAATAGTTATGGTGATATTAATGGATAAATCAAATGGATAATCGGTTAATATCCATAAATTATCAATTTTGTTATTGGTTCCTAATGGATGTTATTCATTAACACTCATTAACTTAATTGAGTGTTAATGAATAACACCCAATAAGTATTTTATAATGGTTATACTAGATAGCCCAATAGACTAGATAAAATTTTGCCACCCCTAAGTACAACATCATCACAATTGAGCATGCAGATCTCATGTTTATTAAATGGTAAACTTCAAAAAAACTCAAAAAGTTGAGGGCCAAGTAAGCAAAATCAGCTATCCTTAATCTATGATGTAGGTCCTGGTAGTCCATAGTTTCTGATAGCGTCACCAATGCTTCTTTTTTTATACATCTTTTTAACTAAATCTTTCTACCATTTATACATTTTTCTCTTCTTAACCTAGTTAAAAATATATCTTCTAATTATATAACTTTGTAACATCTTCTTAACTAGATCCCACTACCACCTTATTAATTTTACACTTTAATCTTATTTTTATACTTATTAACAAATAAATTTAGACAGGATCTATGGTGTTCTCTACTCGATCCCCCACCAACTCTGTCCGCTGGATCGGGCGGTCATACGACAATTGAACTTGTGATTGGTACGTGATAGGTGTTCATTCTTTGCTCGTAATCGAATTTGGGTCGGATACATCATGGTGGAATGTGCAAGGGAGATCTTTATGTGTTGGGGGCTGTATTATTTTGATGTAATCGAATGAACCTTTTCTTTTTCTTTTTTCCTTTTTCTTGTCCTTTCTCTATTATTTATGTGTTGGGGTTTATGATTATAGCTTACTGGCTTACACTTTTCACTTTCTTGCGAAGGCGTATGGCCGGCCTGCCATAAGCCCAACGAGGCCATGACCTTAGGCCCCCCAAAAAAAACCCAATTTTTTGAATCCTAAAATCCCAAAAGCCTTACCTATGATTAAATTATTATTAATTTGTTTCACAGTTTCACATTTTTTTCTTGATTTCTTCCATTCGCCCTAGTTTATAGTTAATACTTATAGCTTATAACTTATTAATTAATTATTAACTTTTAATCAGATTATAGTATTCAATGATCAATGAATCATTTGCGGTTTGTCCCAGTTTTTATGGTTTTTCCGTTTTTGACTTGTTGGTATTTTTATAATCTATTTGAAATTTTTGGGCATTTAAGTATGCGAATGAGTGACTTGTTGATAATTGGTAGTATTCTAATTGAAATTTGATTATTTGAACATATACTATAATTTTAAAATAGAGAAATTGAGATTAATCATGAATTTATGTTAATGGAAAATTGTACATCTACTATAATTATATACTAAAAAGGAGAAATTGTACATGAAAAATTGTTTGTTTGTTTTTTGAGTGAAATGAAGTGTTTTTTATTATCTTTTATGTTTGTTTAATTGTTTATTTAGTTATTCAAAAAATAAATAAAAAATTGTTACAAAGGAAGGGCCCTGTTGAAGATGATCGGCCTTAGACCCCCGATTTCATAGGGCCAACCCTGCTAAGGCCTATTTGCCTTGCCTTTCTTTATTCTCTCTTTATGTGTTGGGGTTTATGATTCTCTCTTTAATAAATTATATTCTCCTAAATCTTTGTACGAACAAAATAGTTTTATTCAAATTTAAGTATATAGAAGAAAGTTAGGGCACATGAAAACCATGGAGAGCAGTACATTTCTAACGACTATATAATGGTTATCAAGAAGGAATAATAAGCACACAATCTTGTTCATATAGAGAGAGAAGTGGGAAAAAGAAGTTGCAAAATGGTACTACCATTACTCTCTTTCTCTTTATATAAATTTTGTAAAGATTTAGCTATAAAGCTAATTCTTATTATAGTTATATATTAACGTTTTTTTTATTTTGAATATTTTTGCAGGCAAAAATGTGGTTGCTGCTGACCAATGGGGTGGCAGTAGTGGAGATGAATGGACGTATCTACCCAATGGTGAAATTAGTAAAATTTTCATTACTTACGATCAAGCTATTCACACTATCCGATTTCAGAGTCAAGATGAAAATGGCAATTTCGAACTTTCTAACCAATATGGTGAAAGAGAGGGCTCCCATAAAGTCGAGGTGAACATCAAGACTATCTCATACTCCTTTCGTTTCTAAATTATTGTCATGCATGTTTTGGTTTTTTAATTTAAACCGAGTGTTTTTTAATTGAAAATTTGACCAAAATCATAAAACGTGTAATGCACAGATCAATATCGACATCAAAACCGAGAAGCTCAATGGCATTAGTGGGACATTTGGTTATTACCAGAGCATGCTGATAATAACATCACTTGGTTTTAACACAGACGCTAACAAAGTGTATGGACCTTTTGGGTCTGCCAATGGAACTCCTTTCTCATTGCTGGAGAATGATCAAACTATCGTCGGGTTTCATGGACGTTCTGGTTGGTGGCTCGATGCAATCGGAGTTTATCTACAACCTGTATCGAAAGTAATCAGTGCTGGTCCATGGGGCAGTCAAGAGCCAGGAAACCAATGGACTTATGAGCCCAAAGGACGTTCTATATCTCATATCTCCATCACCTATGATGATGCTATCTACTCCATTCAGTTCACAAGTCAAGATGCAAATGGCAATCTGGACCATTCTGGAAAGTATGGACATACAACAGGCCCCAAAAGTGGTGAGGTATTATAATAATTCCCTTGAACAATTATAAGCTAATAACTACTGTTACAATTTTTAAAGTATGTACAAGTTGACTTTTCAACTCTGTGTTTCTGCACACAAATTGTAACACTAGTGGTAAACCTAGTATTCTTTTTAAGTGCACCACGTCTACACAACGCTCACAAACACACACACACACACACACACTAGTTTGTTAGCTTTAATTTAATGGTGTTATGCACATGAACATATGGATGCAGATTAGCATTGACATAGCTAAGGAGAAGCTTAACGGCATCAGTGGCACATATGGTGTCAAGAGTGGTTATGTTGTCGTGACCTCACTCTCGTTTTCCACAGACAAAAAAACTTGTTTTGGACCTTTTGGTTCCGTAAGAGGAACTGCTTTTTCATTGGTGCTCAATAATCAAAGTTTCATCGGGTTTTATGGCCGTGCTGGATCTTGGCTTGATGCGATTGGAGTCTACATGCAGACGAAAACATATATACGTGTTGGTCAATGGGGAAGTCAAGAGCCAGGAAACGAATTTGATTATGCTCCGAAAGGTATGATATCCCATATGTCCATCACCTACGACGATGCTATTTACTCCATTATTTTCACTAGCCAAGACAATGAGGGTAATGTGGATCATTCAAAAAGGTTTGGAAACACGACAGGTTCTAAGAGTGCTGAGGTATGAATCAATCAATCCCCCTCCCCCACATCTTATTTCATGCTTTAGTTTTGTTATTCTAACAATGTATATATGGATTTGAGCAGATTGCCATTGACATTAAGAACGAGAAGCTCAACAACATTAGTGGGACATTTGGAGTCAAAAGTGGTTTCGTTGTTGTAACGTCTCTCCTTTTTTCGACCGACAAGAATAAGGTTTTTGGACCTTTTGGTACTGCAAGAGGAACTGCGTTTTCATTCCCGGTTAAGAATGGGTTTTTCAGTGGATTTCATGGTCGTTCAGGCTCTTGGCTTGACGCTATTGGGGTCTATGTCAAGACTATATAGACCTATTTTCATGCACAACCTAGTAACTATTTAAATAAAGTGTGAAGATAAGAATAAATATCCACGGGCACCGGTTGGGTATAGCCCACTCTGGTATGTTTGTTTCCTTGAGAAATTCGGTTATGGTATTCGGTGCAACCTTCAAAATAAAGTTTGTTTACTTGTCAGTGTCAGTGTCGGTGTAATTGTTGTTGCGTATTTTTCTGTTGTAACTGCAACTTAATTTTAGTGTGGAATATTAATTATTTGTTGCATAGTTTGATGAGGCGGAAATTTAACGCACATATTATTTTTATTTTTTTTCAAAATCATGCGTAATTTGCCTTGGCCGGCCATGTGAAATCGAGGGGCCAAGGCTTATTACGTCATACGAGGCCCTTCTTTTGTATTATAATTCTTTTTACATTTAAAAAATTACAGAAACAAAGCTTACGTATGTTATTTTTTTCTATTGATAAATCTTTTGAAAATATGCCAGAAAATATTTTCGGGTGTATGGAAAATATACGAAAAAAATGTTACATAAAACAATATATGAATAAAGACAAAAAGTATATTATAATAATAATGCTCATATTGAATATAAAATAATGTTGAACTTTAAGTAATTTTCGTCTAGTAACTCTCAATTTATCATTAATAGTGTCAAATCAATTTGATCAATTTTTTCAATCTCACAAATACAAATAAAAAATTGATAATTGAAATGAAAAAAAAAAACTTTTAAAAAAGAAAATTGATAATATTTGGGACATCCCTAAATATTATAGTGGACACTAATTTTATGACGTAGTGAGTATTTGTTAAAATTATAATTTATAAATAATATGCACAAACTCTAGTTATATTTCTAAACAATTATTTGTTGAGTAACATATTGTGTTTATATGTAAATATGTGTAATTGTGGAAGATGAAGAAGGTAGAGGTGCACAAACGGTTTAAGGTTCACGGTTCGAACGGTGAACAGTACCGGAACCGGAATCATCTTCAAGTGAACCAGAACCGAAGGTTTATCGGTTCAGTAAAGGTTCGTGTATTTAGAATTTTGGTGAACCGGCGGTTCGAACCGTGAACCAACGGTTTTTTATGAAAAAATTTATATTTGTTTTGGTATATTCTTTTGTTCGTAACATATAAATACTCACATTCCTTCAAATTTTTCCTATTTATAATCTCTCAAATTCTCTAAAAACTCTTTGTCACTGTTTTTTTTTTAGAAAATACTTTTGTTAGTTAACAAAGTAGAAAATGTTTAAAATAATTACTTTTAGTCAATTTTAAAAATTCAAAAAATATTTTACACAAAATTTACAAAGGTTTAAAAATAGTTTCAAAAAATTCATAAAATCTAAAAATAAAGTAAAAAAAAATTAAAATTTTGGAACCGTGAACCGGATTTAAGGTTCACGGTTCGCATCTGGTTCCCTATATACCCCTATACCCCTCCAAGAACCGTCGCTTCTGGAACCGGAACCGTTTGGGCATGTCTAGACAAAGGGGTGGTCGAATATTTGGAAAATAATTTATGAAAAACAAACCTGTAAGTCATTTATCTAAAAAGAAGACTTCATTCTCCGTTGACTCGGAAAAACTTTTACGTTAACTACATTTTTCTAAGGTTACCAAACACTAGAAAATGAGGAGAACGTTTTCTAAAAGTTATTTTTCATTAAACAAACGAGGCCTAAGTCTTGGTTAGAAATTAGAATATGAACTTTAATCTATTTAAAAATAATAATTTGTAGGATTTTTGTGAAGATTTGGGGGCCCAAAAAATTGGGTATTTTTAGAGGGCCAAGGCCATGGCCTAACTCTCCTCAATGGCAGGGCCGACAATTTGTAATACTTTATAATGTTACGAATGACATGTATCATAATATATACATATATAAAAGGAGAGGAGCAAGATTTGCAAAGTTGAAGCCAAAAGTGACTTGCCAAATTTAAAAACACTTATAATTTATATATAAGTCCTTTTTTAACATTGGAAATTGAAAATATAAAATGTCATTATTATGGTTGATTGGATAAATGATTCCAAAACCTCTTCACATTCTTATTTAGTATATTAAGAAAATATGCATAGTAGAAACATAAGAGATAACAAAACCAAGTCTTTTTTTTTTTTGTCAATTTCTTTGCATTAATATCTAGGCTAGGAAAAATAAATATGGAATAAAACAACGATTTTGAAACTAAATCATATACACACACTTTGAAGTAAAACTCATTCACAGACAATCAATTAATAATAATGTCAAGATCTGACAATTTTTTCTCTATTTTATCATAACCAAAGTTATTATTGTAAAAAATATATATAAATCGAGATATGACCAAATTTTTTAGATAGCTAGCTACATGTAAAAAAATGGACACCCAATAATTTCTGATTTTTTTAGTTACTTATACATGTTAAAAAATTAAGATATGAAAAAGTGCTTATGATGAAATTAATCAACATTCAGATCGAATTTGTTTGTTAGTTGAACTAAATGGCGAATTAAAATTAATAAACGAGTTTTGAAGTTAAACTGAGTTTTTGAAATATTTTTTGAAATATGAACATACCAACAAGTTTCTGGTAAGTCGATGGTCTTAGCTTCTGTTGCCGGACTTTCTTTAGGTGGTAATCTTGAGATTCGCCATCGCTACGAAAACTGCGGTTTTTTTTTTTTTTTTTGGCAATGTGTGATGAAACTAGGATAAAAGTGTTTTCTTTTCGTTTATATGCATCAACTAAAACAATGTGGTTTTATGAGTGTTTACTGGATCGCGGTCCAAAATTTATCGATAGCACTGTTTAAACCAAATTTTTCGACGTCTATCCATTGATCGTTTGAATTTTCGGTTCATTTTCCTTGATCCATCTCATACATTTTATTTTCCTTGGTTATATACTATTTTAATTATTTTTTCTTTATGTCTGATTTTTAAATTAAACCACAATACCTGAATTATTTTGTAAAAATTACAAATTTTGAAAAGTGTAGTTTTTAAGGTTTTATGACAAAACATGTTAGTATATCACAAACAATTTGCCATTTATCTGATATTATATGCACTATCAAATTTTTTAAACATTAATATAACTTATATATATATATATATATATATATATATATATATATATATATATATATATATATATATTTGCATATATTTTAATATCATTTGTTAATAAGGAAAACACATAAATGAATTTAAATTTTGTTGAGACTCCAAAGTAGATAATGAGAGAAAGTGAATCTCAATTCCATTGTTTAGAATTGGAGTTGTGGGCATCAATGTAAATTTTATTGTTTATATCTAGAAAAAATATTATAATTTGAATTAAACTGAAATTCTTAATATTTGTATTCTTTAAATTGATTTTTTTTCTCCAAAGGTAAAACATTTTTAAACCTAAAGACTATTGATTTTCATTAATTTTTTTATTTCTATTAATTTACTTATACATTTAGATTTTTAATTGAACTCTACATGAGAGTTAAATAAAATAATCTTAATTTTAATGTTACAAAATTATGATATTTAATTCTATACATCGAACTCATAATCTTTATGTAACGCTCCGGAACTTTACGTGATTGTCTGGTCAATATGATAAGCCTTAACGTGGAAGACTTCTTATGCCTGGATAGGCTAAGGTAAGGCCGATACCCTTGGGATGTGCGATTTACGCTCGTTAGCGTGTTAGAGTCTCTATTGCGCGATTTAGCATTGTTGGGAACTCGACTCGGTAGAGTGTTATCTTCCTTAATTATTGTTTACGGTCTTTGAGATATCCTAGGTCTTCGTGTACTTGTTTGAATAAATTTTATATCCTTATAACCATGTTTATAAAGTTTACATGTGGTCACAACGTTCAAAGTATAGTCGTCGTCATATGTTTGATTTCGCGATTCGCATATCGTTCACGTATCGCCTTTGATACTTTGGTCGCACTTAATTTTGGTTTGACCTTGGGTATGTGTTTGTGAAACTTCATTAGGCTTCTAACATGTTTTAAAACAAGTATGTATGTTTGTTCGTTCGTTATTTCGATCGTGGGTTGTCCTGCGTAGTTTCGTCCGTTGTATAGCAAATTACGGACCAATTTTGGCACGCGTCTGAATTGTTTCGATTGAGGAACCCTCGAGAGAAAAAAATTGGTTTGGGGTTTTTAAGGCTTCTATTTAGGACATTTACAGAGTGGCAAGAGAAGAAATCGTATCGCTTTGTCGAACGGTGTTCAAACTGGAGCCATCGCAAGTTGGACCTGTAGCAGCGAGCAGCTGGGCTGCTGCTTTGATTTTTAATGTTCATTTCCTATTCTACCCTCACTAAACACCCTCTAAACCCCTCATAACACCCATACTTAGTCCTAGTGATGTCTTAACATGTGAGGGGAGTTAATTAAGGTTTGATTAGTTGGTTTAATTAAGGAGGAACCCCCACAACATTTAGACACATCACCCACTTATTCCCTAACCCTTTTAGACCACAAACTCAAAGTCTAACACCTCATATTCAGCCATTGACTTTTAAAAATGGGATAGAGCTTCTTGAGAGCTAGAGAGAGAGAGTCTTCTAGGGTTATTGAAGGTCCATCCATGGATTCCAAAGCTTGAGAGCTTCATTTCTCAAATCAAGCCATGGAATTGAAGAGGAGGTTGAAGACAACAACTTCCACCGATTAGAATTTCGTTTTGCTTGCTTGAAGGGGCTGATTTGAGGTAAGTTACTACACCTATTTCTCTTTATTTTTGCTCCATTGACCCTAGGGAAAACAACCTTTTGTGCTATGTGAGGTCAATGGGTGCATTCTAGAATTAAAAATGGATAACTACCCACACATGTGAATGTGATGGTGAATCTCAACCGTTGAATTTAAAAAAAATTTAATCTCAACCTTTAAATAATTTTAATCAATTACCTAATTATTTTATAATATAAATTAACACTTTAAGTGCGATAACATGTGAGAATTTGTACCTAGCTAATAAATGGTAATAATGTCTTATAGGACCATTATTGAGTACTCCCCCAGTTAAAAAAGCAATAACTATCATAATGTCATTTTTGAAAGTACTATGATTCCATGTTTTATGTTTCTTAAGGTCAAGTATATCGGATTCCATTTTTTAATTGGCTTGCAGATTTGAGACGATTTCATCGTGTTAGTTTAAACTTGTAAAGGGTATTTCTGGGATATCAATTTTTTTAAAAAAGTTAATTTTCAAATTTAGACTATTTGTTCGGGACAAAAGGAGGATTATATAGACTAGCAGCGTCCACTATGTTATTGAAATGCATTTTTTAAAAGTTGGGTTCGTATGGATCATTTTATAGTACCGGTTTTTGAAATGAATATTTTTTTTTAAAGTTGGTTTGTTTGGATCAGTTTGTTGTGTGTAAAAAACGCAACTCAGACAAAAATATTCAGTTGCATCAGGTAATAAAATGTATATAAGTATCAATTCTATAGGAAATGTACATAATTTTCACTCTAACTAAATACCAAAATTTAGCTAACTATTATATTTGAGTTAAAAGAAGAGGAATTAAAAAGTAAAAACATAAACAAAGTAAAAGAAAATAATTAAATATACTCCAACACGAAAGTGGTTTGACAACATCCAATCAAGATTAAAAAAGATAGAATTGTCATATTTGTCATCTAACTTGTGTCTAATTTAATCCGCTCTTTACTTTTCTTTAACTCAAGTCTTTGTAATCGGAAGCATACTAATATTTATTTCGGACTTTACTAAACCTAGCTACCACTTATCCTAGTTATGGGCGTCATCGCAAATATAACATAGGAAAGAGAATAGTCGCGTGGTAGACCTAGCACCCAAAACTATCTACGTATGATCTCCTTTCGGTCTTACGTCACACAAACAATTAATGTAATTTTCGAAATTAAAAGGAAGAGCTTTCGCTAGGTATCCTATAATTCTAGTAATCATGTAACATTTGACTAAACCTGTAAAAGTAGCAGACTCAGACAATAACAACCAAACACATGGGCAATACTTTATAAAGAGATGTTCGCACTATTTTTCTATAAGTTATAACAGTTGCCGAGAACACAAAATTAGAGAACTAAGGGCTTTCGCTTTATATAGTAATCTTAAGTTCTCTCACCTCGCGAATGACTAAGGTGGATTGATTGCGTGTCAAAACAAATTCTCAAATTGACTATTTGTATGTATCACAAAAAACCAACTATTAAATTAATTGGTTTAAAATGTAAATGTAGCTCTCGTCGATTCAAAAAATTTCTAAAATAATTTAATTAATGGTCAATTTATTAAAAGCATTAAACTCATAAAATAATAACAAAAAATGATTATATACTAAATAGAGAAAGAAATTAAATCAAAACATTACTTGTTACATAAAAATAATTATATTCCATAAATAAATTAAACACAAAATCAATTCCACAATTTACAACACATTCAGCTATATAAATTTCAACAAATATCTTAAAAATAAATATTGGAAGAATTAAACTAATCAATATTGAAATCCAAGATGAAAATCACTTGACACTTGATTTAATGCTCCAATCCCTCTAACGTAATCAATATTTGAAGGGAGGGAGAGAAAATGGGGGCTGCTGCCCCAAAAAGGTACCCACAGCCCTAATGGGGCTCAAAAATGGTGAAATTAGGACTGCTTTTGGAATTTAAATGAAGGGATTTTGAGACTCTACGAGCCAGGGGTTAAAGTGTCAAAATAAGAAAGTTCAAAGGCTGAAATGGGGAGAAAGAATGGCTGCTGGGCGACGTGGGAGAAGGAGGGACCGACAACGCAAAAAAGAAGAGGTTATAGAAATTTGCGCCCCTCCTAGAGTTACAATTGTTAGTACGGTGCCCCTAAAGAATCAAAAGAGTGACCCGCAGCTCCTGTTCTACCAGGCGTTTCATTTTGGTCCCCTGTTAGGTCTTGTTAGCCTCTGTTAGCTCTCTTTTGCCTTGGGACTCTAACGGGCTTTGACGGAAAGATTGGTAACTCAACTTTACAATCAGGAATTACCTCGAACTTTGTGCTAAACTCCATGAATGCTAAAGTATACCTTGGAAATCTATATTGAAGTACAAATATACAAATAATAATATTTTTAAGGTATAATTATCTCAAAAATAACACAAAATAAAAGTGAATTCAAGAGAAAGTTTGCAAAATATCGAGCTTATCACTTACATTCACTCGACTTAATCTATTTATTCGGGTGTATCCAAGAGTGCACCTCCTTCTCTATTTGGTTTATATATTTGACAATTATTACTATCATACGTGCTAAACTGACAATAGTGACCAAACCCATCCACCAATGGTGTTGATATATCGAAAAACAGAAATTTAAAAAAGATCGTCTAGCGAGAATTTTCTGTAAGACAAGATATTCATGATTTGATTCATCGTCTATTGGTGAGCTACATTTTGAGAAAAAAGGTCTATTACAAATTAAGATCTGTACATATCGAAATTGTTGTTATGCTCTCCTTGCTCCATTAATAAAAGAGTAAGTTTTCTAAATTTTATCTTGTGATAATAAATTCAAGATTTAATATTGTTTTTAATCTTTAGTACTAAGGATATCTAGGGAAATACTAGAATTTTATACTTTATATCATACATTAAAATGTTGTAGAAAGAAATAAAATTGTATTTGCAAGATTAATGAAAAGTTTAAAACTATATGGCGAGGGTTAACCATACCCCAGGAAATGCTCTCCACACCCCCATTACCGCTTACAAGTTTGGATGTGTTGATCCTATTTCTGGAGACGAGACTAATGATGACAACGGGAGGTTCGTTTCGAATGTTTGTTGGATGGAGAAATTAAACATAATTGTAGCAGCAAACTCAATTTGAAATATAAAGATACTGCAGTTGTTGTGAGGAAAATTTTATTGGCGGGATGGGAGCCCTCGCCAGTAGTTCACTAGTTCCGTTGTATTTGGAAGTTATGTTATTTTTTATTTAGTATTTTGAATTTGATGTTATTTACTCCCTCCGTCCCTAAATTATGGATACTTTGAAACTTACCTTAACATCACTTTACCACTTTACCCTTACTTTTTAATTTTGCCACATATTATGGACATTTGAAACTACACATTAAACCAATATAAATAATCCAAAATTATTTAGTATTTTAAAATTGAATTTATTAATGGATATGTAATTTTGTTATTCGAAATATTTTGAATTTAATGATTTATTTGTCGAAAATCCAAATCTATCTTAAATTCAAATAATTGATAATAAATAAATAAATAATTAAATAAACCGCGGGCTTGCCCGTTTTACCTGCAGTCCTATGTGGGGCGGGTTGTGCTAGGAATTTCTAGGACCATTATGTTCACGGGATTTCATGTCCCGTCCTATTTCACATCGGGTTTTTTGGGCCGACGGGTAAACCCGTTCCGCAAACCCGTTTTGACAGCTCTACTTCAAACACGCCATCCCTATACCTTGGTTGATTTTGTGATAGGGTGTGGAGAGTATTATGTGTGGTTAGTCTCTAGCATTATGTGTGGTTAGTCTCTGTCAAACTATATCCCTATATCTTGGTTGATTTTGTGATAGGGTGTGGAGAGCATTCTGTGGTTAGTCTCTGTCAAACTGTGTTTGTTGTATATAGGAAAAGAAAATTCAAACACGGAAGAAACTACATAGAAGTTTTAAGGGACATAACATGAATTACGCAAATCTATAATCCGAAGGCGTGAGCTCTTTGATCTCTTCATCTTGCAACAATGTTATATATATTAAGGGGTCGAATCGGGACGCGACCTGTCCCGATACCTCTCATCTCGATCCCGTTTCGATAGAATTTGAGATTTTAATTTTTTTCTGATCTTGTTTTCGATAATTATCGAGACCTGACGAATCGGGATCCCAACAGTTCGGGAAATAAAAATCTCGTAATCTCGACTATAATATTTATAAATAATATTTTTGACACTAAAATATTTTCAAAATGTCTCCATCGTGATTAATATTTCAGACGATATATTTACAAGTATATTTAAATATAATTTAATAGTGAGTATTGTTGAATCTGTCATTATGAACAAAATGTGCCCCTTACTCGCAGGAGAAGAGCCGCATTAAGTGTAGAAACGTAAATGACAAAAAAAACCACAACATTTTGAAAATAAATTTAACAAACACCATTAAGTAATTTTAGCAAACACAAAATAGATATTGTTTAACACTCACAATATTTATATATAAAAAAATAGTCGGGATCCGACGGGATTGATAATTATCCCGATTACCATTACGAAATAAGTCAGGATGAGAAAAATCTCGACAAAGTCGGGATCGAAATTTGTCGGGATCGGAAAATGTCGTGACGGGTCGAGAAAAAGACTTTTGCCGACTTTTGCATACTCTCATTGGTTATATATTTTGTGGGTCTCAGCACTCCAGCCAATGAGAGTGTGTCACGTCACAGAGTAACCATATTTTGGTGCAAAATGAGAGTAGCTCAATCATTACCCTAATATATATACATACTAAATAGCCCAACATCATTGTGGATATGCTTTCTTAAGTTCATCAAGAACATAAACAGAAAAAGAAAACATGTCCCTTCCAATGGCCTCCATTACCGCTATCCTTCGTTTACCGTTTAAGGTTTTGATACAAAGAGACTTTCATGAAGTTTTAGCACGAATGTCTCTCTTGGACAGCCTTCTATTTCTTGTATGTTGGAAAATTTACTTTATTGACTAATATTCATGTTTTAAAACGCATATATAGTGAATGAATATATCCATTTGATTTTCTTCTTAAATTTATTTCAGATGATTTATACCTTGGATAAGTTGGGAATATTGTGGCACCGCTTTCCTGTGTTCTTGGGACTGATTTATCTAGCCACTCGTAGGCGTCTTCATGAAAGGTATAACATGTTCAATGTCGAGGCCCGAAGAGATCCAGTTGTGGATCGAGTTGTCGGGGCCAATACTCTTGCTCCTCCTTATAGGACGCCTGACGGTAAATATAACGACCCCTCCAATGATGATGCTGGCAGTGCAGGAACTCCCTTCGGCAGGAACATGCTTCCTGTTGATCAAAGAACTAAGGTATATAATTTGATTTTTCCTACGCCCAAGCCAGGCAAAAATATCTTCAACATTTCTCTTACTACCCCTTGAATGAAGATGCTACATATGTTCATCTCAAATACATAGTTTATTGGTGAACTTTTGTGAATTGTAATGATTTATAACTTTTTTTCTTTTTCTCTCTAAATCTAAACAAATATATGTCACATATTGATCGGAGTGATGATGGTCAAGTTAACTTTGAAAAATAAAATTAAAAATGATAATTAAGACTTGGTTCTGTAGGATTGAAGAAGAGCAGCCGTATAAGAGAAAGGAGGCACGGCTTGGAGAAGAATTTTATGTATATTATGCATCACTGTAGGGTTACATATATACTAACAAACATATACCGTGACCTAAGTTAGGCTAATTACAATAATAACCATAATTAATCTAATTACAATTATGACCTATACATACACTGCTAATACCCCCCCTCCTCAAGCCAGACAACCAAATGGGAGATGCAACTTGACTGATGAGGACCAGAAGCGAGGCTTGGGCAAGCCTTTTGTAAAGACATCAGACAGTTGATCGTCCGATGAGGCATAATGCAGCACTAAAAACCCACACGTAACCAATTCACTAAGAAAGTGGTAATCAATTTCAATGTGTCGGGTTCGAGCATGAAAGACCGGGTTGCGGGCCATGTGGATAGCTGGAATATTATCACAATATAGAAAGGGAGGAGAGAGCGGTATGTTTTGTACACAGAACAAATATGCAAACCATCGAAGCTCGACAGCTGTAGTTGTGATAGCACGGTACTTAGCCTCACTGCTGGATCTCGAAAAAGTGGGTTGTTTCTTTACTGTCCAAGAAACAAGATTGGGACCAAGAAAGATACATGCACCCGTCGTCGAACAACGATCATTCGGGTCACCAACCCAATCAGAGAGTCTGAATAGGCCTTCATGGAAAGGTCAAGAGAAGGATAGAATGTGAGTTCCAATCAAAGAGTACCTTTAACAAACCGAAGGATCCTCTTCGCTTCTTGTAAATGACGAATACGAGGTTGGTGCATGAATTGACACATTTGATTAACTTAGAAGGTGATGTCATGGTGAGTTAAGGTAAGATCCTGTAAACCCCCCTACCAAACTACGGAAGCAAGTGGCATCTGTCAGCAATTCCCCCTACAACGCACCCAACTTAGAATTGGAAGCTGTAGGCGTAGAGACAGGTTTACAATCCGTCATATTAAATCACTCGAGGAGGTCAAGAGCATAATGAGTTTGACTTAATCAGAACGTGTCACCCACATGAGCAGCTTCAATGCCAAAGAAAAAACTCAAATCTTTTAACTGGCGACTATCAAATGTACCACAAATATCATCAATGATAGAAGAGACGACCAAAGACGAAGTGTTGGTGATAGTAATATCATCCACGTAAACAAGGATAATAGTTGACGACGAGCTAGTGTGTCGGATGAAGAGAGAAGAATCAGCCCGACTATCGAAGAAGCCATGCCCAAGAAGAAAATCATGAAGTCGATGATACCAAGCACGAGGATATTGTTTAGGACCATATAACGCCTTATCCAGTTTACACACATGAGTGGGAGCTGACTGGGCAATAAACCCATGGGGTTGTTTCTTAATCACGTCCTCCTGAAGGAAACCATTCAAAAAAGCATTCCGAACATCCAGCTGTTTGATGGCCCAATGTCGAGAATGAGCAATAGCAAGAACCATTCGAATGGTAGAGGGCTTGACCACGGGACTAAAGGTCTCGTTATAATCCGGACCAACCTATTGACTTGAATGAAGCCCTGAGCCACCAAGCGAGCATTATATCGTTCAAGAGAACCATCTGCCTTCTGGTTAACCTTGTAGATCCAACGACAACCGTCAACATTCATACGTGGCTCAAAGGGGACAAGATGCCAAGTTTGATTCTTGTGAAGAGTAGAAATTTCCTCTGTCATAGCGTCACGCCAATGAGAAAACTGATAAGCCTGTTTGAAAGTACGAGGTTCATACGTAAAGGGATCACAATGAATCGCTGCTAATGCATAAGGGAGCGAATACATAGAAGTATTCCGAAGCAGCTCCTCAACATTGCGATACTGACGAGGAGGAGACGAATCCGAGGTGAATTGAAGAGACACACCATCTGAAGAGGGATCATGAGTAATATGAGTATCATGGCCAGTGAGAGAACAAGTAGAAGCAGGTGAGGCAGCAACACTTGGAGATAAGTGAAAAGGTATTGGAGTAGTACCAAACACAGGCTGTCCGGATGAAGTATGCAATGTAGCAAGCTAAGGGAGCTCATTAGGACCAACATTAGCAGTGTGAGGCTGAATTGGAGTTGACGGTTCAACTTGTACTAATGTAGGAGGCTCCACGGCTAAAGTAGTAGGCAGACTGTGAACGTCACAAGCAGTTGAAGAAACAGAACAGTCTACTAAGTTCTGGTGCAATGTTGGACAAGTAACGTGAGCAGTCTGTTATTGTAGAGGGAAATGTGTTTCATTAAGCACAACATGTCTTGAAATATAAACCCGACCAGCCACAAGATCCATGCACCTGTAACCTTCACGACAAGCATCATATCCAAGAAAAACACAATGTATGGATTTGGGCATAAGTTTGTGTGAATTGTAATGTTCAATGTGTGGAAAACATGTACATCCGAAGGCTTTAAGAAACTGATAGTCTGGTTTTCTTAAAAGTAATTTTTGATAAGGTGAGATGAATTTATGTTGATGCGTCGGAAGACGATTGATAAGATGAACAACAATGTTAAAAGCTTCCAGCCAAAATTGATATGGAACCTTTGATTGGGACATGAGACACAAACCAATTTCAACTATATGACGATGTTTGCGCTCAACGACGCCATTTTGTTGGGATGTGTAAGGACACGTAAATTGATGCCTAATCCTGGATTTGGATAGAAAAGAAGTAAACAAGCGTCCAGTAAATTCACCCCCTATCAGTTTGAACAGTTTTAATAGTGTGAACAACATATATGCGGCGAGATAATTGATTTTCAATTTGTGTTTTAAATTTAGCAAAAACACTTGTAACATCAGATTTGTGAAACAAGGGAAAAAGCCATACACATCGAGAATAATCATCAACAATAGAAAGATAAAAGTGATAACCATGAATAGATTTCACGGGGGAAGGAGCCCAAACATCTAAATGTAACATATCAAGAAGGTGTACTACATTAAAAGTTCTAGAAGAAAAAGACAATTTTCTAGATTTGCCTAAAGGGCATACATGACACTTGTGAGAATCACTTATTTGACCATGAACAGGTAAACTAAATTGCTGACACAAAACTTGAAACACTTTATTAGATAGGTGACCTAGACGAGCATGCCAAACATCTTGATTTGATCTTTCGCCAAGAAGAGCAAGAGGGCTTTATTTAGACTAGGAATTGAAGGACAATTTGTATAACCCGCCAGAATTACTGCCAGAAATAAGAGTCTCCCGTGTCTGATTGTCCTTAACACGAAAACCACACGAGTCAAGTTCAAAGTAACAATTATTATCTTTAGCAAATTGACGGATAGATAATAAAGGTTTATGTAAACGGGGAATATGCAAGACATTATTAAGGCAGAAAGACCGATTATTGCTACAAACAGAAGATTTACCAATATGTGATATGTGCAACTTAGACCCATTTCCAAAAACAACTGAATCGTTATCTGGGTATGATGAATAATTGTAAAAGGTGGAGGAATCAGAGGTCATATGGTTGGTGGCGTCGGAGTCTATGCAACATTAAATCTTTGAGAACACCTTTGAGCACTATGTCCACTTTTGAAACATAATTGACATGTGACATCATTATGTAGTGAATGTTGGAAATTGCCAATATGATATGGAGTTGGAAGAATACCTCTCCCACACCCAAAATTACCGTGATTGGACTGTGCTCTTCCTCGTCCACGTCCATTACCACGACCTCTCCAATTATCATTCGTCCTCTAGTTTCTATTGCCCCGGTTTGAGTTGTTACCACGCCCACTGCCCCGATGTCGACCTCCACCCCGGTTTCTGTAGATCGTGTTGAAGCAGAACCACTTGGGGACCAAGAGAACATCACATTTGAAATCACTGATGTTTAAAACAAAACAAAGCTGATGCAGAAGTGCTGTTCCTGGAAGGGTTGTGTCTCTTGGATTGATATTGGTTGCTCGGCCGAGCCTTGTCCATGCCTCGGCCAAGGGTTTCCTGAATGGTGTTGTTTCATGTTCGTGGCTATTCACCAAGAGTTATACTGATTAAATATTTATGGCTGTTCGCCAAAAGTCATACTGATTAATGTTGTGTCTTTTCATCAAATACATTTGTAACATAGGTTTATAAATACTTCATTCATTCATTTGTAAATCATTGAAGTTTATTATAATCAAATTATTGCTTTGCAATTGTGTCCCTTTCGGTTATTATTCTCAAAGTCTAAATTACTTTGTTACTGAGATTTCTTTGGAAAGTCTCATTTGAGATTCGATTAGGCGAGTCTCTTTGATATATTCCGCTGCGTACATGTGACGACCCGACCCGGACCCCAATACGAGATCCCGAGTCGCGCCGTCCAAATAGATAATTAAACAAGCATGCATAGTAGGATCACAAAAATCATGTGGCGCAACATCGCATACATACAACAACTCGGCTACACTTGGCCGGAAAAGCAACCTAATTTAAACAAGTCATCGGCGATACGAACCCAACAACTACTCCTACAATTATTAACACATGCTTATAATAAACTCAACGGCCACAACATGCCGGAGACAACAACAACAACAATAAATAACGAGCTTTAGCGGAAGAAAATAGTAGTGAACCATACACATATAAACAGGCTCGACATATAAGTCGGCTTACCAAAAGATTACAAGTTTAAGTAGTTAAGTTACAATAACATCAAAACAACATAAACCCAAGCTAAGTCTACATGACTTGCTTCCCATCGTCCTTACCAAAATAAGAATCTAAATAACCAAAGTCCAAAATAGCAACCTGCTAAAACAAACAACCAACGAGTACAAGCGAGTCTATCCCGGACCGTCTCCTCGGCTCGGATCTAAGGAAAGACAAAGCAAACAAATAGGGTAAGTCGAAAGACTTAGTAAGTTACAAAAATGCATGTTCATGTTATAGCATGACATCTATCTCATTTATCATACATGATCATCATATAGCACTTAACACATAGTTCACATAAGTGCGGAAAGTAAATCATACAAGTAGGATATGATAGTCACGGCCGCCAGTAGCTCCCCGCAAAACATTCACTGGTTCGTGCCATCGATGTTATGTGAATTCATCGACTTATACCGAGAATCCTCTCGATCTAGATAGCAAGCCAATGCGGCACTTAACTGATACGGCAAAGGGGCTACTTCCCCACTGCGGCCCACAGTGAAGGTGTGTGTGAAGTCCCAGGTGCGGCGATCCATAGCGAGCACGAATCCCATAATTCGTGAAGGCGATGCATCGTCCCACCTTGACCCGATAAACAAACCAAATAATGCCAGCTGGACTCAATGTGATGCACAAGTAGATATTTACTTGACTAAACCAATCAAAGACCGAATTCGACAAGAGCGAACTCGACCAACCAAGTAGGGTATCAATCTCTACTATAAAATCATATCAAGGCAATTAAATTGCACAAAACCAACCTTTCATAGAAACTTGTTATAAACAATCAAACCAATCTCATACTTGAGTAAACCAATCAAACGGTGTCCAAACTTCGTAGGGATTGAAACTAGGGTTCAACACGTTCAAATATTCCCTAAAGTCGACTCCGTTGAGTCTTTGCTCTAAATTCCCAAATTTGGAGAAATTGAAGCTATATGCTTCATAACCCCAACCTAGGTCATTTCTAGGTTCAACAAGATTATAAACTCACCAAGGCAATGCAAAGTGATTCAAGTTCATCATAGAGTCCAAAATTTAGGATAGAACACATAACACTTTCACAACATTTCAAGAAGGCATAACTAGGGCATTCTCATAAATCAACACTTCCAACATAAATATCATACATGGTTTTAACATGCTCAAAACCTTAAATAGACAAGATGGAAGAGTATTATAAACATTCATAGGTAGGAAATCATCCTAGGCATGCTCCTAGCAAGCTCACAACTTCAACATACAACAATATAGCATGTAAAGCATACAAGTGCCCTCATTGACCTCAACCAACATAGACTTTGCTTCCTTAGGGTCAATGAGAACTAGAAGAAGAAGAAGATTAAGTAGGTAACTTACTTGATACACACCAAAGAAAGAACTAGAAGAAACTATTCGGATGGAAATGCTCCCTTGATGAGCTCTTCAACTTTAATGAAGGAACCTTGGGCAAATGAAGAATGGATGAGGGAGGATGGAGATGAAAGCTTCAAGAAGCCATGGGAGAGTCTTGGAGAAGATGAAATCCCGTTTTTGGAGAGTGAGGGTGAGATATGAGAGTCAAAAATCTGAAATGTGGCTCTTATAGGTCTAAAATTTGAGTGGGACATGTGTCAACATGTTGTGGTCCCTTGAACTAGATATTTGTGGCTTAATTGGTCACCCAATACACTCTTAATCCATCATTAAAACAAGTTAGGGTTATTAGGACTTAAGTGAGGAGGGTTAGGAAGGTTTAAGATAGGTTTAGATAGGGGTTTGGGTATAAAAATCGTCCAATTCCAAAACAGGGAAAAAATCCCGAAATTGAGAGTCTGGAGCTGAGGCGGGCGCCTCAGCCTTCCCCATGCGGCCGCCTCATGTACTGAGGCTTCTCCTCTGATTTCTGCACATTGAAATTCCTCCCAGTTGAGGCGGGCGCCCGATTCCTCCCATGCGCCGCCTCGGCCTCGAACCTCCAAAACTAGTTCTAAACTTGTCCTAAATGGTCCCAAACTTTGGGCAACCATTCTAAGGTCTAACCCTACTCAAAACAAGTCGGAAACGCTAACCGTCTAACCCTACTCAAAACAACAACCCCGAACAACCCCCGAACAAGCTAGGACAAGGCGCGAACCACGCGATTTAATGAACAACGGATTCAAACTCAAATCAAACCAATCAATCAAACTAGGATGTCTTGGGCATGAAATAGGTTTGTTTCAACATGAATAAGACTTGAATATAAAGCTAAGAACTCAACGAACACTTCGTACGTCGAAATAGAAGCAAATACGAGCAACGAGAGGAATCGCTAAGACCAAATTCAACGCGATTAAACCGGCGATTCTACAAACAAGTTTATATGATTCTAAACATGTTATGAACTTCTAAAATGATCTATGAATGATTCTAAGACATTTATATAACAAGTAAACATGCTCACAATTCAACCAAGAAAGTAAGAAGACAAGCATACAATGCACATGCAAGATATACGGGCGTTACACTCTCCTCACCTTTAGAATTTAGTCCCTAAATTCTTACCAAGTTCGTCGAATAAGTGTGGATGCTTCTCAAGCATCTCCGCCTCCGCCTCCCAAGTCGCTTCTTCAATGTTGTGGTTCCTCCAAAGAACTTTGACTAAGGGAATTCTCTTGGTTCGTAGAACTTGCTCCTTGGTATCCAATATCTTCACGGGCTTTTCAACGTATGACATATCCGGCTCAAACGTGATCTCCTCATACTCGAGTACATGAGACTCGTCCTTCAAATACTTTCGCAACATAGAGACATGGAATACATTATGTGTCTCCGAAAGTGAAGGTGGCAATGCAATACGATACGCTAAGGTCCCAACTCTCTCAAGAACCTCAAATGGACCAATGTATCTCTGTAAGCTTCCCTTTCTTGCCAAACCTCTTAGTACCTCTCCTCGGTGTTACCTTCAAGAACACGTAATCACCCACTTGGAACTCAAGATCCCGTCTTCGATTGTCCGCATAACTCTTTTGTCGACTTTGAGCGGTGCGCAAACGATCTCTAATCAACTTCACGCTCTCAACCGATCGTTGCACTAACTCGAACCCCAAAGTTTCGCTCTCCAACTTCATCCCAACAAATTGGCGATCTACACTTACGCCCATACAAAGCTTCATACGGCGCCATCTTGATACTCGACTGATAACTGTTATTATACGCAAACTCGGCCAAAGGTAAATGAGAATCCCAGCTTCCCTTGAAATCCACGGCACAAGCTCGCAACATATCCTCCAAAATCTGAATCAATCGCTCGGACTGACCATCCGCTTATGGATGAAAAGCATCAAGTCCAATCTAGTCCCCAAAGCTTCCTCGCAATGACTTCCAAAACCTAGATGTGAACCTCGGTCTCTATCTGACACAATACTAACCGGTACGCCATGAAGTCTCACGATCTCCTCGGATATACAAAGTCGCTAACCGAGTCAATGAATACGTGATAGCTATCGGAATGAAGTGTGCACTTAGTCAATCTGTCGACTATAACCCAAACCGCATTAAACCCTCTGTAACCCTGTCACAAAGTCCATGGTAATGAACTCCCATTTCCACTCTGAATCTCCAATGGTTGTAGAAATCCCGCAGTCTCGATGCTCACCTTAACCTCGCCGACAAGTCAAACACTTAGACACGCACTCGCAATTTCTCTCTTCATACCTTTCCACCAGAACTGCCTTTTCAAATCCAGATACATCTTTGTGCTCCCCGGGTGAATGGTGTACTTCGTCTTATGTGCCTCATCAAGAACCAACCTCTTCAATTCCGCATTACAAGGAACACAAATCCTACCTCGAAAAGTCAAGGTACCCTCGGTATTAACCACAAAGTCTGGCGATACATTCTCAGCCAACCCATCAATAATTTTCCTCAACTCCGGATCATTCCCTTGAGCTTCTCTAATTTTCCCAAATAAAACAGGTGTAGCACGAATATTAGCAAAAATCACACCTCTATCAACAACACTAGGACTCCAATCTCGCAAATCCTCTAACATCTTCCATTCCTTCACCATCATGCAAGACATATAAACTTTCCTACTCAAGGCATCCGCTACCACATTTGCCTTCCCCGGATGATACAAGATAGTACAATCATGGTCCTTTAACTTTTCCATCCATCTCGCCTCATATTCAACTCCTTTTGAGAAAACAAGTATTTCAAGCTCTTATGGTCGGTGAAGATCTCAAACTTAGACCCATACAAGTAGTGTTTCCACTTATGCAACGCGAAAATAATCGCAGCCAACTCCATATCGTGTGTCGGGTAATTCTGTTCATGAATAGATAGTTTCCTCGATGCATAGGCGATCACCCTCCCATTCTGCATCAAAACACAACCCAAACCTTCCTTAGAAGCATCACTATAGATCACAAAATTTTCTCCTCCACTAGGCAAAGCCAAAATAGGTGCCGATGTCAACCGATTCTTAAGCTCTTGGAAACTAGACTCACATTTCTCATTCCAAACAAACGGCACGTTCTTCTGTGTCAACTTCGTCATAGGAGTCACAATCCTAGAGAAACCCTCAATAAACCTTCGGTAATAACCCGCTAACCCCAAGAAACTCCGAACCTCGGTAACCGAACTAGGCCTCTTCCAATTGCCACCGCTTCAATCTTAGACGGATCAACGGCTATCCCGGCGCTCGAAACTATGTGCCCCAAGAAAGATACTTCCTCAAGCCAAAAGGCACATTTGCTAAACTTGGCGTAAAGCTGCTTCTCTCGAAGAATAGACAACACAATCCTCAAATGTTTCTCATGCTCCTCCCGAGATTTCGAATATACTAAAATATCATCAATGAAGACTACAACAAAGCAATCAAGATAACTGTGAAAAACTCGGTTCATCAAATCCATAAACACGGGCGCATTCGTCAACCCAAACGGCATCACCACAAACTCAAAATGCCCATACCTAGTGCGAAAAGCCGTCTTCGGGATGTCTTCCTCTCTAACCTTCAACTGGTAGTAACCCCATCTCAAATCAAGCTTAGAGTAGACAATGGACCCTTGCAACTGATCAAAAAGGTCATCGATGTGGGGTAGAGGATACTTATTCTTAATAGTAACCTTATTCAATTCTCGGTAGTCTATACACAACCGCAAACTCCCATCTTTCTTCCTCACAAACAAGACCGTGCGCCTAAGGCGACACACTTGGTTTAACAAAACCAATCTCTAGAAGTTCTTGCAACCGGGTTTTCAACTCCCTAAGCTCCGCTGGTGCCATTCCTATATGGTGCCTTAGAAATCGGTGAAGTCCCCTAATAAGCTCAATGCAAAACTCTAGTTCTCTATCGGGTGGCATAGCATGATCGGTAGAAAACACATCGGAAATTCACACACTACCGGGACCTCTTCTAAGTTAGGCGAAGACTTTCTCTTATCAACTACGCATGCAAGATAACCCGTACACCCTTGAGATAATAATTTTCTAGCCCTCAATGCAGAAATAAAGTGCACGCCGTCAAGCATGATCACCCACAAAAGTAAACTCAGCACACCCTAAGATATAAAAGGTAACTCTCTTTCTATGGCAATCAACTATAGCATGATAAGCACATAACCCACCCATGCCAAGAATAACATCAAAGTCACGTATAGGAAGAACTACCAAATCCAAGATGCAAAGTGTGGTCACCCACCAAAACATCACAAGACTTAAACACTTCAGACGCGAGCATATATTCCCCGAGCGGGGTAGACACTTCAAGCAAATATGGCAAAGGTTGAGGCAAAACGCAAAGGTTCTCAATAAAGTGTGAAGCAACATATGAATGAGAAGACCCTGGATCTATGAGAACTCGAGCCTTATGATCGAATATAGAAAGAGTACCTCCAATCACGGCCGTAGACCCCTGAACCTCGCGCTGATCAAGCGCAAACACCCGGCCTTGAACTTTAGGTTTACCGTCCCATCTCTCTTAGCATACCGATTAGCCTTAAGCTTCTGGACAATCTTTCTTCATGTGAGTTCCATCACCGCTCCGCAATAATAACACTTCCCATTTTTCCCCAAAGACCTCTCACCTGTGCCTGCACTTCCGCAAAATGAACAAACCATAGCTTCACTACGCGACCCCTTGCCCCTTAGAGATGAAGTATTGTTACCTTGTTTCCCCGACTGTGGCCTACCTTGGCCTCCACTCCTCCGATCACGGTTCCCTTGATAACCCCTTCTATTACCCGAATTGTTTCCCTGATTATTAGTCTGAGTAGTCTGCCGTGCACTACTAGCATTATTCTTAACCCTGTGTTCATCAATGTCTTGCTCCACCTCATACGCTCTATCAACTGCGGTCCGATAATCGGTGAGCTTAAGCGCTAAAATCTCGCTTCTAAACTCGGTTCTTAACCCCTTCACAAACTTGTGTGTTCTCCTTGCCTCCGTGGGAATCGATACGCAATATCGGCTCAATTCGTGAACTTTGCGTAATACTCGCCACGCCATACTACCTTGTTCAAGATCATAAAACTCCTCTCTCTCGATTGCGAACCACATCCCAAGCACATACTCATTCTTAAACTCTCTTTGGAAATTGGCCCATGTAATGGGAACTTGTTGCATCTCCCAACTCTCCTTCAAAACAGTCCACCAATGCTCGGCGGCTCCCTTAAACATAAAGGTTGCTAACGTAACCCTCTCTTCGTCAGTACACCCCATCATGGATAATATCTTAATCATTTCCTCCATCCACAATTCGGCCTCTCTCGGCTTTGGTTCCCCAAGAAATGAGCTAGGCTTTAGCTTAAGAAACCTCTCTACAAGGGTAGTGTCCCCTGGTCTCTGGTGGAGGTGGTGGTGGTGCCGGCCTCCCCTCCCGGCCTAAAAGCTAACGCGATGTAACTCACCATATCCGAACTACCGGATCCTCGGCGGCGGTACCTCTACCTCGGGTTCAACCGGAACTCTCCTGGGTCTACCTCTCCCTGGATTAACCATCGGACTCCTACAAGAATTCACTCGACGTTAGAATCCACACACAATTAACCAACCCAACTAGGCCATGGAACCTATCCTGGCCGACAGCTAACCTATAGCTCTGATACCAACTGTGACGACCCGACCCGGACCCCAATGCGAGATCCCGAGTCGCGCCGTCCAAATAGACAATAACACAAGCATGCATAGTAGGATCACAAAAATCATGTGGCGCAACATCGCATACATACAACAACTCGGCTACACTTGGCCTAAAAGCAACCTAATTTAAACAAGTCATCGGCGACGCTACCGAACCCAACCAACAACTACTCCTACAATTATTAACACATGCTTATAATAAACTCAACGGCCACAACATGCCGGAGACAACAACAACAACAATAAATAACGAGCTTTAGCGGAAGAAAATAGTAGTGAACCATACACATATAAACAGGCTCGACATATAAGTCGGCTTACCAAAAGATTACAAGTTTAAGTAGTTAAGTTACAATAACAAACACAACATAAACCCAAGCTAAGTCTACATGACTTGCTTCCCATCGTCCTTACCAAAATAAGAATCTAAATAACCAAAGTCCAAAATAGCAACCTGCTAAAACAAACAACCAACGAGTACAAGCGAGTCTATCCCGGACCGTCTCCTCGGCTCGGATCTAAGGAAAGACAAAGCAAACAAATAGGGTAAGTCGAAAGACTTAGTAAGTTACAAAATGCATGTTCATGTTATAGCATGACATCTATCTCATTTATCATACATGATCATCATATAGCACTTAGCACATAGTTCACATAAGTGCGGGAAGTAAAGCATACAAGTAGGATATGATAGTCACGGCCGCCAGAGCTCCCGCAAAACATTCATTCTTATCGTGCCATCGATGTTATGTGAATTCATCGACTTATACCGAGAATCCTCTCGATCTAGATAGCAAGCCAATGCGGCACTTAACCGATACGGCAAAGGGGCTACTTCCCCATTGCCCACAATGGAGGTGTGTGTGAAGTCCCGGTGCGGCGATCCATAGCGAGCACGAATCCCATAATTCGTGAAGGCGATGCATCGCCCCACCTTGACCCGATAAACAAACCAAATAATGCCACCTGACTCAATGTGATGCACAAGTAGATATTTACTTGACTAAACTAATCAAAGACCGAATTCGACAAGAGCGAACTCGACCAACCAAGTAGGGTATCAATCTCTACTATAAAATCATATCAAGGCAATTAAATTGCACAAAACCAATCTTTCATAGAAACTTGTTATACACAATCAAACCAATCTCATACTTGAGTAAACCAATCAAACGGTGTCCAAACTTCGTAGGGATTGAAACTAGGGTTCAACACGTTCAAATATTCCCTAAAGTCGACTCCGTTGAGTCTTTGCTCTAAATTCCCAAATTTGGAGAAATTGAAGCTATATGCTTCATAACCCCAACCTAGGTCATTTCTAGGTTCAACAAGATTATAAACTCACCAAGGCAATGCAAAGTGATTCAAGTTCATCATAGAGTCCAAAATTTAGGATAGAACACATAACACTTTCACAACATTTCAAGAAGGCATAACTAGGGCATTCTCATAAATCAACACTTCCAACATAAATATCATACATGGTTTTAACATGCTCAAAACCTTAAATAGACAAGATGGAAGAGTATTATAAACATTCATAGGTAGGAAATCATCCTAGGCATGCTCCTAGCAAGCTCACAACTTCAACATACAACAATATAGCATGTAAAGCATACAAGTGCCCTCATTGACCTCAACCAACATAGACTTTGCTTCCTTAGGGTCAATGAGAACTAGAAGAAGAAGAAGATTAAGTAGGTAACTTACTTGATACACACCAAAGAAAGAACTAGAAGAAACTATTCGGATGGAAATGCTCCCCTTGATGAGCTCTTCAACTTTAATGAAGGAACCTTGGGCAAATGAAGAATGGATGAGGGAGGATGGAGATGAAAGCTTCAAGAAGCCATGGGAGAGTCTTGGAGAAGATGAAATCCCGTTTTTGGAGAGTGAGGGTGAGATATGAGAGTCAAAAATCTGAAATGTGGCTCTTATAGGTCTAAAATTTGAGTGGGACATGTGTCAACATGTTGTGGTCCCTTGAACTAGATATTTGTGGCTTAATTGGTCACCCAAAACACTCTTAATCCATCATTAAAACAAGTTAGGGTTATTAGGACTTAAGTGAGGAGGGTTAGGAAGGTTTAAGATAGGTTTAGATAGGGGTTTGGGTATAAAAATCGTCCAATTCCAAAACAGGAAAAAATCCCGAAATTGAGAGTCTGAGCCGAGGCGGGCGCCAGCCTCATGCGGCCGCCTCATGTACCGAGGCTTTCTCGCACATTGAAATTCCTCCCGAAGTTGAGGCGGCGCGGCCGCCTCGGCCTCTCGAACCTCCAAAACTAGTTCTAAACTTGTCTAAATGGTCCCAAACTTTTGGGCAACCATTCTAAGGTCTAACCCTACTCAAAACAAGTCGGAAACGCACCGAACAACCCCCGAACAAGCTAGACAAGGCGCGAACCACGCGATTTAATGAACAACGGATTCAAACTCAAATCAAACCTCAATCAAACTAGGATGTCTTGGGCATGAAATAGGTTTGTTTCAACATGAATAAGACTTGAATATAAAGCTAAGAACTCAATGAACACTTCGTACGTCGAGATAGAAGCAAATACGAGCAACGAGAGGAATCGCTAAGACCAATTTCAACGCGATTAAACCGGCGATTCTACAAACAAGTTTATATGTTTCTAAACATGTTATGAACTTCTAAAATGATCCATGAATGATTCTAAGACATTTATATAACAAGTAAACATGCTCACAATTCAACCAAGAAAGTAAGAAAACAAGCATACAAAACACATGCAAGAATACGGGGCGTTACAGTACACATCATTTGGTATCAGAAATCGGACGATCTTTGGGATTCTCCGACGAGAAGATGGCAAACAATGGAGGAAACAACGGTGACATAGCAGCTATCCTAGAGCGTATGGATCGTCAACATGCGAGAACTACTTGCGGCATTAGTTCAAATGCAGTAGGTGGTAATGGCAACCAACGAGAATCGGGCAAATCGTCGGAGAAATAATGTCCACCAAGATGAACCGGCGGCTGAGGAAGATTCTGATCAAGAAGAAGAAGAAGGAAACATGGAAGCACCTAGGTACGACCAACGTCCTAAAATTCGGGCGGATATCCCATCTTTCTCTGGAAATTTGAAAATGAATGAGTTCGTGGATTGGCTTGCGGAGGTGGAGAAATTCTTCGACTTGATGCAGGTTGAAGAAGATAGGAAGGTGCCATACGTAGCATACAAACTACGTGATGGAGCATCGGCATGGTGGGAACAATTATGTAAGAAGCGACATCGTAGAGATAAAGCTCCTATTCGTTCTTGGGCTAGGATGAAGAGGAATCACGATCTCACTTTTGCGGATGACTATGAACAAGTAACGTATCAAGCCTTTTGGATCTAAAACAAGGTGCTCGTGCAGTTGAAGATTATGCCCACGATTTTCATGCCCAATCGGCAAGAAGAGCGATTTGGATGAAACGAGGCGCAAGAAGTTGCAAGATTCGTGAGTGGTCTTCGGTCGGCATTAGAAATCAAGTGGAGTTGTTCACAAATCGATCTGTAAGTGAATTTATCACTCGTGCTAAGAAGATCGAGAAGCAGCAATCATACAGAAATTTTTCTGCAGCATCTTCTTCGAGTTCTAAGTATCAAGTGACCGGGTCTAGTACGGTGACGGGTTCAGAAAAAACGCAAGGTGTGGAAACTAGTAAAAATGAAGGGAAGCAGGCGGCCCAAACGGATGTTCAGAATCCCCCGGTTAGACGTAACACCAACACGACTAATCGTGGTCAACAAAATCAAAACCCTTACGCTAAAACTTTTAGTGATAAGTGTTTTAGGTGTTTACAACAGGGGCACATGGCTAGTCAATGCCCTATGAGACGAGGAGTCAACATGGTAGACCGAGATGATGAAGAAGATGATGAAGACGGTGTGATTGATCTTAATGAGGAAATGGAAGAGACAAATAATCATGAATCTTTGGTGGTTCGACGGCTTCTATTGACAACCCCTAGTGATGATGATGATCAGGAAGCGACACAACATATTTCGAACAAAGGGGAAGGTTAGTAATGTTGATGCAACAGTGATTGTCGATAGTGGTAGTAGTGAGAATTTGGTGGCCCGTAGTTTCGTGGATTCTTTACACTTGAAGGTTCACAAGCACCCGTCCCCTTGCACAGTTGGTTGGATTAATTCTGGTGGCAATATAAAGGTACATGAACAATGTCTTATTCCTTTTTCTATAGGGAGTTACAAGGATGAAATTTTATGCGATATTATCGATATGAATGCATGCCATGTATTATTGGGTAGACCGTGGCAGTATGACGTAAATGTGGTATATAATGGGAGAGAAAATACTTTGCTTTTTACAAAAGATGGGTTTCGTTTCCAATTACGTTCGACACTTGATAAGAGTGCTCGTGGTAATAAGAAATTTAAACCTATTATTTCTTTATGTACTCCTCGAGAGTTTGTTGAAGATATAGCAGATGCACCAGTTATTTATGCCATTATACGGAAAGAAAATTTGGGACAAGTTAGTTTGGTTCCAAGATCATTAAAGTCAGTTTTGGATGAGTTTCGTGATATTATGCCTGATGATCTCCCTCCGGATTGCCACCCTTGAGAGATATTCAGCATAACATTGATTTTACACCCGGTGCTTCATTGCCTAATCTCCCTCATTATCGTATGAGTCCTGCGGAGCACGAGATTCTCAAAGAACAGGTTGAAGAACTGTTGAAAAAGGGGCATATACAGGAGAGTTTAAGTCCTTGTGCAGTCCCGGCTTTACTTGTGCCCAAGAAGGATGGTTCGTGGCGCATGTGCATTGATAGTAGAGCCATCAACAAAATCACAGTCAAGTATAGATTCCCAATTCCTCGGTTGGATGATATGTTGGATATGCTTCGGGGTTCCAAAGTATTTTCCAAGATTGATCTAAAGAGTGGGTACCATCAGGTACGGATTAGACAAGGCGATGAGTGGAAAACCGCTTTCAAAACTAAGGAGGGATTATACGAATGGCTGGTAATGCCTTTCGGTTTATCCAATGTACCGAGTACATTTATGCGTCTAATGCACCAAGTTCTCAAGCAATTTAATGGGAAATTTCTTGTGGTGTATTTTGATGATATTTTGATCTATAGCAAAACTGAGGAGGAGCATATCGGGCATGTGCAAAGTGTTTTGAAGACATTGCGGGAAAACGAGTTGTATGTTAATTTAAAGAAGTGCAGTTTTATGTTGGATAAATTGTTATTTTTGGGATACATTATTTCAGCGGATGGCATTCAGGTGGATGAGGGAAAAGTCCGTGCTATTCGTGATTGGCCAACTCCCAAGACAGTTAGTGAAGTGCGAAGTTTTCATGGGCTAGCTACTTTTTACCGGCGGTTCATACGAAATTTTAGCACTATAATGGCTCCGATTACGGATTGTATGAAGAAAGGAAGTTTCTTTTGGGGTGATGAAGCCACAGCAAGTTTTGTGTTGATTAAAGATAAATTAACTAATGCCCCACTCCTGGTATTACCGGATTTTTCTATTCCTTTCGAGTTGGAAACGGATGCTTCAGTGATTGGCATTGGGGCTGTTTTGACGCAAAAGAAAAGACCGATTGCTTTCATGAGTCAGAAATTGGAAGAGTCAAAGCGAAAATGGACTACATATGAACTTGAGTTCTATGCAGTTGTACAGGCGATAAAACATTGGGAACAATATTTGCTGCATCGTGAGTTCATTCTTCATACGGATCATGAAGCGTTGAAATACTTGAATGGTAAGACAACACTAAATCGCATGCATGCACGTTGGGTATCCTATTTACAGCAGTTTTCTTTTCTCATTCAACACAAAAGTGGCGGATGCTTTGAGTCGCCGGGCTAGTTTGTTGGTGACTATGCATACGACAGTAGTAGGATTTGATTGTTTGAAAAGTTTGTATGCGACAGACGTTGATTTCGCGGAGATATGGGTTAAATGTAGAGATGGTGGTCCGGTTGGCTTATACTTGTTGCAAGATGAGTTTTTATTTTATCGTGACAAGTTGTGTATCCCTCATGGTTCCATTCGCGAAAGTCTCATTGCGGAGTTACATAAAGATGGTCATCTTGGTCGGGACAAAACAGTTGAACTTGTTGCTCGGAAGTATTTTTGGCCCCAACTTCGCAAAGATACGCACACTTTCGTTCGGAAATGTATGGTTTGTCAACGAAACAAAGGACAGTCCCAGAATACTGGATTATATTCTCCTTTGCCGGTTCCAGATGGTCCATGGGAAGAAATTTCTATGGATTTCGTTTTGGGACTACCTCGGACGCAGAGAGGAAATGACTCTGTTTTTGTGGTGGTTGACCGTTTTTCTAAAATGGCTCACTTCATTCCTTGTCGGAAAACATCTGACGCTGCACATATCGCCGGTTTGTTCTTCAGAGAAGTGGTTCGCCTTCATGGGGTGCCTAAGTCGATCACATCAGACCGGGATACAAAATTTTTGAGTCACTTCTGGCGTACTCTTTGGCATATTTTTCAGACTTCTTTACAATTTAGTAGTTCATTTCACCCTCAAACGGATGGTCAAACAGAGGTGGTAAATCGGACGTTGGGTTCAATGATTCGTTGTCTATGTGGTGATTTTCCGAAGAAGTGGGATTTAGCGTTAGCCACAGCTGAGTTTGCTTTCAACAACATGGTGAATCGTACTACGAAGAAGACGCCTTTTGAAATTGTTTATCAAAAGCCTCCTTCATATACTATTGATTTAATTCCTTTGCCAAAGATTCCGGGATATAGTATAGCCGCTGAGCATATGGCGGAAATGATCGAGGCAGTTCAAACAGAAGTAAGGAGAAATATTACGGAGGCAAATGCGAAGTACAAGGAACATGCAGACAAGCGACATCGTTTGAAGATCTTTAATGTAGGTGACATGGTGATGGTTCATCTACGCAAGGAGAGATTCCCTCAAGGAACATATAACAAGCTACATCACAAGAAACTTGGCCCTTGCAAGATTATTCAGAAAATCAACGACAACGCTTATATTGTAGAATTACCAACTGGATGGAATATCTCCCCAACTTTTAATGTGGCGGATTTAGTTGCATTTTACCCGGATGAGCCTCTTTATGATGACATAGATTCGGGGACGAATCCTTTTAAAGTGGGGGAGTATGATGTAGATCGTGTTGAAGCAGAACCACTTGGGGACCAAGAGAACATCACATTTGAAATCACTGATGTTTAAAACAAAACAAAGGCGATGCGAAGTCTTTGTTCTGGAAGGGTTGTGTCTCTTGGATTGATATTGGTTGCTCGGCCGAGCCTTGTCCATGCCTCGGCCAAGGGTTTCTGAATGGTGTTGTTTCATGTTCGTGGCTATTCACCAAGAGTTATCTTGATTAAATATTTATGGCTGTTCGCCAAAAGTCATACTGATTAATGTTGTGTCTTTTCATCAAATACATTTGTAACATAGGTTTATAAATACTTCATTCATTCATTTGTAAATCATTGAAGTTTATTATAATCAAATTATTGCTTTGCAATTGTGTCCCTTTCGGTTATTATTCTCAAAGTCTAAATTACTTTGTTACTGAGATTTCTTTGGAAAGTCTCTTTTGAGATTCGATTAGGCGAGTCTCTTTGATATATTCCGCTGCGTACACATCACTATTGCCCCGGTTTGAGTTGTTACCACGCCCACTGCCCCGATGTCGACCTCCACCCCGGTTTCTGTTTGCAGCAAAGTGTGCTTGATTATTTGAAGTGTTGTTCTCTTGGGACTGATTCGGTTTCTCCGTTACAAAAGCTATAGTTTGGTGTTGTGGCACGGAGAACTTAAGCTGCAAAATTTCTTCCTTAATCAACAGTTTAGTAAGATCGCCAAAGGATATAGATTGACGAAAGTTGGAAGACGTTGTTGATGTAAGGAATTCCTTATATTCCTGTCCAAGACCTCCAAGTACACACTAAATAACTTCCTTCTCGTCTACAGGTTCAACTACCGCGGTAAGTGCATCAGAAATAGTGGTAGCTTGCAACATATAATCTGATATAGAGACTTTGGTCTACTTCTTTAATTCATGTAGTTTGTCCTTGAGGTTTTCAAATTGTAGAGTCAAGGTTGCCCCGAAGTGTTTAGCCAAAACCTCCCATGCCTTCGGTGTTGTGTTACTAGAGTTTAGATATGGTAAAATAGAGGTTACGGTGCCCTTAATCCAGCCACAAATCAGATCAATTGTCGTGGTCCATAATTCGTGAAGAGGATTAGAAGACCCATCGGGGAGAGTTTGTGAAGGTGGTGTTGGATTGATAACAAACAGGAGTTTGTGAGTTCTTAACATGGTTTTGAACAAAGCACTCCAATTTACGTAATTGTCTTTGGTGAGGTATGTTTGACCCATGATTGCATTTGAGTTGTAGAAGACACGAAGAGAAAATGGTTTAGAAGTTCTAGAGCTTGAAGCATCAGTTGATAGACTTGATCCTTCCATGGCTCTGATACCATTTAGGATTGAAGAAGAGCAGCCGTATAAGAGAAAGAAGGAGGCACGGCTTGGAGAAGAATTTTCTGTATATTATGCATTCATTGTAGGGTTACATATATACTAACATATACCGTGACCTAAGTTAGGCTAATTACAATAATAACCATAATTAATCTAATTACAATTATGACCTATACATACACAACTAATAGGTTCATGGGAACACTAGTATTATGATTATTTTTTGAACTTTGAAAACAAGCCAATTGGAGAGAAGCGAGCTCCTAAATTGCTGCAGCTATTCTGGGGTCTTATTTATTCATAATTCTCTAATCTCTTCTTTTTTCCCCGTACTCTAGCTGATGCAACCAGATCCTATAGTTGTCGCCACCAAGCTTCTAGCACGAAGAAAATTCACAGACACGGGGAAGCAATTCAACATGATTGCAGCTTCTTGGATACAGTTCATGATACATGATTGGGTTGATCACTTGGAGGATACACAACAGGTCTGTCTGTACACTCCATTGCAATGATCAGTCTGTAAATCCTATACTGATTATACATAGAGACATTGCAGGAATCTATATATATGTACCTATAATCACAATTCAATGTGGGAATTTGTAAATTGTAGATCGAGCTTATTGCACCTAAGGAAGTTGTAAGTCAGTGCCCCCTCAAGTCATTCAAGTTCTACCAGACAAAAGAAGTTCCTACTGGAAACCGTGAGATCAGGAGTACTGGTCACCTCAACATTCAAACATCTTGGTGGTACGCATTATAAAACTCTATAATTAGTCCTTAATTATTCAGTCATTATGGATTTGATGTACCGTTTACTTGTATGTTGTTTATGAGATCATTCATGTCCAAATTAACTTACTACTACTACGTATATATTGTTGGCTTTTCTTGTATGGGTTTCCTGAACTCACCAGGGATGGAAGCACAATATATGGGAATAGCTCGGAGAATTTGCAAAAGGTGAGAACCTTTAAAGATGGGAAGCTAAAGATATCAGAAGATGGCCTTCTTCCTCAGGACCAAGATGGTTCTGCCATTTCGGGTAATGTTCGGAACAGTTGGATTGGAGTTTCATCTTTGCAGGCTCTCTTTGTTTTGGAGCACAATGCGGTATGCGATGCCTTGAAGGTAGTGCACAGCCTCATGTATAAACTTTTTCCTTTCTCTTCTTTATAGTACAAAACATGCAAGTTAATTAATTAAACAATATTGTTTTGCTAATTTCTTAAGAATGAATATGATGAACTGGGCGATGAAGGTTTATACCGTCATGCAAGACTAGTCACTTCTGCTGTGATTGCAAAGATCCACACCATTGATTGGACCATTGAGCTTCTTAAAACTGATATGTTACTTGCTGGAATGCGTGCCAACTGGTAAACAATTTTTTCTACACCAGCATAGCTCCCAAAGAAAAAACCTTAACAATTAGGATTATTTTCAATATTTCATTGTTTTTTTTTCTTTTATTTGGTGTCAGGTATGGTTTACTAGGGAAGAAGTTTAAGGATACATTTGGACATGTTGGAGGAGTTGCCTTGGGAGGTTTGGTGGGTTTAAAAAAGCCTAATAATCAGGGTGTACCATATTCATTGACCGAAGAATTTGTAAGCGTTTATAGGATGCACTCGCTCTTACCTGATCACCTTCAACTACGGGATATCAACTCAGCACCAGGACCAAACAAGTCCCCAAAGTTGACCAAAACGTATTGAAAATATGGATTTACAAGACAAATGGTCTCAACGCTTAGACCAGTCCATTTCATCCACATATCTTTTTTTATTTTAATGGTTGTATATAAACATTATGGCAGGGTTGACATGTCTAAACTGATCGGTTTACAAGGGGAGAAGGCGTTATCAGAATATGGATTTACAAGACAAATGGTCTCAATGGGCCACCAAGCTTGTGGTGCCCTTCAGCTCTGGAATTACCCATTGTTTCTTAGGGACCTTATTCCACATGATGTAGATGGCAAAGATAGACCTGATCACGTTGACCTACCTGCGCTTGAAAGTAAATTCTCTTCCAAGTTAATCAATTGGGATTCAATTCAAACTAATATTATGATATGGCGCTGATAATTATAAGTGTTTAACGTCTATGATGCAGTTTACAGGGACAGGGAGAGGAACGTGGCTAGGTACAATGATTTTCGCAGGGCTCTCCTCCTAATCCCCATCTCTAAGTGGGAAGATCTAACTGATGATAACGAAGCGGTTGAAATGATCCGTGAGGTCTATGGTGATAATGTTGAGGCTCTCGATCTCTTAGTAGGTCTCATGGCAGAGAAGAAAATCAAAGGGTTTGCCATTAGCGAGACGGCTTTCATTATATTTCTTATTATGGCACCAAGGTAAATCATTTTGAAAATATTTCCCATAATTGAGTTACTGCACATTATTATGTTCTTTTTGTTTTGATGGATGAATATTGACTGGAATGGACACTGCGAGTGTGTGTAGGAGGTTGGAGACAGATAGATTCTTTACTAGTGATTTCAATGAAGAGACATATACAAAGAAAGGATTTGCATGGGTTAATACTACCGAGAGCTTGAAAGATGTATTGGATCGACATTACCCGGAGATGACACAGAAATGGATGAACTCTACCAGTGCATTCTCTGTTTGGGACTCCCTTCCAAATTCTCACAGCTCTGTTCCCCTCTATCTTCGTGTTCCTCGTTGACGCACCAAATTCAATTATTTATTTGTTAAGTACAGTACTTCCTAAACAATTCCATGGAATTTAGTGATCTTGCTGCCCCAGAAAACCAAAAATAAAAGCAATAAAATGTGTATGGATTATTTGTAGTTTTTACTGATGTTTTTGCGGATGCACGGATTGAATTGATAAAAAAAATTTAAAAGGAACACTAAATTAGACGAATATCATTTACTAGAAAGCAAAAGATTAAAAATAAAACATGTCTAAAAAATCTATAAGACTATAACTATTATTAAAACAGAAGCCACTACTGCCATGTGGCGGCTTTTTGTGACAAAACTAAAAATTTTAAAGAAATTCGGTGCTGCCACATGTTACGTTCGAAATGGTAAGTTTTTTTCTTTTTTTCAAAATTGATTAATTTAGGATACAAATTATAAATTTAATTAGATAAGATAAAAATCATAAAACTAATTTGATAAGATAGATTTTGGATATAGTTTTACAAGTAAATTTATAATAGAGCTTTAATATTTTAATATTTATTTTTCTTTCAAATATCGCTTAATTAAACTATATTTTATCTTATGCAATTTATACAAGTTTAATTTGACTGAAACTCTTCAATTTCCATCTCTTTTCATTTTCCTACTATTTAATTTATACAAATTATCAACAAGACAATTTTATATTATTTTCTCTTCTACTAATCTATATTTATTAATTATTAATTAATAATCTATTATTTATCGACTAACTATTATTAAAAAAGAAGTCGTTGCTGCCACATAACGACTTTATGCTGAATATTTAAAGTTTTAAATTATTTATGTGCTTTGACGTGACACCTTCTTGTGAAGTTGTAATTTTTTTTTCTTATTCTTTGGTGTCGAAAATTAAAACTTGATAGATTTTAACACAGATACCTCCTTTATAAATATGAAAAGTTTTTTTTTAATTTTTTGCTACCAAAATCGGTTAGTACGAGATAGACTTTATCACATTTGATTTAAACGAGTTTTCTCTGATTAGTACTCCAAATTTTCATGGTAAAAGTTTTTTTTTTTTGCGGGTAGATTTTATCAATTTTCATAGGTTTTAATCTTTCAATTACATATTCATATGATCAATTTTGAATATTTACCTTATTTTCCATTTTTTTTCAAATTATTCTAATTAAAAATTTTAATTATTTGTTACAAGTTTAGAAAATCATCTTATTATAAATAACTTTTGCAAAAAAAAACAAAACAAAAAAATTAAAACTACGTATACCCTACTTTATATATAATATATTTTTTGTTGTCAATAATCAAAACTGGATAGATTTTGAAACTAGTGTCTCCTTTATGCATAGTCAAAGTTAATACCAGGTAGATTTTATCACATTTGCTTTAAACGTGTTTCATTTGATTAGGACTCCAAATTTTTGTTGGAAAATTGTGTTTTTTAAGAATGAAATTGTGCATTTTGTGGCACGGATTTCTTCGCATGTCGTTTGTGTAATGACAAGGGTAATTATGGAATCGCGTTCTACTCCGTGAGAACATCGAAATCATATATTTATTTGTCCAATTTGGTGTTTGGATGAATAAGTTATGATTGATTAAAGTGTGGTTGTTGGAAGTGGGTTTATCCCACATTTGAAGATTAACAAAAACTTGAGTGGTTTATATACAAGTGCCTTATGTAGTAAGGATAAGCTTGTATAGAATAGAGGCTCTCTCTCGCGCACGCCTGCGGGGGTGCAAATCATGGTCCAGTTTGGCCCTCTGTGTTCTTGTTGGTGATAAAATCAGACACAACTTCAGTTCGCCGGAATCTTTAGTGCTAAAGGATTCTCCGGTCTCTCCGTTGTATCCTGGGAGACAGACGTCCATTACAGCTTCCAAGCACAGACGGGAAGGGACGAATCTGTTTTAAGGAAAATGTGCATGACACAGGCCTCGGACCAGTTAACTTCAATCTACCAGTGGTAGACCTGCACAACTGAAGTCTACCTCTACCTGCGGCAGACCTGAAGTCTACCTCTACCAGCGGCAGACCTGAAGTCTACCTCTACCGTGGCGCACTCGAAGTCTACCTCTACCTGCACTGAAGTCTACTGCACTGAACTCTACACCGAACTCTGGACCTGATCTCTACCTGCAGACCTTGACTTACAGCAGTAACCTTTCCAACTGTATCCATTCTATATTTGATTATTATTGTTTTCCCTATACCTTTTTCTAACAATTTTATGGTAAAAGCTTTTTAAGGAATAGATTTTATCATATTTGAGTGTTTCAATTGATTAAAACTCTTAAATTCTCATGGTAATTGTTTTTTACCATTTTTTGTTGCCAAAATCGGTTTGTACCAGATATATTTTATCATATTTGACTTAGACAAGTTTCATTTGATTATGACTCCTCAATTGTCATGGTAGAAGTTTTTTAATTTTTATTATTTTACCAAAACTCAATCAATTTAAAATATAATTTATCCAATTTGATTAAACATGTTCCACCAAAACCACAAACAACCACTGCAAAATGCTTACCCTTCAGCAAACACCTCATTGACGAGTCTGTCTTCGTGGAAAGTCCTCTCCCCTCCCTAAGAACATTGCTCGATTTTATAATTCGCATAAATTTTTGGTTTGATGATTCGGTGTGATCTCACGATCTTGCTATTGTTGGTTCATTCAAATATCTTGCAGATTCTATCTACAAAATCAAGTTTAAGAAATAACACTAAATCAACCGTGTATCGCACGGGTAATAACCTAGTATAATATATATTAGTGTCCATAACATGCCATTACAAGCGGTCACTAAGATATTATAGTTAGTGATAAGGCAAAAATCGGTCTTGGGCCGTCTAATGTAATTAATTAGTAGGATATCTCGGCTTTTGGTGTAATGGATTCAAACATGTCAAATGCAAAGAAAAACACCTTAGTACGTAGGGGTGCAAGACAAGACCTCACGAAAGCACTCTAGTGTAAGAGTATGAATGTGAGCGTACCTTTTAGGGGTGATGTTGGGGCTATTTATAGCCCCAAAGACGCCAAAACTGAATGGATTATAAGTAGTGGCGAGATTGTAGGGTAGGTGGCTATTTATTCGGGTTGACTACGTAACGACCAGAGTGGTTGTGTGGATCTCTCCCGAGCATGCTTTTTTGCAGGTCTGCTTGGGTAGCTTGTATATCTGGTCGGGTGGGCGTCATCCTTCCCGGTCAGAAGCTAGTGTGTTTGTTTCTTCCTGTCCATAATTTCTGGGCATGGCCCCATGATCGGGGAGGCATGGCCGTCTCGGACCAAGGAGAAATGTGAATGGGTTAAGAGGGTGAGTCTATCCTCTGCCCGAGATTCAATCATAGCTCGTTGTACCTTTCCTCTTCTGCTCCGTATTGGGCTCGTGATCTGCACGTGAGGTCTCATGTGTCTTGCTCGCAACTGGATTTGAGCCGAGTACATCAGTTAGAAAATGTAAAGTTAGTAAACTTATACAAATAAATATTTATTTTGATTCCACACATAATCTTTCTCAAGAGCAGCCAAATCGCCTCTACGAATAATAGTTGGTGGTATAGTTGATTCCACACATGATGTTGTTCAGTTCAGTTTGGTTTATGCCAAAACCACAAACCGAACCGCCTCCTAGTGGTTCCAAAAATCTAAAACCGAACCGAACCGAGTAAGATTTGGAACTAAACCGAACCACTCGATTTGGTTTGGTTTGGTTCGGTTTTGTGGTTTATATAAATATTTTTTAATGAAATTAACCAACTTTAAAAATAACAATAAAAATAAGATTTTAATTTGGAATTAACATCAAAATTAGGAATTAACCTACTACCACTAAATTATCATAAATAAAACAATACAAATTCTAAAATAAACACAAACAATTTAAGAAATAATAGTTCTTCAACAATCAAGATTTTGTTTGGTTTAGTATGGATATATATATATATATATATATATATATATATATATATATATATATATATATATATATTATGAATAAATCAAAGGTTTAAAATAGTTAATAAATGTAATATAATATATATAATATAATAAATAAATAAGAATATATAGGTTGGTTTGGTTCGATTAAGTTTGGTTCGATTCAATACCAAAAATCGTGAATCGAATCGAACCGCGTGGTGTTCCAATTTTTGAAACCGAAACCGAATCGTCTTCGACCAAAACCGAATTAAACCAACTGGTTTGGTTTGGTTTGGTTCCATGGTTCGGTGGTTCCGATTTACACCCCTAGATGTAGATGGCAAAGAAAGACCTCATCACGTCGACCTACCTGCACTTGAAAGTAAATGCTCTTCCATGTTAATCAATTGGGATTCAATTCAAACGAATATGATATGTAGCTGATGATTATAAGTGTTTAACGTCTTTACAGGGACATGGAGAGGAACATTCCTAGGTACAATGATTTTTCGCGGGCTCTCCTCCTAATCCCCATCTCTAAGTGGGAAGATCTAGCAGATGATAACGAAGTAGTTGAAATGATCCGTGAGGTCTATGGTGATAATGTTGAGGCTCTCGATCTCTTAGTAGGTCTCATGGCAGAGAAGAAAATCAAAGGGTTCGCCCTTAGCGAGACGACTTTCATTATATTTGTTATTATGGCAACAAGGTAAATCATTTTGTAAATGTTTCCCATAATTGAGCAACTGCACATTATTATGTAGTATTTGCTTATTTTTTATTCCTACTAGCAGCCAAATCGCCTCCAGAGTCCAGGCACAACAGTTGGTAGTTGATAGTAGGGGTGGCAATGTCTGGCACGACACGATAGCACAAACCAGCACGACACGATTATAAAACACGATTACAGAGACAAATGACACGATAAGCCCAGCACGACACGATACAACACGAAACACGACACGAAAGACACGAAATTGTTAATATATTCAAATTAATATTTATTGTTATATTTATGATCAAATAAGATAGATAATATGAAAGCACGATAATGAGGCACGAACACGACACGATAACACGAATTGCGACCCCTAGTTGATAGTTGATTCCACACATGAAACCAGCAGTTGGGCACCAATCCACAAACTAAATGGTCCTTTTTGTCTTGATTGTTGCAACACCCCAGCCCAAAACCATGCGACACCTCCTCCTGATGCATCACCGGATGAACACAAGCAACAACAGTGGGGTAAATCTTCTCTTTTTAAAACTAAAAAATCTAAAAAATTGGGTCTTTGAATCTCAAAACCCCCATAAATTTCCCCCATCACACAAACCAACCGAAACCCAGATCCAAAATGAAGAGGACGACGTTGACGATGACTCCTCCATAAATACTGTTTGCTCCTTTGCGCCACTTTCCCCCTCATCTATGCCAACAAAATCTATTTATGTCGTTGCCGTAGAAGGCAGTCGAAGGCGGAGATGAAGAAGAAGACTCCACCATACTGTTTGCTCCTCTTTCTGCATCATCTGCGCCCACGAAATCCATTTCTGTCTCTGCCGTCGTGTAGCCGTAGAAAAATGGTCGAAGGCGACATCGCCTGATGTTGACGTCGATGCGATGCGGCGGGTGCGAGGAAGGGGTGCGTGGTGGAATCCTTATATGATTGTGGTGAATTAGGGTTTGGTGATTGGGATGATAATAGTTAAATCTTTTTTACACTAATTGTGTCCATATTGAAAATTTGACTATTAGATTTGATTTTTAATTTACTTGGTTTTGTTATACCTCTTTGTTTTTGTCCTGGGACATTAAATATCTATTAGCCAAGGGTATAATTGTTCATTTTCAGGGATAAAATAGGTAATGACAAAACATAATGGATGAACCTAATGTTCATCTAAAGGTAGGTTATATTTTCTATGATACTAAATTATCGTCTTAGTTGATTCAGTACATCGATTAAGAAAAAATAATTGACTTAATTATTTATATTGGTTTAATGTGTAGTTTCCTTTAAAGCCTACGTGTATATGGTCCATAATTAAAATAGAGTGAAAAAGTAAGGATAAAGTGATAAAAGTAATGTTTAAAAAAATAAGTTTATAACTGAAGAATTACTTTGGGATGGACGAAAAAGAAAAGATGAACGATAATTTAGAGACGGATGAAGTATTTTTTATACCGTGTCAATAATAACATTTTTTAACTTTTCGTGATCACATAAAGTTAAGTGACTCAAATATGAGATTTGACAATTAAATTCCACCATTGATCTGATTCAACGTATTCTCTTAGTTCCAAAATTATCATCTAAATTGATTTGACATACGGTTTAATAAAATACATTTAACTAGATTATTAATACATGGATACTTAATATAGCACCTATAAAATATTTAATACAACACTTTTTTAAAAAAAAAAGTAGACCAAATTGCCCTTTGCCATTTTATGAGTAAATGGAAAAAAAAAAAGTAATTTTTTTCTTTGTTTGGGAATGCTCTGAAACCAGTCCAAAAGTCCAAAAAAAAAAAAATTTTGGACTGCTCCGAAACCAGTTCAAAAGTCCAAAAAAAAAAAATTTGGACTGCTCCGAAACCAATCCTAATGCCCAAAAAAAAAAATTTGTTTTTTTTTTGTTTGGGACTGTTGCCAAACCAGTCCAAAAGTCCAAAAAAAATATTTTTTTGGACTGCTCCAAAACAAGTCCTAATGTCCAAAAAAAAAAAAAAAAAATTTTGGTTTGGGACTGCTGCCAAACATGTCCTAATGTCCAAAAAAAAAAAAAAATTGGTTTGGGACTGCTGCCAAACTAGTCCCAATACTTTAAACAAAATTTGTTTTTTGGTTTATGACTGCTCCCAAACCAATCCCAATGTCTAAAATTTTTTTTGTTAAGGGTAATATAGTATTTTTACAATCAAAAGTGTTGTATTAAGTATTTTATAAGTGCTGTATTAAGTATACCCCTTATTAATATTAGTTTGCATTGTAGTTTACTTTAAAACTTATGTGTACGCGACACATATTAAAGTATGATGAAAAAGTAAGGATAAAGTGATAAAAATATTGTACTAAAAAAGAAAGTTTCAAACAAGACAATTATTTTGAGACGGGCGAAAAATGAAAGCATGACAATAATTTTAGACGGAAAGAGTACTAATTTATTAGTTTATTAAATAAACTAATCATATTCACCTATTAAATGAATTACATCTTCTTTCAAATTGAAGAAATTAAACTGGATCGTGATTCAATTACCTTGACAAAAAAATTATTTAACTTTTTTTCTAAGTATATCAAAATCTTATTTTACTTGTTACAACGGCAGGTAGTGTTTTTATAATTAAGACAGCATTGTGTCACAGACTTAGAGTTTTTGCCCCAACTCTGCCCAATCCATGCGGCACTAAGACAATTCCGTTAGTCCTAGTCAGCCTTACTCCACTCTTGCTTACCAACTATCTCAAAATGCCAACTCTAAGTTATGTGACGATCCCACCCACTAGGATTTACACCTATTTGAAGGCACTAAGTTGGAAAAAAGAGATCACTCAAAGAGACTCAAAGAAGGAAACAAATGTTTATTGAGCTCTCCAAAGTTCTCTTGTTACAAATGAGGCATCACCTATTTATAGGCTACCACCCTTAATCCTACCAGCCTCTAAAATATTCTATACAAGTCTAGGGTATTCCTACCATTTCCTAGAATTCTACTATATTCTAGAATACTCTACTACACTCTACTATATACTAAAGAGTTCTCATAACTTCTAGAACATTCCAGAGTACTCTAAGACAAACTAGAGGACTCCGGAAGACTCTAGTGACTTCTAGAGTATTCCAGAGTACTCTAGAACAAACTACAGGACTCCGGAAGACTCTAGTAACTTCCATAACATTCCGGAGTACTTTAGGACATACTAGAGGACTCCGGAAGTCTCCGTAATACTCCAAAAAATTCTAGGTGCAGGACGTGGCAATTGGCCCCCCACAATAGCTAATTTAAAACAAATAAAGACTATAGGTCGCGGTCAAAATTATAAGAATATAGGAAAATAAGAGCATCCAAGTGGTTGCATCCTAAAACACCATAATACAATTCCTAAATATTTTAGAAACCCTTTAAAAAGTTTTGAACTCGAGCACCCTCTATAATCCTTTAAATTATTAACATCATTTAACTAACAACATAACTATCAATATATTTCTCTCTTTTTTATTTCTTGATGTGGCAAAAATACAGCTTGGGCCGTCCATATGATGGGTAGGATATCTGGGTTTGATCTGCTTCCTTGAACCTGATTAAGATCATGAAAACACCTTAGTGGGAGTGCAAGGTTTGGCCTCGCGAAACCACTTTGGCGAGAGAGTAAGTATCGTGTCAGAAGTCAAAAGAGAATTTGACAGAGGTTCGAGGCTCAAGAAAGAGTGTGTACCTTGTTTGTGGTTTATGGAGGGGTATTTATAGGCCTCTAATGTCATAGAATTCGTCTATGATTTACTGCCTTAGTTTTCTTGCAGGATTATGAGAGAATCTATATATTTTAGGCGTGATAGACGGCTGGCCGCGAGATTGTAGGAACATATTAGGCAAGTGCCCTGCACGGGTAAGGAAACCTATGACCTGTCTTGGAGAGCAAGTTTATGAGATTTCCTACTCGATGTTTACCAGAGCGAGCAAGGCTCTTCTCGGCTATATGTTGCAGATCTGGTGAAGACAAGTGTAGTCCTCGGGCATGGCCCCGGGTCGGGCAAGCAAGGCCTGTGTCCGGCCAGATTTAGACGGGAGTTGTATTGTTCATCGCTCGATACCTTGCTAGCTCTACCCGGTAGGCCTGGTAGGTCCCATGCCGATTGACCCCATGACTAGCACGTGATGGTCGCTCCTGCCATGCTCGTGACCGGCTTTGGGCCGAGCACATTAGTGGTCCCTAGCTCCTTGTCTAGCGAGTATTCATGCTCGGAATGGGGAGCGCTTATGCTCGGTGCTGTTGCTTTTTTGTATCGGGCTCCAACACTTGTGATTTTTTAAAAGATCGTGGCTGGTCTATAAGGCAGGCTTGCAGAATGTTCTGGAACCTTGCTAATCGGATGACAGCTGGAGTGTATGCGAGAAGTTTTGCCATGGGGAGAGTAGCAAGGCTAGTAGGCGAATGGGCGCGTGAGCCGTCAAGGAAAGGTGAGACTTGACGGAGGCACTGATTTTGGTGCGGTGCATTAAATGCGTGTGCGAACTGATGACGTGCACCATCCTTTCAAGTGCCGTTTCGGTGTCCCTTTTCCCCACAAAACTCTGAACAAACACCTATAAAAACCGATCCTTCTTCCTCACCAGCCTTTTACCGTTTTTGAGATTTTAGAAGATTTCTATATTCAGGCCTTTCGTTCATTCCCAGATTCCAATCGCTTCTATTGCTTCATTGCTTCTAGTGACCAGAGGTTTATTCAGGAAGAAAAACTGAACCCTGATTACAGTATGTTTTCTACCCCCATCTTTTTTTGTTTATCATTCATTTCTTGAGTTTCTAGGTTTTTCGTTCATCTTCAAGCCCTTTCTAGGCAGAATTCATAAAGTAGAATCGGACCATAAGTAGAGATCGAGGAAGATCCCCTAGAGTGTCTTGCTCGCAAGGCGGGCATGGCCCCTTGGTGCATATAGACTTAGCATTTTTCCCCTTTTGCCTCCTCAGTTACCCGGGCAGAATTTTGACTTTTCTTCCCCGATCTCATTTGTAGCTGTCTCGCGATTCGGACAAAGAGAGAGAGACCTATAGTTACGGCGGGTAAAATGATTCCCTAAGCAGCAAGAAGACTCCTTTCCTAGACGTCGAAGTGCAGCCAGCACCGCAGGTTGGAGTACCGGTACAGGATGCGAGACACCACGGAGATTCGATGCTTGAGAAGTTCGTAAAGCTGAAACCAAGACAGTTCGATGGGGAACCGGATGCTTCGAAGGCCGAGTTGTGGATCGAGCATCTAGAGAAGATATTTGCACCGTTGAGGTGTGATGATGAGCAGAAGGTGGTACTAGCAGTGTTTAAGCTAGAGGGCGCTGCGGAGCACTGGTGGCAAGTGCTAAGAGAGAGTTGGGACATGCTGAGAATTCCCCACACATGGCCTAACTTTGTTAGGGAATTTAGAGCTTCATATGTTCCGGAGGTTGTTCGGGAAAGAAGGGAGAAGGAGTTCCTTGACCTAGTGCAGGGAGGTATGTCGATATCGCAGTATTCGGCGAGGTTCACGGAGCTAGCACGCTATTGCACTCATTTGATTCCGGATGAGGCCAAGAGAATGCAGAATTTTGTGAAGGGCTTGAAGACGGAGTATAGGAGACAGCTGTTATCTCATCAGTTCGTAGATTATAGGAAAGCGGTTGATAGAGCCTATGCGATTGAGAGGGACATCGAGGAGCATCGTGTCATGGGTAATTTAGGTTTTTCTTCACAGCCTAGACAGTCTTCAGGACGAGGAAATGGATCGGGTAATCGAGGTAATTATCATGGGAACAATGATCGCAGGAAAGGAAATGGTAGATTTAATGATGCGGCGTGCTAGGAATCGGCCGTGGTAGGAGGAGCCGCTTACACCGAGTCGTGAGATCATAGCATGATGGTGGTATGCTCCTATTGTTCGAAGACGGGGCACACAGAGGACAAATGTTGGAAAAAGAGTGGGGCACCGGTGGAGTGCTACTATTGCGGAGCTGCGCGGCACGTGAAGAGGAATTGCCCTAAGTTGAAGGGTAATCAGCCAGGAGGATCGAGCCAGCCTACTGTTGGGGCTAAGAGAGATAATGATGGGAAGGCAAAGGTGCAGGGACGTGTATTTGCTTTAGACCAGAGGGGAGTACCTGAGTCGACCGCAGTTATTGGAGGTACCATTTCTATCTTCGATAGTGAAGCACGAGTACTTATAGATCCAGGATCATCACATTCGTATGTTGCATCACATTTTGTTGACCGTTTGCGTGTGTTGCCTCAGTCTTTGCCTTACGTGCTTGAAGTTTCTACCCCGCTTGGGGAATGTTTATTGGCTTCAGAAGTTTATAAAGCATGCGATGTACTTGTGGATGAACATGTTTTGCATGCGGATCTGGTAGTGTTGCCACTTAGTGATTTTGATGTGATACTCGGTATGGATTGGTTATGCACTTATCATGCTTTGGTTGATTGCTTTAGTAAGAGGGTTACTTTTGATATGCCGGGTGTTCCTAAATTTATGTTCTTGGGTGATAACACGTCTAGCGGGTTGCGCGTCATTTCTGCTCTAAAGGCTAGGAAATTATTGTCATGTGGTTGCACGGGGTACATAGCTTGTGTGGTTGATAAACGGGTTTCGACTTCTGATCTTGAGGATGTGCCGGTTGTGAATGAGTTTCCGGATGTCTTCTAAGGATTTTGGGATGCCACCGGATAGGGAGATTGAGTTTTGTATCGAGTTGTTGCCGGGGACTACACCGATATCGAAGGCGCCGTACAGGATGGCACCTATGGAGTTGAAGGAGTTGAAGGAGTTGAAGGTTCAGTTGAAGGAGGTTTTTGATATTGGCTTTATCAAGCCAAGTGTATCGCCTTGGGGTGCGCCAGTAATGTTTGTTAGGAAGAAGGATGGAAGTCTAAGGTTATGCATTGATTACCGAGAGTTGAACAAAGCGACGATCAAGAACAAGTATGTGTTGCCGTATATAGATGACTTGTTTGATCAGTTGCAAGGATCGGTGGTGTATTCTAAGCTTGATTTGAGGTTCGGGTATCATCAGTTGAAGGTGAGAGCCGAGGATGTTCCGAAAACCACTTTTCGTACGAGGTACGGGCATTATGAGTTTATGGTGATGCCATTCGGGTTGACGAATGCGCCGACAGTATTTATGGACTTGATGAATCGAGTGTTCCATAATTTTCTTGATTGTTTTGTGGTGGTTTTCATAGATGACATTCTTGTGTATTCTAAGTCTCGGGATGAGAATGCACAACATTTGAGGATGGTCTTGTCGATTCTTCAGGAGAGGCAACTTTATGCTAAGTTTAGCAAGTGTGCTTTTTGGCTAGAGGAGGTCTCATTTTTGGGACATGTTGTTTCTAGTACCGGGATAGCGGTAGATCCTTCTAAGGTTGAAGCGGTGATGAATTGGAGGAGACCGACTACAGTTACGGAGGTTAGGAGTTTCTTGGGGTTAGCCGGGTATTATCGGAGGTTCATAGAGGGATTTTCGAAGATTGCTACACCGATGACGAATTTGACCCAAAAGAAGACATCGTTTGTTTGGAGCGATAAGTGTGAAGCAAGTTTTCAAGAATTGAAGAAGAGGTTGACTACGGCACCAGTTTTAGCGTTGCCTAGTGGAGATGAGAATTTTGTGGTTTATAGCGATGCATCAAAAGAGGGATTGGGTTGTGTTCTTATGCAGAATGGTAAGGTGATCGCTTATGCTTCGAGGAAGTTGTCTCCGTATGAGCAGAATTATCCCACGCATGACCTTGAGTTGGCAGCGGTCATATTTGCTTTGCACAAATGGAAGCATTATTTGTATGGGTCAAAGTTTGAAATTTTTACAGATCATAAGAGCCTGAAATATTTGTTCTCACAGAAGGAGTTGAATATGAGACAAAGGAGGTGGATGGAGAAGTTGAAAGACCATGATTGTACGATACTTTATCATCCGGGGAAGGCGAACGTGGTTGCCGACGCCTTGAGTAGGAAAGTTCATTTGTCATGTTTGATGATTCGGGAATGGAAGATGTTGGAGGATGTCCGTGATTGGAGTCCTAGTGAGGTTAACCATGGAGTGTTGTTTGCTAGTGTCCAGGCTATTCCAGTTTTGTTGGAAAGGATTAAGGAGACTCAAAGGAAGGATCCGGGGTTAGTAAAGATCATTGATGGTTTGAGTAAGAATGAGACGCCGGAGTTTGCTATGAATCAAGATGGGATTTTGACTTTCAAGGGGAGAGTCTGTGTTCCTTCAGTTGAGGATGTGAAACGACTTGTGTTGGATGAAGCTCACAAGGCAAGATATACTATCCATCCGGGGAGTACGAAGATGTATAGGGATTTGAAGAAGCAATTTTGGTGGAATGGCATGAAGCGCCAAATTGCAGATTATGTGTCGAGGTGTTTCACTTGTCAACAGGTGAAGGCGGAACATCAAAGGCCCGCGGGATTGTTGCAGCCGTTAGATATTCCTAAGTGGAAGTGGGAGCACGTTACGATGGATTTTGTTTCGGGGTTTCCACGTACGCGTAGAGGGTTTGATGTCGTTTGGGTTGTTGTAGATCGGTTAACGAAGTCAGCTCATTTTATACCGATTGCGATGACTTATTCCTTGAGTCGCTTGGCATTGTATGTGCAGGAGATTGTTAGACCGCATGGGGTTCCTAAGTTAGCATTGTTTCGCATGTGATCCGAGATTTACTTCGAGGTTTTGGCAAGCTTTGCAGAAGCCATGGGACTAAGTTGAATTTTAGTACGCTTTTCACCCTTAGACATCGGACAACCGAGAGAACGATACGTATACTGAGGATATGTTACGGGCTTGTACGGTGGACTTTAAGGGAAGTTGGGATTCACACCTTCCATTGGCGGAGTTTGCATACAATAACAGTTACCAATCGAGTATTGGGATGGCACCGTATGAGGCACTTTATGGACGGAAGTGTAGATCTCCTATTTGTTTGGATGAAGTTGGAGAAGCAAAGCTATGGGGTTTGGAGATTGTGCAAGAGTCAGCCGAGAGCGTGAAGTTGATTCGAGATAGATTACTTACGCCGTAGCCCATGTAAGAGTTATGCGGATAATCGGAGGAGAGATTTGGAATTCCAAGTTGGAGATTATGTGTTTCTTAAAGTATCGCCGAGAAGGGGTACTAAGAGATTTGGGAAGAAAGAGAAGTTATCACCGAGGTTCGTTGGACCTTTTGAGATTCTTGAGCAAGTTGGGAGTTTGGCTTATAGGGTGGCTTTACCACCATCATTGTCGGACATTCATAATGTGTTTCACGTATCTATGCTTCGGAAGTATCTTAAGGATGATTCGCATGTTCTTGCGTATGAGGAGATTTCATTTCAGCCTAATTTGTCGTATGTTGAGCAATCGGTGAAGATTCTCGACACCAAGGAGCAAGTATTGAGGAACAAGACAATTCCATTGGTTAAGGTTCTTTGTAAGAATCATGAGATCGAGGAAGCGACTTGGGAGACCGAGTTGGAGATGCGCGAGAAGTACCCTCATTTGTTTGAAGGTCACGGTAAGAATTTAGGGGCTAAATTCCTTTTAGTAGGGGAGAATGTAAAACCCTAGTTTATTGCTTGCTTGTTTATTACATGAGTTCATACTTTCATAATCATCATTAGTATGTTAACTTTGTTCACTCATATGTTTAAAGTCGATAGCATGTTCATTGACGTCGTTTGAGATGCTCGTATGCACCTTTCCTTCACAAGTTGCTTTGAAACTCGAGTTTGTGTTTTATGTTGTAAACACTTGGATAAATGTTAGAAACCATTCTTAACATCATTAACACGCTTTAGATGTTGGTTGAATGCTAGTTGCATCGTCGGTTTGATTGCTAGTTTGATTCGAGCGTTAACCCTTCTCCGTTTGACCTTTTCGGTTGTTCGGGAGTGTTTTTCTAAGTTCTTAGCCATGTTTGATTGAGGTTTGATCATTGATTTGCTTTGGTTATGTTTTAGAGGACTTTAAGGTTGAATTCTAGACCATTTTTGCATTGGAGGACTTGAGGTGCAAGAGGGAGACCTAGAACTTGCAAGGGAGCAGGAAACGAAAATTTAAGGAGGAGTGATGCGCTCGCATCACTCTAGCATGAAGCGACCGCAAGGGGTCTGTTGGCAGACTTATGGGATTTTCTGCATTTCACCAATTTGGCCTAACTAAACCCCACCCAAACCCAACCTAACCCACCCTAAACCACCCTAGTTCGTCCTACCTATCCTCTCTTGCATGCTTGACAAGTTTTGGGAGATTTGGATGCATGTACAACACTTGGCAAAGAAAGACCTCCAACATGCACCAACATGCATTGGACACTTCCTCCCACCCCACTTCAGCCTTTGAGTGACCAAATACCTCCACTAAGCTATCCTAATCAGTCATTCTCTTCCAAATTCGTGGCTGATCACTTCATGAGAGTTATAGAGAGTTTCTTCAAGGTTCTTGAGTGTTCATCAATGGTGGCCAAGTCTTGAGGAAGCCATTTCCAAAACCCAACCATAGAAGTGAAGAGAAGGGCAAGGAGAACACATACCCACCTTTGCATGGATGTTTTGTACAACTTGTAGGGCTTGTTTAAGGTGAGTTACAACATCTCTTCTTATTTATTTTAGCCTCATTGACCCTAGGGAAAACAATCTTGCTATATGAGGTCAATGAGAGCACTTAGGACTTTGTAGAGATGCCATGTTCTAGCATATGTTATATGATGAATTTTGGTTGTATGAACAGATTATAAACATATTATAAACCATGATTATGATGTCATTTAGGTATAGTAATGTATGATAAACCATTCTACCTTGTTGTTTAAGTGTTGGAAGCATATTGGATGAGATAGTTAGGCTTGTAGAGATGCCATGTTCTCGTATATGCTAAATGATGCATTTTAGGTTGTATAAACAGATTATGATCAGATTGTAAATCATGATTTTGATGTTATTTAGGTGTGATAATGTATGATAAATCATTCCATCTTGTTGTTTAAGCATTGGGAGCATGTTTGATGAAATAGTTAGGCTTGTAGAGGTGCTATGTTCACGTATATGCTAAATGTTACATTTTTGGTTGTATGATCAGATTATAAACAGATTATAAACCATGTTTATAATGTTATTTGTGTGTGATAATGTATGATAAATCACCCTACCTTGTTGTTTAAGCATTGGGAGCATGTTTGATGAAATAGTTAGGCTTGTAGAGATGCTATGTTCACGTATATGCTAAATATTGCATTTTTGATTGTATGATCAGATTATAAACAGGTTATAAACCATGTTTATGATGTTATTTATGTGTTGTAATCTATGATAAATCACCCTACCTTGTTGTTTAAGTGTTGTGTGCATATTTGATAAAATGGTTAGACTCCTATTTGATGAAATGACAAGAATGTATATGCCTAGTTTGTGACTTTGATTCTATGTTCATACTTGATTGTTTGATTGGGGTTTTATGGGTTTAATGACCTTAGTAACCTATTTAATTACGTTAGTATGGACATAGGAGAGTATTGAGGCCAATGGCTTCTATACCCTAATTTTGAAAACTTAGATTGATTATGACTCAACGGAGTTGACCATTGGGTTAGTATGACATCCTAAGGAGTAATATGCCTAAGTCCTACGGAATTTTGGGTAGTATTAATGGAGGTCGAGCCTCCAAGCATTTTGAAGTGTATGAAGCACACTTGATTGATGAGAGCTTATATGATTTTATCTCTAATGTGATTATGTGCTAGTTGGATGAATTAAAAGCATGACTAGTTTGATAGTAGAGTGTTTACATGCCTACTTGTTTTGAGCATATGAGTATATGAATTACTTGTGTGCTTGAAGTTTGAGTCCAGTCGGTTTGTTGAGTCTTTGGTGGGGGACGATACATCATCTTCACGAATTGTGGGATTCGTGATTTTCGCGATGGATCGCCGCCGGATTGCACACACCCTCCTATCGATGGCCACGGTGGGGAAGTAGTTTATCTTAGTTGTAGTAATACACATGACTTTGATAACTATGGAACTCGAGCGGAAATGTCTCGGGACGCCGATATCCACGAGAGGGATATCGAGGGCACATAAAGGGTTTTGCACGTGTTTTTGCAGAGCGACACGCGGAAAAATTTGGGTAATGGTATCATATCCCTTATATATATGAATTGTTTCACAAGTGCTTAAGTGAATAACGTGCTTGGTGAATTGGATATGATATGGTGTTTGAATTTAATGGTTTCTTACATGTTATACTTGATAGATAACATATTGACAATGTTGTTAAGCATATATGCTATCACATAAACTTTATTGGAATGTTGTTTTATGCCAAAGGTATAAATTATTATTGTTAAGACTAAAATGCCTTGACATGGATTTATGATGAGATGTTATACTGTAATGATAACATATTTATTTAATGTTGAGCATAGATGCCATAACATGATTTTATATAAGGTTATTTCATGACGATAGCATGATATAATTTATGATTGAGCATTATGCCATGATAGGAAGTTATGGTTAGTAACTTACTAAGTCATTGTGACTTACTTTTATTTGTTGGTTGTTTTTCCCTAGATCCGAGCCGCAGCGAGCGGTCCAAGTAAATCAGGAAGGTTACGTTGGCAAGGAATTCTTTTGGCAAGGTTGCTATTTAGTCGTTTATTTTGTTTTTGGTGAGGTCGTTGGGAAGATGAAGTTATATAAACTTCATGATTGGGTAGCAAACCTTAATGTAATTGTAATGTTGTACTTATGTTGTTAGCTTATTCTTTTGGTAGCCGACAGTGTTAGTCGTGCCTTGATGTATATTGGTAGTTAAACTTCCATATGTACTTATAATTTTAGTACTTTGTTTTAGCCGACGGTTTTAGTCGCGCTTGGTTTATTGGTGAATATGTTTAGCATGATATATTGCTAGTTAAATATTATGTTTGTTCTCCGGCATGTTTTTAGCCGTTGAGTTGTTAGACTAGAGTCTTAGACTTAGTTTAATGTTGGGTTCCTACCGTAACGTTTCGCCGATGACTTGGTTATATATTATGCTATAATATTTGAATTGCATAACAGGGAGTTTGTCCTACGTGCCCAATGTTTGCACGCGAAGTCATGAATTTTTGGACCGAGAGATTAATTATCTCTTTGGTTGTTTTAGTTTGAGCTTGTTAGCTTGGGCACCACTGTTGTTTTATATTTTGCTTTCGCATGTTTTGAGTTGCCTGTATCGCCGTTATGGCCCTACCCACTATTTGCTACTTGTGTGTTGTTATTGCCTTTTCCCGGCACGACCTTGGGATTTCGCCTTGGGATCCGGTCGGGTCGCCACAGCTTGGTATCAGCTTATGATTATAAAATTTGCTTTCACCGATAGGTTCCTTGGCTTTGGGGGTTGGTTTGTGTGATAGATTTATTTTATTGACGCCGAAGAGTGTTATTATAGGTTTAAATGGTGGATACTAGAGCAGAGCTAGTTCCCGAGGTGGCACCGGTAGAGGTGCCGGTAGAGGTATTGGCGGTGGCGTAAATGCTAACGATAACCGCCACCAACGTAATATAATATTCCTCCACCGCCAACACGAAGAACAAGATGAGGCAATGGCAACCATGTATCGTGGAATGCTTGATATGATGAACCAAATGAATCAAAGAGGTTTTGGTAGAGTGGAGCAACAAGGAGGACCACGGCCAGAGCCACAGCCAGAGCCACAGTTAGAGGCGACAGAAGCTAGACAAAATGATAATTTTATGCCCGAAAGATTTGAGAAGTTGAAGTGAAACCAAGACAGCAATGGAGAGCCGGACGCAAGCGAAACCCGAGCTATGGATTGAACACTTGAGAAAATATTTGCACCATTGGGTGCGATGATGAACGTAAAGTTGTATTAGCCGTGTTCAAGCTTGAGGGTGCCGCAGCAACCGGTGGCATGTGCCGAGGGAGAGTTGGGAACCGCATAGAGTCCCCACGTATATGGCCTAACTTCGAGAGTTCAGAGCTTCCTATGTACCTAAGTTGTCGTGAGAGAGAGAGAAAGAATTTCTGGATTTGGTACGTGGGAGTATGACAGCTTCCAAGATTCGGCCGTATTCACCGAGTTGGCTCGTTACTGCACACATTTGATTCCAGATGAGGGAAGGAGGACACAAAAATTTGTAAAGGGTTTGAGGACGGAGTTCAGGAAACAACTTCTTTCTCATCAGTTCGTGGAGTACAGGAAGGTCGTTGATAGAGCCTACACTATTGAGAGAGACATTGATGAGCATCGCATCATGCCTATGCCTATTTCGGTTCTTCTCACAGCCTAAGCGCCTTTCTCGGTGAAGTCATGGATCGGGTAACCGTGGAAATTTTAGTGGAGGCAATGATCGCAAGAAAGGAAATAGCAAATCTCATTATGAAGGACATGCGAAGAGTCAGTTGAGTGGCAAGGGGGCTAGTACTACATCTACTCAGAGGGATCGTAGTGTGGCATTGGTTTGCTCTTATTGTTCCAAGATTGGGCATATGAAAGATAGATGCTGGAGTAAGAATGGAGCACCAATGGAGTGTTACTACTGTGGAGTTTCCGGGCATATGAAGAAGGATTGTCCTAAACTGAAGAATAATCAGTCAAGAGGTTCTAGTCAGACTACAGCTGGAACAAAGAGAGATAGTGATGGAAAAGCTAAGGTGCAGGGTCGTGTATTTGCTCTAGATCAGAGAGGAGTACCTGAATCTACAACAGTGATTGGAGGTACCGTTTCTATTTTCGGTAATGAGGCTCGTGTACTTATAGACCCAGGATCATCGCATTCTTATGTTGCATCGCATTTCGTTGACAAGCTATGTGTTATGCCTCAGTCTTTACCATATGTGCTTGAAGTATCTACCCCTCTTGGGGAATGTTTGTTAGCTTCAGATATTTATAGAGCATGTGATGTACTTGTGGATAAACATGTGTTGCATGCGGATTTGGTGGTATTACCACTTCGTGATTTTGATGTTATACTTGGCATGGATTGGTTGAGCACATATCATGCATTGGTGGATTGCCTTAGTAAAAGGGTTACTTTTGCTTTGCCTGGCATTCCTAAATTTGTGTTTTTGGGAGATAATGCACCTAGTGGTTTACGCGTCATTTCTGCGCTTAAGGCTAGGAAAATGTTGTCGCGTGGGTGCACAAGGTATCTTGCTTGTGTAGTGGATAAGCGGGTTTCTACGTGTAATCTTAGAGATGTGCCAGTTGTGTGTGAGTTTCCGGATGTTTTCTCTAAGGATTTTGGGATGCCTCCAGATAGAGAGATTGAATTTTGTATTGAGTTATTGCCGGGGACTACACCAATTTCGAAGGCGCCGTATAGAATGGCACCTATGGAATTAACACTACAACAAAAATGGCTTTTAACAACGTTTTTAAAACGTTGTAAAAGAGATTTTACAACGTTTTGTGAAACGTTGTGTTAGGCAACGTTGTAATAGGCCCACATTTTTTACAACGTTTTTAAAACGTTGTAAAAAGTCTTTTACAACGTTTTTTAAACGTTGTAAAAAGTCTATCACGACGTTTTAAAACGTTGTAAAGATTTTTACAACGTTTTAAAATGTAAAGACTTTTTACAACATTTTAAAAACGTTGCAAAAAGTCTATTACAACATTTTAAAAACGTTGTAAAATCTATTTTTCAAAGAAAAAAATTAAATAGCAAGTTTGTTCCAATTTTAAACCCACATAGGATTATCAATTCTGTTGTTAGAGCAGATTACATTCTATGAAAGGCAAAGAAAGATAATTCACGCTTCAAAGAAGAGGAAATGCCCCATAATCGACAACTCAAAGAAGCACTAACAACAAAGCAAACCATGGATATGTACAAAGACAACTTGCAAAGAAGCACTAACACAAAACAAAAGGTTTTCTAAGTTAAATACACATTTCTCTTTCATAAAACTATCCAACTAGGATATTCATGAGAAAAGAGCCATTGCAGCATAGAACTCCAAATACTGAAATTGGAGGAACAACATAGATTAGAAGAGGCCCGGCTAGCCGAGGAAGCCGCTCTTAGCTTGTTGAGAGGGAAATGGCAAAGTCAATAGCTAGGGATTACCTTCTCCATAACCGTAGCCACCGCCGCCTTGGCCATCATATCTACCAAATTAACAACATGAGTTAAAAGTGTTGATCAAAATAGGTTGAAGCTTAAATTTCAATCTCAAAGAGTAGTCTGTTTAAACCTTGGCTCGAGCAATAGGGATCATAAGCCCGTTGTACGAAAGCTAGCCTTGTGCGGAGTTAAAGGTACCTCGAATGAGATACGACATGAACATTGTGGATGTATCCGGCTTGAGATAGTGTCAAACAAGACGCTCAAAGTATCTTGTTTAAGGTTGCCCTTATCTTCCTCGCAGTTTAAGATACCCCGAATGAGATTGGGACAAGGTGGCGAGCCGTGCTCAATGTATCCCGAGTACGATCGCCCTTCCACAACAATAGGTTCGAGATATCCGACATGGGGCTCTGGAAATATTATACATAATCGTGCCAAGAGTAGAGGAAGATTCTCAAACAAATAAAGAAATAACCAACAAACCATCTATGTAATGTCTTTTTCAATGTAGATCCCGAACTAAGATGAGCACAACCCCGATTATTAGCGGGGATACAAAGATACCTTGTCGCCAAGCTAAACCTACAACCAAACAACCGCACGAAGTTTCTAGATCGCCTACTAAAAGAGAAGAAAAATGAAAAAGCTTAAAACCCGTATAACTAGGATGAATAGAATACAACAACATAAAAGAGTTCACAACAATACTTGATACCGAAACCTTCCTAACAGTACTCTCGCAAAGCAAGCACTAATAAATTTACATTGCAAATTCCAGTCATTAAAATTTCTGAATCTATAGACAAGTTCCAATTCAGATTAACAATAAAGACACAACCATCCATTTTAAATGCTTAGTGTATTTTAGTAAACTTGTACAGTTGGTGTTAGCATGTTAGGATTATAAATAGATGTAACATTATCAATGTAATTATGTTTTTGATTATTGAAGAATTGTGATTTTCCAATAGTGGAATACTTTGGTTGCTTGGATTGCATGGTTCATAGTGGATCTCAATAAACTTAACTACAAGAGCTACTACAATCCATTATAATCATAAACGAGAAAGTGAAGTACTTTTTGAAGCTTAAACAAGGTGGATGATGCCACTTCGACTACATGATTTTGTTCATTTAATGGCTCGCCATTAACAATGAGCATGCTCCAATATTATCAAATGTACCAACATTCAACAAAGAATTGGGAAAAAAATACATATTATTGGTAATCATAAATTCATGCCAAAACTACAAGCATAACCGAAAATGTATTAGAATGTTCTTACAATTTTTCAGTGTAAGCCAAATTTCCTAGAATTGTTGCCCTCCATTAGTCTTAGACAAGCAATCATACATGTATGATAAGTCTCTGTTGTATTAAATTATTCTTATCAAATGCATTTTTAGATGATAAGAACATTCAATAATTCAATAAGTCTTCTGCACAACAGTAAGTAGAGATAAATGGGAAGCACTTACGTAAGCGCAAGTGTCCGATCGCCGATAACGGATGTAATTTGCCTCGAAAGCCGATTCCCTTGTAAAGATTTTGCATATGCCACAAAGATCGAGTTCTCTCAATTAATAAAAATAATAACCAAACAATCATGGTCAGACGCTTTTGTTGCTCCCTAATCTTCGTTGTAAGTTCGAAATCTTGCTTTCATAGGCTTCGCCAAAGTTGTCTTTTCGTAAAGTTCGACTGAAAGTATAACATAACAATTACAACCAATTAATAAATGAAGTTGTTCTAGGACTGAATGAGAATTGTATACGAAATAAGAGGATTCTATGAGTGTCTATGGGTAGCATCCAAGTCATTAACAGAGACTAATAGAAGTTTGACATCGGCAAGGAATATATTCAATGATAGTAGAGTTTTGCACTACCTTCCACCACCAACAACCACCATCCTTTGGTTGGCCAAGTCGACCAATGGGCGACCTTGGGCCCCGACAGCCCAAGAATTCCGGCCGGCGAGACCAGCTTCCTCGCAAAGCATGAAATCAAGCATTTATAGAAGAAAATCAAGATAACCACAACAATTCCTATAATACAACATTAATTTCGCACATGTAGGCAATGCTTTGGGCCTTGTTTAGATAGATTAGACTTTTTAACCAAATAACAGTACATACAAAAGGGAAAAATTCAGTATTCCATTTATGCAAAATCAGTCCTGATTGCTAACAAAGATGAAAAAGGGGAAAATTCAAGAGCGTGTCAACTAAGAAGCACAATTTTTTTAATACATTTCAACTAAGAAGAACCACACCAATTTTAAACCATTAAATTTTAAACCATTAAATCTACGTGTTTGTCGTGGATCAATTGACTAAACAAGTACACAATGACATACCATGGCGCATGTTACTTGTTAACAACACTCATCTTATTTTACAAGATGAAGGTCGGAATCAACACGTAACGAGATGTAGGGAGGTTTAATTAAAAGATTTTTGAATTAGCAATAACAAAATTGTATATATGAATGCTACTACGTAAATGGAGGAAATACATGGGGATGAACTAGAGCTTGATGATCAAGAATCCACAAATTGATCATTCTGAACTCTAGGACCACCTATTAATCAAGATGGAAGGGTAGGCGATGATGTTAGTCATAGTAATAAATAGGAGTTTTTTCTGTGATCGGGAATGGTCCATAATGTGAAGAGAATTACTTTTAAACCATGGAGTATTTCTGCGAGGGAACATCCATTCTGTTGAGAGAATTTTCCTTAACCCATATACGCTGATCTTACTTTATGGTACGGAGGTTGGCGCCTAAGAAAGGACGTGCAAAAATCGTGTATTGAAAGACAGTTCAGATGGAAAGGTGATAAAACTACAAAATACAACACTAGAAACATTTATAAGAGGGCAAAGTATCCCTACAACCAATAAAATGAGAGGAAGTTTCTTCATGGAAAGAATGAATCAATCAAGTCACAACGTCGGCCAAAAGCAAAGACAACATTATAAAATGAACAAGGTGCTTCACTCAAAACTCCAAGAGGGACAGCCAAAAGGCATGATTAATATGTTTGATAGCATATGAACTGTGGAAAACATAACAAAAGGCAGTAAAGAGATGAATATTGCATATAAAGTAAATCATGATAGTGAATAGTATTACCTGTGTGCAACATTGAAAGATACAAAAGACTGGAAGTGGAACTTGAGCCTGCCTTCTTCATCCTGCATCTTAGCACCATGTTTTGCTTCTCCGCCTACCTACGGCGTAAAGTAATGACAACAATTGGGCTACCTATCGATGATAAAGTTGGAGGTACCACTTGAATGTCTTCTATGTACTCCCAGAAAAAAGAAATTTGTCTTGTGTCGAAATAAATCTGCATGGAACCCAATTATTCTTGCCGACAAAAACTGACCTGCATAGGAGCATCGAAGTTCAAGGGATGAGCTATAAGAGCAATGAAAAATATAAAGATAGAAATCAGGACTAACAAGTGATACTCTTCTCGAAGGTCACAAATGGATTTTTAAAAAAATCAAAATAAACTCAATCGTAAGAAGTACCTGCATGGGCATTTTGCGTTTCAGGTGACAAGTAAAATCATTTATGAGAAATTCCTCTGGTGGAAGCTTGAAGAGTTTCTGAAATGCAGAATTTGTTTGAGGAGAGCGCAATTTTATCTGCGAAAATCCATTTCAAACCTTAAGCAAGCAAGCACGTAAGGAACAATCTAATAGTCTGATTGACTTTCAGATGTTGAATAGCTGGTTACCTTCTTGCCCACCTCCTTCTCCATCCTAGTCAAATATTCTTTAACAACATTGCTACCCCTCGTTGGGAGCACCTTCGTCGTGAAAGCTGGACAGCTGGCTGGCATGTCTACAGAGTTTATCTAGCATCTTGCTCCAGAAAGCTGGTTTTGAGGTACTAACATCACATGCTGCATCTGATACCATCACATCCATTTCGATGGGTCGTAAGTCAAGCAAGTGCGACACCAGCAGTTCCCTGCAAAGCATGAAATCAAGCATTTATAGAAGAAAATCAAGATATCCACAACAATTCCCAGAATACATCATTAATTTCGCACCTGTATGTCATCATTGAACATGCAGAACCTTGTGCGGTAACGTTTCAGTGTTTCAAATGCCCACTTCATTTGAAAATCCTCAAACTGATGAAACATTAAGATTGCTCGCTATCAAGCGATCAATAAACACTAATTCAAAATAACATGATATGCTAGAGTCTCAAAAGAAATGGACCTGGACAATGGCTTTTTGGCCAACGTGCATGGACAGCTTCCATAAATTCATCGATAATTGATAGATATTCTTCTCCTTCCAACCTAGGCTGTCGTAGTCCTAAATCTGTCAAAACAAGCCCCAAGAAAGTATTCAATAATAAATGCAACACATTCAAAGACATTCTCGTCAATGGATTTGAACCAGTTAATCGAGTTTATCGGGACTGAAAGAACAACCAACTGCTTTAAAAGCTTCGGTTGTTAGAGAGAATTCCACAATTCAACAGTATATTGTCCTTCAACATTTCCCATAGAGGCTGACCTTGCTTGCACATGTAGAGATTTCTATTTCTGTTTATCATAATATGATATTTAGTTCGACCATGATTTATAAGTTTCTTCTCTGTATAATATGTTTAGTCTAACTATTGTATTGGGCTAGCTGTTTTAACTTGGGGGTACATGTACAAAAACTTCATATATACAGATATAGGTGAAATACAAGGAATATCTTCTTGACTTACATAACGAGTAATCACACTCGCAGAATAACAAACTGAAAAAGTAAAAGCTTTACTTGAAACCCACAGGAAATTGAACTTGACATAGCTAGTAATATTCTAAGATCAGCTGACTATTATATATGTTGATATTATTTCAATATAACATTCTTCAATCTGCTCTTAGGAAACTTCAATTAACAACCTAAACAATAGGGGAAACCTGTGTGTGCACCCTCGGATTGGAAGAACCGGATCAATTCTGATTATAATTCATAAGGTTAGTGAAAGTTTAGTCCATGATTGTTTGTTCACTAAACTTGTTTAATGAGGGACACATGTGTAACTTTTTGATATGAATACATTATAATTTTCAGACCTTCAGCATCTGGCGCCTCCACTTCTCTAAAATCCAAAATTGACTCTATGCCTTGTGACACTGAGTGGACACCTGATGCAATCTTCTTCTCGATACAGAGGGTCAGAGCCAAACTATTTAAATTCCGTTACTATTAATCTAATTCCATAGATTTTGACGTGGAGTGAACCAAAAGTATAATCGATATAGGAAGGAAAAATGGATATATTTCTTTGCATCTATAATTGCCTAAATTGGATATGAATGATCGTGATATTTTGTTGTCATGATCAACTCTTATAATCGGATATGCTGTAATGATCAAGTCTTATCTATATGCTTTGATTTGAGTGTATATTAACTTTGATAAGCACCATGGAAAAGAGTGAATAATCCTATTGGCCTCTAGATATCAGTGAATGGTGTTGAGACTTTCTGATCAGAGTTTCAGCTTCAATAAGATTGATACTTAATCTTAGAAATGTAATTTATGTGCTCTAGTTTTTGTCTAGTGTTCCTATTGCATTAGGCATCCAACCTGCTCGCTAGAACTTCTACATGATTTCTATGGGCAGCCAAACTTTAGTCTTTCATGCTTCTGCTCTTCTAAATAACCCCAAGATCAATAACCCAATTGCCCCTTCAATTCCCACAATGCCCCCAATGATGCCAAGAACAATACCAAGTTTGACCGTTGACTTTCCCTCTTTTTTTCTAGTTGGAGGTTTAACAGCCAGTGCGTCTTTGTCACAGGCTGAGTAAGGGTGCTGATATTTTGTGCTTGTATTGGACAAAATGTAACACCCCGCTCCTTCGTTGTCTCGGTTTACGTGCTATACTTGAACTTCTTCCTTTGTTGACTGTATGATTGGTTTGCGAAAGGGTCTAGATATGTATGAGAGACCATATTAAGACCAAAACATTATTAAGAGACTCCATATAGTTGTTGACTTCCTAAAGTCACAAGTCGTGACTCGAAGTTAGTCGGAATGCGATGCGATTGAGGGTTTGCTTGCGTTTTGTGTTCGTGACCTCGGTTTGGGTCCTAGACCTCTTTAAGATGGTTTATTAACATGTGTAGATGCATTAGACTTCAAGTTTGAGGTGTTCCTTAAGTCTATCGATGATTTGGAAGCCTTGGAGATAGCGTTCGTCTCTATCGCGTAGTTCGAGGATCGAGTCGCGTAATCGTCTCTCCTTTGGGATTCTTATTTCCCTAGTTGTTATTCAGCTTTCTAGAAGTATTTAAGCTTCTTCATTAGCCCTTAGACTTGCCTTAAAAGTCTCATTTCATTGCTCGTTCGATTGCGAGTTCATTCGTCGCCCGGTTGCGTTGTTGCACCCCTTCCCCGGTTTAAGCTCCGAGTTGTCTCGGGAGTTCTTCGGTGTGTTTCTGACTTGTTTTGAGTTGGGTTAGACCTTAGAATGGTTGCCCATAAGTTTGGGACCATTTAGGACAAGTTTAGACCAAGTTTTGGAGGCTCAAAGGCCCAGGCGCCCGCCTGGCACCTTGTGAGGCGCCCGCCTCAAATGCTGGGAGAAATTGCTTTATGATCTGAACTTGGAGGCAGCCTCAGGGGTTGAGGCGCCCGCCTGGGAGGGGCTGAGGCGCCCGCCTCAACATGCTGATATACTACGGGATTTTTTTCCCCTGTTTTGGAATTGGACGACTTGTACACCTTAACCCCCTATCTAAACCTATCCTAAACCTCCCTAACCCTTCCCACTTAAGTCCTAACATCCCTAACTAGTTGTAATGATGGATTAAGAGTTCATTAGTGGGTCATTAAGCCACCAAATCAGATTAGAATGGAGACCACATTGGCTTGACACATGTCCCACTCAAGTTTTAGACCAATTTAAGCCTTGCAATCAGATTTTGACTCTCATTTCTCACCCTCACTCTCCAAAAAACGAGATTCATCTTCTCTCAAGTTTCTCCCATGGCTTCCTGAAGCTTTGTTCTTGGTCTCCCTCATCCATTCTCCATTTGCTCAAGCCTCCTTCATCAAAAGCATAGACCTCGAAGAGTAGAGCATTTCCAACCGAACAAACTTCTCATTTGCTTTCTTTGGTGTAGAACAAGTAAGTTACCTTCTTTTTATTTTGGTTCATTGGCCCTAAGGAAAACAATATATGTGCTATTTGTGGGCAATGAACACCTTGTATGCTTTGTATGCCTATTTTGTGAAATTTTGGAAGTATGAACTTGTTAATAACATGACTAGTATGATTTGAATGTTATTATGGGTTGTAAAACATGGGTTGTGATTTATGTTGAGTTTTATGAATTTTAGGGCTTGAGAATCAAGCCCGAATTATTAGAGAAATTGTTGTTAATTAAAGTGAGTATTAATGTGTAGGATGATTTGAATGATGTTGTGTGTTGGGGGAGATGGGTTATCCCTTTGTTTAGGTTTTTATGAATTTTGGGGCTTGGGAATCAAGCCCGAATTATTTTAGAAGTTGTGGTAATTGAAGAGGATGATAATGTTGGGATTTATGGAAAGTGTAGATAATGAAACTTAATAGTAAGACTCAACGGAGTCACTATAAGTCCAATAATGTGTTAGTGAACTTGGGTCGAAATCCTACGATGTATGGGTTTCGTTTGATATTGATTGTGGTGCACTCAGTTTCTAAACTTCGAGTGAGATTATGATTACGATGAGTTCTTGGGTTTCTAGGCTTGGGAATCAAGCCGAATGAATTTTAGTGTTTTGTCATATATTTGAATGGAGTGTTAATTTGGGGATTTATGATACATATAAATAATGAAATGTAGTGCTAAGACTCAACGGAGTCGTTACAAGTTAAATAACATGTTAATAAACGTTGGGATGAATTCCTACGATGTTCGGGTTTTGGTTGGTTATGATGGTGAGCACCCGAGCATCTCGATTTGTGTCCAAGAGAGACACTTATATTATAGAGATTTATTAGGGGATTTATTCGGATGCGTGCTCGGGAGAGCACGGTACATTAAAGACCAACCTATGGTCTCGAGTATGGTTGAAAGATAATTATTGGGTTAATTCTCACTTTTGAGAAATGATCGGTTGTGCACGAACGTACTTGTGGGTTATGACTACGGTGTAGTCTTTAGTTTGATTTTAGTAGAGGTCCATTATAGACCTCATAATATGATTCTTGGTGGGTTTATACTATCCTTGATTTAAATTGGTGACTTGAGATCTTTTAAGATTAATTGGTTGTGAGCAATGTATTTGCCTTGACTTGATTTATGGTAGAGAATAATAACCTATTTGGTCGGATGAGTTCGCTCTTGTCGAATTCATTCCTTATTTGTTTATGATGAGTAAATACATACTTGAGCATTTGGTCGGACGGGTTCGCTCTTGTCGAATCTGATCCTTATTTGGTCTTTACGAGTAAACATCTACTTGTGCATTGCATTAAGTCCAGCTGGCACTATTTGGTTTGATTTTTATGTCAGGGTAGGACGATGTATAGCCTTCACGAATTGAGAGATTCGTGCTCGCTATGGATCGCCGTACCTGGGACCTCACACACCCCTCCATTGTAGGCCGCAATGGGGAAGTAGCCCCTTTGCCGTATCAATAAGTGCGTCACTGGCTGCTATCAGCCGGCGGAGTTCGGTATATCGATGCGAAGACACGAGCATCGTAGTCACAAACCCGTATAATGTTTTCTTCTTGCAGAGCTACGTAGCGGCCGGGCCCATAACATATCCTATTGTGATGTTTAATACTCGCACTTATGTGAATAACGTGCTAAGTGCAAATTTGTGATCATTTGAGGGCTAGGCCCAGGTCTTGGTTTTACGTGCTTATGTATAAGCACTTATATGAAAGATAACATGCTATGTGGTTTATTGTTGGTATGCTATTAAGATACCATGATTTACATATGCTTGTGCATTATGCCATGCCACGTCATGCTATGCCATGCATTTGCATTTAGTAACTTACTGGGTCATTATGACTCACTCCGTGTGTTTGTTTTCCTTAGTTTTTGCAGTAAGCTCGTTAGTGCACGTTGCAGCTTCGGGTGCTTGTCGGTTAGCAGGTGGTCTTCCGGGCAATAGCTTGGAGTTATTATTATTGTTATTATTGTATTTTATATCTTGTGAGACACGGACGTAAAGTTATGTAAACTTTACTTGGGTAGTTATGTTAGCATTTTATTATCGTGTTAATTTGGGAGCCGACTTGTTTGGTTGAGCTATTGTATTTATTTAGAGGTTATTCTGTTGTCTTTCCGAGCAAGGTTTTAGCTCGCAAGTTCTAGTATTACGTTATTGTTATTTCAGTCTCCGACAACTTTAGTCGAGAGACATTGGTTTAGTTGTTAGAAATTAATATCTTATCCGTTTAGTTGATTTGTCCCTCCGGCATGTTGTAGCCGTTGAGTGGTTGTTTATCAGGTTGGTATTCTGTTGATTCGCCGGCCTTAGGTTGCCGATGGTTTGTTGTACGTGCGCAATGTTGCGTCCACGCGAGTAAATAGATTTGTCGAGAGATAGTCGTCTCTCAGCCTTGTATTCCTTAGTTTATAATTATAAGTTTGGGTTCCACTTATGATTTGCTTCCGCAGATTTTAGTTTTTGGTTATTCGGTTTTGCCGTTATGGCTTTACATTCCTGTTTAGAGTTTGTTGGTTCAACTCTTGACTCGCACCACTATGCTTAGCGGGTGCTTGTCCGTCTTTTAGCTTGTCTTGACGGCACGACCTTGGGATTTCGCATTGGAGTCCGGGTCGGGTTGTCACAGTTTGGTATCAGAGCTATAGGTTAGCTATTTCGCCAGGATAGGTTCCTTGGCCTAGTATGGGTTGGGTTTATTGTTGAGTTATTAACGCTGAGTGTTCTTTGTAGGCGTATTATGTCGGGAACTTGGCGTGGAGCTAGTTCTATTATACCTTGTTCGAGTTCGCTCGGGCGCGAGAGGGGAGAGAATGTTAACGATCCGCGTGTGACTCCTCAATGGATGTTTGGATGGAAGATGATTCTTCGTCTTTAGAAATTCTTGAAGTTTAAACCGAAAGTTTCGATGGAGAGCCGATACTATTAAGGCATTGGCATTGGCTAGAAAGCATGGAGAGGATCTTTGCAGTTTTGGGTAGTACATCAGAAGAAATGGTTACCTTAGCGGTGTTTGGATTGGATGGTGCGGCCGAGCATTGGTGGCTTGAAATACGAGATCATTGGAGACAGCATGGAGTGCCTCGAGTGTGGGAAAACTTTGTCAAGGAGTTTATGGTACGGTTTGGTCCGGTAGTAACTCGAGAAAGAGGAGAGATGGAATTCCTAATGTTAGAACAAGGAGATATGACCGTGGCTCAGTATTCAACAAAGTTTATGGAGTTGGCTCGCATCGTAGTTACTTGGTGCCAGATGAGGCTAAGAAGACCGAGAGGTTTGTGAAAGGCCTGAAGACGAATTATCGTAGGCAGCTTATTCCGTTACTGCTTACGGATTACCAAGGGGCTGTGGATCGTGCACATGCTATGGAGTTGGACATCAAGGAGTATGCTCAAAGGAAAATATCGAAAACTAATAGAAGCAATGATGTTAAGAGGGGACAGTCGGCGCCTCAGACAGTTAGTCAAGGGAATGTGCGTTCGGGTGGCCGGATTGGTGCTACTACTTCTACTCAGAGGCGGCGAAGTGATGAGTTGATATGCCATTATTGTATGAGGACAGGACACACCGAGAATAGGTGTTGGGGAAAGACTGGGAGGTGTTTCTATTGTGGTGACGGAACTCACTTGAAGAAAGATTGTCCAAAGTTTAAGGCCAATCAGTCGGGTAGCGTCGGTCAGCAATCCAGTGGCTCCAAGAGAGATAGTGGTGGACGGCCTAGAGTTTGAGGTCGTACGCGCGTGGCGGTTGGCCATTGCGGAGTTTTGAGGCCTATCCGAAATAGGAAGGTATATTCTTGTATATATATACGTAAATTATACCGTTGTTACTATTATCGTTATTATGAGTACGCGCTTTAATCGTTAGCTCATGTGCATTCATACATACATTATATGGTGTATTGTGTATTATTGGTTATTTGCTCGATCGGGAATAATACCCCAATGTGAGATCGATATATGATATGGTTCGTTTGTAAATTATCGGTAGGTAATCGTACGTTGTGTATGGATTCTTGTTTAGTCTATATATATAAGACTATACTATATATAGAGTTGTGGTTTTGTGTGGTTATATATAAGGGCCATAGTATGTATATGTATATATATGAATATATATATATAAAGTATGAATTGTATATTGATATTTATCGATTTGGTATGATGTTTGTATATTCTATAAAGATATGTTTTATGTAATGAATAATATAATACCATATTATTGTTAGCGGTTGTTATGCGAGTAGGACATACACTCGACTGGTGAGAAGGTTAAAGTGCTGCGATTGATCAGTTGATTTCGGTTGCACGGGAGAAATTGACGCTTCACCGTGAGTATTGAGACGTTAACGTTGCGATAGGATGCTTAGTATACGCATTGGTTGTAGACTTGGTCTAGAGCTTAAGAAAGGATAGTTTTGCGGAGTATGGACGTTACGGGCATTAGTAGCCTTGTCGATTCGTGGTGATTTCTGGGAAATTATCTTGGTTGGGTGTACTAGGTACACGAGTTTTGTAATAGCTATAATTGTTGTTTGCCAAGGTAATAGACCTTGTTACTTGGTCTGAATTTTTATTCAGTTACGTGCATTAGTTGTAGGAAACACCTACTTGATGCATTTACATTGTGGTATATTAAAATCGCATTTCATGATTATAATCTCATGTTCATTCATTTCATTAGTATAGGAGACTGTTTGAAGGATGCTTAAAACTTTTTATTCATGAACCTTTGCATCCTTACGACGGAAACTTTTGAAGCTAATTCAGTAGGTACCCTGAATTGGTGAGCAAAAGGAATTCGTCGTTGGACTAGGATTGGTAAGAATTAAGTTAGAAATTGACTATACCCGTTACCAAATGGAATGGACAGAAATGGAATGAATTTTCAAAACATTTCATTAATGTGCTCTTATGTGTTATTACCTGCGATAGGAAAATCGCGAGTATGATTTACATGGTTTGAAATGCCAATTTGATTATCTTTGATTTGTTTGTAAATTGCTCCATAGGCAATTATTAATTCTTGTAACTTAGAATCTCTTGCGCTTGAATTTCTTTATGTGCCCCGAGACAATTAGTTTCGGTAATTGGATGTTCAAGTGTCCTTAAATGAGTTTTTCATGTTGAAATGTGGGGTTTTGCTTGCATGATTGGCATAGTGTTGTTCTATTCGCGACTCAAGTATGAGTCATGTCATTTTCAATCGTAAGTGTTAATGTAGTTGAGTCTATTGAGGTTTCGTAGACTTTTGGATTTGGATTATTATAGTTCGACCTCGTATATTGTGGTGGTGGACTCTGAGATTCGAGTCAAGGTTGGTTTGTATCATGATTTAGAATTCGGGACGAATTCTTTTTAAGGTGGAGAGGGTGTAACACCCCGCTCCTTCGTTGTCTCGGTTTGCGTGCTATACTTGAACTTCTTCCTTTGTTGACTGTATGATTGGTTTGCGAGAGGGTCTAGATATGTATGAGAGACCATATTAAGACCAAAACATTATTAAGAGACTCCATATAGTTGTTGACTTCCTAAAGTCACAAGTCGTGACTGACGATAGCCTGAATGCGACGCGATTGAGGGTTTGCTTTATGCTTTTGTGTTCGTGACTCGGTTTGGGTCCTAGACCTCTTTAAGATGGTTTATTAACATGTGTAGATGCATTAGACTTCAAGTTGGAGGTGTTCCTTAAGTCTATCGATGATTTGGAAGCTTTTGGAGATAGCGCTCGTCTCTATCGCAGTAGTTCGAGGATCGAGTCGCGTAATCGCTCTCCTTTGGGATTCTTATTTCCCTAGTTGTTATTCAACTTAGAAGTATTTAAGCTTCTTCATTAGCCCTTAGACTTGCCTTAAAAGTCTCCTTTCATTGCTCGCTCGATTGAAGTTCATTCGTGCCCGTTGCACGTTGTCGCACCCCCTTCCTGCTTCGCTCCGAGTTGTTTCGGGAGTTGTTCGGGTGTGTTTTGACTTGTTTTGAGTTGGGTTAGACCTTAGAATGGTTGCCCATAAGTTTGGGACCATTTAGACATGTTTAGACCAAGTTTTGGAGGTTCAGAGGCCGAGGCGCCCGCACCTTGTGAGGCGCCCGCCTCAAATGCCGGGAGCATTGCTTTATGATCTAAACTTGGAGGCAGCCTCGCCTGGCCGTTGAGGCGCCCCATGAGGAGGGTGAGGCGCCCGCCTCAACATGCCTTCGTGATACACTACGGATTTTTCCCTGCTTTTGGAATTGACGACTTGTACACCTTAACCCCTATCTAAACCTATCCTAAACCTCCCTAACCCTTCCCACTTAAGTCCTAACATCCCTAACTAGTTGTAATGATGGATTAAGAGTTCATTAGTGGGTCATTAAGCCACCAAATCAGATTAGAATGGAGACCACATTGGCTTGACACATGTCCCACTCAAGTTTTAGACCAATTTAAGCCTTGCAATCGATTTTGACTCTCATTTCTCACCCTCACTCTCCAAAAACGAGATTCATCTCTCTCAAGCTTCTCCCATGGCTTCTTGAAGCTTTGCTCTTGGTCTCCTCATCCATTCTCCATTTGCTCAAGCCTCCTTCATCAAAAGTGTAGAGCTCGAAGAGAGAGCATTTCAACCGATTGATTTCTTCCTTTGCTTTCTTTGGTGTAGAACAAGTAAGTTACCTTCTTTTTATTTTGGTTCATTGGCCCTAAGGAAAACAATATATGTGCTATTTGTGGGCAATGAACACCTTGTATGCTTTGTATGCCTATTTTGTGAAATTTTGAAGTATGAACTTGTTAATAACATGACTAGTATGATTTGAATGTTATTATGGGTTGTAAAACATGGGTTGTGATTTATGTTGAGTTTTATGAATTTTAGGGCTTGAGAATCAAGCCCGAATTATTAGAGAAATTGTTGTTAATTAAAGTGAGTATTAATGTAGGATGATTTGAATGATGTTGTGTGTTGGGAGAGATGGGTTATCCCTTTGTTTAGGTTTTTATGAATTTTGGGGCTTGGGAATCAAGCCCGAATTATTTTAGAAGTTGTGGTAATTGAAGAGGATGATAATGTTGGGATTTATGGAAAGTGTAGATAATGAAACTTAATAGTAAGACTCAACGAGTCACTATAAGTCCAATAATGTGTTAGTGAACTTGGGCCTCGAAATCCTACGATGTATGGGTTTCGCTTGATATTGATTGTGGTGCACCGCTTCTAAACTTCGAGTGAGATTATGATTACGATGAGTTCTTGGGTTTCTAGGCTTGGGAATCAAGTCGAATGAATTTTAGTGTTTTGTCATATATTTGAATGGAGTGTTAATTTGGGGATTTATGATACATATAAATAATGAAATGTAGTGCTGACTCAACGAGTCGTTACAAGTTAAATAACATGTTAATAAACGTTGGGATGAATTCCTACGATGTTCGGGTTTTGTTGGTTATGATGGTGAGCACCCGAGCATCTCGATTTGTGTCCAAGAGAGACACTTATATTATAGAGATTTATTAGGGATTTATTTGGATGCGTGCTCGGAGAGCACAACGGTACATTAAAGACCAACCTATGGTCCCGAGTATGGTTGAAAGATAATTATTGGGTTAATTCTCACTTTTGGGAAATGATCGGTTGCAGTGAACAGCATAACGTATTTTGTGGGTTATGACTACGGTGTAGTCTTTAGTTTGATTTTAGTAGAGGTCCATTATAGACCTCATAATATGATTCTTGGTGGGTTTATACTATCCTTGATTTAAATTGGTGACTTGAGATCTTTTAAGATTAATTGGTTGTGAGCAATGTATTTGCCTTGACTTGATTTATGGTAGAGAATAATAACCTATTTGGTCGGATGAGTTCGCTTCTTGTCGAATTCATTCCTTATTTGTTTATGATGAGTAAATACATACTTGAGCATTTGGCCTGACGGGTTCGCTCTTGTCGAATCTGATCCTTATTTGGTCTTTACGAGTAAACATCTACTTGTGCATTGCATTAAGTCCACCGGCACTATTTGGTTTGATTTTTATGTCGCAGGGTAGGACGATGTATAGCCTTCACGAATTGAGAGATTAGTGCTGTTTCGTATAAGCATGGATCGCCGTACATTCTGGACCTCATGTAAGACCCCCGATTCCTGGCTGGCGTGAATTGCGTGCAATGCTCGTGATTTCTTCTTGGTTGATTGCTCGTGCTTGTTGTGAGAGAGTCTAAATGTGTATGAGAGACCACATTAAGACTAAAACACTTTTAAGAGATGTCATATAGTTGTTGACTTGTTAAAGTCAAAGGTCGTAACCGACGATAGTCGAAATGCGACGCGATTGAGAGTTTATGCGCTTGTGTTTCGACTCGATTTGGTCCCAGATCTTTACATGATGATTAAATAACATGTTTAGATGTGTTAGACTTCTAATTGGATGTATTCCATAAGTCTCGTGAAGTTTTGACGCCCGAGAATAGCAATTCTCCTTATCGCTGAAGTTTGAGATTGAGCCGGCAAACGCCTCGCCTTTCGAAGCCTATTTCCCTATCTCGTTGAGCATCATCCGGGAGGCATTCAGACCTATTTTGTATCCCTAATAGGTGCTATAATCGCGTTACCCGCCGGTTTGCGTTTCATTCGACGCTTGATAGCAAGTTGTTACGCCTTGCGCTCTGTTTTGCCTCGGTTGTTTCTGTGTTGTTTTTGGGAGTCTAGACCTACTTTAAAATTGGTTTGAGACTTGGATGGATTAGTTTAATGTTTAAGGACTTTAAGGGTTCAATTGTGAGCCATTTCGGCTTTAAGTCTCGAGGATGCATGCGGAACGACCGAAACCGAGCAAGGAATCAACAAAGGGATTTTTGCTGTGAATAGTGTGAAGCGGTCGCTTCATACAAGGGCCATGCGACCGCATTGAAGCCTGGCCCTGTTACGGGAATTTTTGATGAATTTGACATGTTGTCTAACTTATACCCACCCAAACCCATCCTAAACTAATCCTAAACCTTCCTAAGTGTCTTATGACATGTCCTAACCATCTATTGGTGTTTTAGATGGGGATTAGTGTGGCTAATTAGAGAGAAACATTCTCATTAATCTAACCTACACCCACTTTCTTTCTATCACATATAAGACTCAAAACAACACTTAAGCCTCCCATTTTCTGCCTACACTCCACAAAAACGTGGGAGAGCTTGAGAGAGAAGATTTCTAGGGTTCTTGAGTGCCCAATCTTGGAGGCCATAGCTTGGGACCTTCATTTCTCAAGCCACACCATAGTTTTGAAGAGGGATTGAAGGGAACAACACCCACCAATTGGAATTTCGGATTTTGACTTGTAGGGGTGAATCAAGGTAAGTTTCTACCTCTTTCTTTTTTTTTTGGGCTCCATTGACCCTAGGTAAACAATCATTTGTGTGAGGTCAATGGAAGCCATTGTTAGGGTCAGAGAGAAGCATGAACCCTAGGTTTTCAAATTGATGATAGAATTGATTGACTCCATGGAGACCATGATATATGTGAGATTCATGATTCTAACTAGACTATTGAACTTGATTATGTTGATTATTCATGAGTTTTGATGTTGGTTTGGTTGAGATACTTGGAGGTGTTTTGCCCAAATTTGGTTTAGCTTGCAAAATTATTAATGTGAGCTTGATTACTATGTTTTATATGCTTAATAGAGTATATTAAACCGGGTTGTATGATTTAATCATGAATTGGGGAATTATGATTGGTAAGGTGAGCTAAATGAAATTGTGCTCAAAATGATGAATTTATTCTATGTTATATTGGTGAAGGTTTTGTCGGGTTTATGTGAGTTAAACGAACCGGGATAGTGACTATTGTTGATGGTTATGAACATAGAGATTATTGAGACCCATGACCTCTATGCCTAAAATTTTAGAAAGGGTAGATTAGACTCAACGGAGTCATTCTAAGTTTGATTAGGTGCTAATTGAGCTTGGGTTGAAATCCTACGATAATTGGATTTCGTTTAGTTAATGGAGCGAAGAACATAAGTTCCAAACTTTAAATGGTTAGTGGTTGTGATGTGTTTTGTGGGTTTTTAGTCTTGGGAATTTAGCCAGAATGACTATTGAGATTTGGTTGTAAACTTTAAGAAATTATTACGGTATCAATTTATAAAACACATAAAGAATGAAATGTGTTAGTAAGACTCAAGCAGTCGGTATAAGGCCAATAAAATGACTAAGAGCCTTGGGTGGAAACCCTACCATGTTTGGGTTTGCTTGGGTTTTGTTTGTGCACACGGTCTTTGGTTTGTGTCCATGGAGACATTCATGGTATGAAGATTTATTAGAAATATGTTTTAAGCATGTTTGTTAGAGCATGGGATAATTGAGACCCATAAGGTCACGAGATTAGTTAAGAGAAGATTAAGAGAAAATCCTCTTCTCAAGGATTTTGTTTGCGTACATATGAAAACACTTGCTGAAGTGACTACGGGGTAGTCATGATGTTTTAAGTATGGTGTTGGTGTTGTCGATCATATATGATTAGGACTATGATTGAGTCGGTGTATTTAAAATAAAGACTAAATAATAAGTCTTGAATTGTGAATATTTTGAGACTAAGTAGTAGTCTTGGTTTGATTTGAGTTGAGGATTAAGGAAGACCTCACATTATTAAGTTGATAAGCTATGCTTGAATGGGTTAATGACTTGAGGAATAATGAATACCTCAATAAAGTAGTTCTTGAACTAAACTTGTAAGTTAGTTGAACACAATGGTTATATGCAAATATATGCATTGTTTATGATGTTTGGTAGAACATTTTGTCCTACTTGATTTTATGCAATTATATGCATGGTTTATGAGATT
>CM028377.1:121470722-121519215 GCA_013146195.2 Codonopsis lanceolata
AATTTTAAGTTAGGTTACGTTAAGTTACGTTATATTAAGTTATGTTAAGTTACGTTAAGTTACGTTATGTCTTATCATAACACAACGTTACTTAACAGGATAACACAACGTAACGTAACATTAGGTCTTATCATAACACAATGCTACTTAACAGGATAACACAACGTAACGTAACGTAACGTTAGGTCTTATCATAACACAACGTTACTTAACAGGATAACACAACGTAACGTAACGTTAGGTCTTATCATAACACAACGTTATTCTTAACGATAACACAACAATGTAACGCTTTAGTCTTATCATAACACAACGCTACTTAACAGATAACACAACGTAATAACGTGCTAGTCTTATCATAACACAATGTTACTTAACTTGAGATAACACAACGTAGCGTAACGTTAGGTCTTATCATAACACAACGTTACTTAACAGCGGGATAACCGCGGCAACGTAACGTAACGTTAGGTCTTATCATAACACAATGCTTGGCGTTACTTAACAGATAACACAACGTAATGGCGGCGTAACGTTAGGTCTTATCATAACACAATTATTTTTTAACTTTAGATAACACAACGTAATGTAACGTTGGGTCTTATCATAACACAACGTTACTTAACAGATAACACAACGTAACGTAAGCGTTAGGTCTTATCATAACACAATGTTACTTAACAGGATAACACAACGTAATGTAACGTTAGGTCTTATCATAACACAATGTTACTTAACAGGATAACACAACGTAACGTAACGTTAGGTCTTATCATAACACAATGTTACTTAACAGGATAACACAACGTAATGTAACGTTAGATCTTATCATAACACAATGTTACTTAACAGGATAACACAACGTAACGTAACGTTAGGTCTTATCATAACACAACGTTACTTAACAGGATAACACAACGTAACGTAACGTTAGGTCTTATCATAACACAACGTTACTTAACAGGATAACACAACGTAATGTAACGTTAGGTCTTATCATAACACAACGTTACTTAACAGGATAACACAACGTAATGTAACGTTAGGTCTTATCATAACACAACGTTACTTAACAAGATAACACAACGTAACGTAACGTTAGGTCTTATCATCACACAACGTTACTTAACAGGATAACACAATGTAACGTAACGTTAGGTCTTATCATCACACAACGTTACTTAACAGATAACACAACGTAACGTAACGTTAGGTCTTATCATCACACAACGTTACTTAACAGGATAACACAATGTAACGTAACGTTAGGTCTTATCATCACACAACGTTACTTAACAAGATAACACAACGTAACGTAACGTTAGGTCTTATCATAACACAACGTTATTTAACAGGATAACACAACGTAATGTAACGTTAGGTCTTATCATAACACAATGTTACTTAACATGATAACACAACGTAATGTAACGTAAGGTCTTATCATAACACAACGTTACTTAACATGATAACACAACGTAACGTAACGTTAGCTCTTATCATAACACAACGTTACTTAACATGATAACACAACGTAACGTAACGTTAGGTCTTATCATAACACAACGTTACTTAACAGGATAACACAACGTAACGTAACGTTAGGTCTTATCATAACACAACATTACTTAATAGGATAACACAACGTAATGTAACGTTAGGTTTTATCCTAACACAATTATACTTAACAGGATAACACAATGTAATGTAACGTTAGGTCTTATCATAACACAACGTTACTTAACAGGATAACACAACGTAATGTAACGTTAGCTCTTATCATAACACAACGTTACTTAACAGGATAACACAACGTAACGTAACGTTAGGTCTTATCATAAGACAACGTTACTTAACAGGATAACACAATGTAACGTAACGTTAGGTCTTATCATAACACAACGTTACTTAACAGGATAACACAATGTAATGTAACGTTAGGTCTTATCATAGCACAACGTTACTTAACTAGATAACACAACGTAATGTAATGTTAGGTCTTATCATGAGTATGGTTTACCAAAGATGATGGTTAATGATCCTTATCTTGTTGGCAGACCTGCTACTGAGGAAGACAACATCGATAGAGAAGCAGGTACACTACCTCCAATGAACATGGCCAGAATCAAAAATATTCAAGATAAAGCCATGGAAAATATAAAGTATAAGGTTGAAATGGCTACTGCCAAATACGTGTCAATTTTTGGCAAGAAATCATCAAAGGCAGGAGGAGCATCAACATCTGCCCAACCATCTGCTGAGGCCTGCCAAACCCCATCTTCATCTGATGCACCTCAACCACTCAATGTTCAACCTACCATTCCTTCTTCATCTACTTCACCTCAACCACTCAATGTTCAACCTATATCCTTCATCCTACCCCCATCTCCCGAACCAGATGTTGACCTACACCAAACACCTTTCACTCCATCTACATCTATTTCAAATATCCAAGAGCCCTCTGCAGCAGCTGGTATAAATGAAGAGGTCAATAAACCTGCTGAAGAAATACCAACAGATGCCTCTCCTGCTGAAGATATACCAACAGATGCCACTCCTACTATTCCTCTATCGAGTTACAGCTCCAGCTCTTCTGAACAGGAAGATGAAGAGGAAAAAGATTCTGCACATGATGATGATAGTGATATTGATGTTCAAATATTGTCTCCTGCCAGGCTAGCATATCAATTGAGACAGAAACAACAGCAGATCATTAAGGATGCACTTAACAAGCCACCTGGACAGAAGATCATATTTCCAGATATTACTCCTATATCTTCTCCAGTTGATGAAGTGCCTGCACCTTCCTCCACCGCACCCTCCTCCACCGCTCTACACCAACCGGCTGCTCCTCGATGGTTCTACTGATGTCCCTTCCACATCAACTCCTGATGCCACTGCACATGTCTTTCCTGAAGGTTCAAGCTATTATGAAGCCCTAGACATGTTAAAGATCACCCAGGTTCATATCAAAGAAGACCTCAAGGAGATGAACCTGCAACTGAATCAACAAATTGAAGGAGTGAAACAGCAGATGAACGAACAGGTTGCAGGATTACAGCAGCAGATTGAAGCTCTTCTACCCTCTATTAAGGACTCCATCTCTGCTGCAATTGAAGCTGCATATACTGCAGGTGAGTCTTCTGCACTGTGGGTTTTAGGGGCAGTAGGTAGGTGGCGTAATAATTTTTTTTTGTTTTAATTCTAAACTTGGCTGGTTTACTACAGGTGAGTCTACAGCATTGAAAGCATACAAGGAGTTGGAAGAGACGTATAGAGCAGAACGAGCAGAGCTAAGAGCTGAAGCCTTAGCTCATAAGGAAGAGGAAGAAAAGCAGAAGGCAAGAGCTGAAAAGGCTGAAGGAAAGGCTGCAAATTACAGAGAGAAGATTGCAGGCCTTAAATTTAGATTAGGCAGAGCAGCTAAACAACTAGGTGAAGCAACAGCAACTGATACTGAAGCCGCTGAAGAAAAATCTTTTGATGACGATGCCGATGAAGTTGCACATGATTGATTGTTTTTAGAGAAACACCAAAATCTCTTTTGTATCTCTTAAACTCAATTACATTTAAGTACATAAGTTTAATATTTTATCCAAAGTGATTAGTTTAATAGAATTGTTGTAACATGAATGATTTAGCAAGTGTAAAAGTTCTTCCTGCTGAATATCAGCAGGTAGGCCTACTTCCTGTTTCATCACTTTAAGCATGACTCAAGTCAGTAACTGAAGTCAGTTACTTCATTCATTTGTTATAATATTGGTTGATTAGACTTTTGCAATTCTAAAAGTTCTTTCTGCTAAATATCAGCATGTAGGCCTACAACCTTGTTTTATCAGCACGTAGGCCTATGCAAGTTTAATGTACACTATGCAAATATGAAACTGATATACAAACTTTACAAACTCAAATAAGAAATAGTATCCAACATTGAAATTCAAAATTAAAGTTACAATACATTGAAATCTGAACTCAACGTTACAAATTAAACGTATAAATTTCAAATCCGACAGTTACTAAATTTGTGAATGCCTATCACTCATAGGGGTTTGATCACGACACGAAAGGCGGTTGTGGCCAACTTGACGACACCTACTGCATCTTTGTCTCCCAGAAAACTCTCCAGTTGACGGAATTCTTGTTGTTCTACGACGTCCAGCTCGACGTCGGACTAAAGGTGGCAAGAAAGTCATTTCCTTAATATTATCTGGAATGTCCCATTCTTCTTCAATGGGCACTGGGAAGATGTTTTCGGAATACGCCACTCTCCAACACTCAGTTGTATAGAATGATGAGCACAACGGGTGCACAGAAAAACCTCTCCTTTTTGCAACTGCTATTGCATGCTCGCATGGTAGGTGGTCCAACTGAAATTTTTGGCAGGTGCAAGTATTCCCATCAAAGTTAACTGTAATTCTTGGTCCCGCTCCTCACCACATACTTGGACTGATCAATGGGTTCAACCACGTAAACTTATTGGCTTTCTGAATTGCTTTGCCTAATTTATCTTCCATTGTTGGGGTTAAAATGGTTGTACAACATTGTGCTGCTTCGCGCCTTTCACAAAACCACGCCTGCAACTTTTTTCCAATAAACTCAAGCAGCGAAAGTATAGGACTCTGTCGGGCTTCCTCCTAAAACCGAGTTGCGAGTTGAGAGACTCTGCATTGTTTGAAGTCATGATATTGTAACGGTCTCCTTTGAAATGTGACCTTGCCCACGTTTCGAAATTTGTTTCGCTAAGATATTTCCAACCCTTCTTGTTAGTTTTCTCAATTTCAGACATATGCTTGCGAAACACTTCCCTGGTATATGCCTCTGCAGCTCTCTTGAACAGTGAGACCGTGTCAGCCTTTCGAGTAACAGTCCTTAAGTTGCCTTTTATATGATAGATACAACGAGCATGACGTGCATTTTGAAAAACAATACGGACAGCACTAATAAGACTCTTATGTCGGTCGGATATCACAACAAGTCTTTCATGGTCACCTGTTATTTCTTTCAACTTTGTAAAAAACCAAAGCCATGATGCATCATTCTCAGAATCAACAACAGCCCATGCAAGAGGATATATCTACATATTTCCATCCTGGCAAGTAGCAATAATCAGCGTACCTTTATATCTTGCAGTTAAAAATGTTCCATCCACAACAACTACCGGACGCATTGCAAAGTGGAATCCAAGAATGCAAGCCCCATACGCCAAAAAGAAGTACTTAAAGCAGTTTTCACTATCAAGCTCTAAAGAGAAGACTGTTGCTGGGTTAACCAATTTCAAGTTATGGGCATATGCAGCCAACTTAGTGTAACTATCCTCGGCTGAACCCCTTAGGTGTTATAAGGCAACTTCTCTACACCTCCTCGCTTTTTGATAACTTAGATCTACACCCAATGATCGGTAAACGTCGGCAATGACATCAGCAGGTCTATACGTAGTGTTACGATCCTCAAGCCTTGCCGATATTTGTACTCCAATAATACGCGACGTTGCTTGTCTATGATTAGCCATGGACATATTTAGGGGGCAAGTATGCTCACCTGTATATTTTCGAATCTGAAAATAATCACATTCTAAGTACTTTGTTGCAAACAAACGCCATTTGCAATTATCATCACCACAAACTAGTGTGTACACTTTCTTATTCGATTTTTTTGTTTTGAACTGAAAGTTGATCAATGCAAGCAAGTGCACAGCTTCGTGAAGCTCTTTCTTGTTATTGAAAACTTGGCCAACCTTCAAATCAGTATCTGCAGGTAACACTCGCGATGTACTTCCAACTGAAGAAACTAAATGCTCACTTGTGAAGTCATTTCCTTCTCGGCTGCCTTGATCTCGGTCACCACCTAGGCTAAACTCAAATCTCGGTGGTGTTGAGAAATCATTCTCATTATAGGATAAAGATTCTCGAATTACCTCCAACCTAACTGAAGAATCATTCGTATTATGATCGCCTCCTTTAGGTTCCATTTCATCACTACCAACTCCATTATTTTCTTCTTCAAATTGTGTGTCATCATCATGACCATCTCCATTATTCTCTTTTTCAATTTTCCTGTCACCACCACCACCAACTATATTATTTTCTTCTTCATTTATGTCACCACCAACTCCATTATTTTCTTCTCGGTGCCCGTCGCAATTTTCTTGGCTCACATGAGTTACACACAGATGAGCCAAATAGCCTTGTTTATTAATATTCAAGTACCATTCAACTTCGTTGTTTGAAGTAATCCGGACTGGAATTTGAAAACTATGCACCGTTGCTGGAGTAAGAAATGATATCTCTATATCATCAACTTTGCAAATGTTTCGTACTTTAGCATATAACTCTTCACTTGAAGTTTCATCATTGATTGCAAGCCCTCTTGCATTTTGGTTGCCACTAAATTTCCATAACCATTTGTTGTTTTCATCTACAAAATGTCCAAAATAAAACACAGTGGTCCAAAATTTTGGTGAAGTCATAACTGCAATGCAATTGAATAAAAAATTAGTCTATAAAATTGAAAAAGATTGTAGTTTCATAAATAAAAATAATGAAAAATATTAAGTTTGTATTCAATTAAGCCACCAAAATTGCAAATTTTAAATGCAACGTTTATAGTGGATTAGTTGACCAAACACGTATACAATCAAGTAGATTAATTGACCTCTTAATATCGAGTTAAATTAAGTTAAGACAATGCAAAACAGTTTATTTACTTGAGGTCAATTAATAGACCAAACAAAAAGCAATACAGTCGATTAATCTACCAAAATGAAAAACAGTCGATACCCCTTAATTTCATTCACTGATTTCAATTAATCAACCAAAGACAATGCAATACAATTACTTGATGTTGATTAAGAGACCAACACAACCAAAATGAAAAAAAGTCGATACCCCTTTATTTCATTCACTGATTTCAATTAATCAACCAAAGACAATGCAATACAATTACTTGATGTCTATTAAGAGACCAACACAATCCACTACAATAGACTCTCACTGGTCTTGTAATCGACCAATCATTCAATAAAATTAAAAAAAAAACAACGAAACCTAAATACGAACCTGAATCCAAATACCGTCCCTGGCAGAGTAACAAAGTAGAGGGAATTCGGAAAGACGCAATACTGGGAAGACCAAATTAAAAATCACTGACAGTTGCAAAGCCGTTGCAAAACTATGTTTACGTTGAACTAACTGCAAGAGGAAAACCAGAGGAAAACGAAGAGGGTATTTAAGAATTAAGGCGTTGGTAACTCATTTATCTTCATTTAAGAGTAAGCGGTATAATAGATATTTCCACAACTCATTTATCCTCATTTAAGGTATTCATTAAAAAAAAAATAGATATTTTCATTCAAATATGACTATATACGATTGTTTTCTATAAATGTGGTTATTTTCGTAAACTACCTTTTTTTATGGCCCTATGAAGAAACCCCATTTGAGCTATGTTACGTTTAGATGAAATGGACGGTAAATAAGTAGCAAAGGGCAGGGCGTTATCTGAGTCTCACGGAGCTAGATATAAGAAATCAAACCAGTGCTTGTTGAAGCATTGCTCAAGGGGAATGAGGCTTTCGGAGAGCAGGGAAGTTTCTAAGGGTGGTTGCCCCTCTCCGTCAAAATTGATGGTCTTTAATCCGACCATCTGAGCCGATGATTTCTTTTGGTCCGATAGTAAATTAACAGCCCTTATTCGTACTCCGTCTCTAAGACAAAGAGTACAGCTTATGTTTGGGTTAATTGCAAATTAGTCCCTCATTCTATCCATCAAATCCCACTAATTTTGAGGTTGGTATTGGTTTCCTTGTCTAAGATCTGGCCAATTACAGCGCTCTCGAGACGTACAATACCTGTGGTTTGGCCAGATTTCTGTGTGTGTGTTTGCGTGCGTGCGGCTGTGTTTTGGATCTTTCTATCTCTTAATTTCTGTATGTTGGTTATGGTGACTGGTGAGTATGGTGATGATTATGTATTGGATGTGATGTGAGGCTGTGATGATAGATCTACCGAGCAAATCGGGTAATTAGGTGATCCGATCCGTATCTTGGCGGGGCAACTCGGATGGTGTGCATGTATGCAACGCAACTGATGGTTGCAGCCATGGCGGCGTCGCCCTCTTTTCCGGTCTATTCTTCTTACAGATCTGAGCCTACTAAAATAGTTCCCGCATTGAGTTTCATTTGTCAATTACTCAATTTTATTAAATATTTTTATCAATAATTGGTCTTTAATTTTTAATAATAAGTTTTATTAATATTTTTAGTACCATAAAATTTTTAAAATATATTTTCTCATATAAATTTAAAATTTATTTATGGCAGTTTTGATGATATTTTTTTAGTGATCAATAATGGTTTTGTTTTTAAACTTTATGCTTCTAGAAAATATTTTTACCATTTTCTTTATTTTTTCTTCGGTTTAATGATGTTTACATGTATATGATTTAAAGGAAATTAAATTAAATACGTTAATAAATATAAGGCAAAGCTTAATACAACATTCACGAAATATTTAATACAACATATTTAATATAACACTTTTGATTATAAAAATATTATATTACCTTTAGTCACATACAACAAAATAAAAAATAAAAAAATTGAATATCGCCATCGATCGTCACCACCAACCATCGCTACACCGGTCGTCAAGCCTTTGCCCAGCCCAATCGCCCACTGCCTAGACACTCCCTAGCCCCAACCCACACCCACTACTCCTAGCCCAAACCCTCTCCCCAACCCAGCCCACTCTCTGCCCAGCAATTATACCTTTCGCCACACCCTCTGCTCCTAGCCTAGACCTTTTGCACCAGCCCTGAGCCCACAGCCCACCTCCAGTCCTTCTGCCCCAGTCCAACCTTTTTTTTCTTTTTCATTTATCATTTAATTATTAAATGTGCAAAGGGCAATTTGGTCCATATTTTTTAATAAGTATTGTATTAAGTATTTTACAGGTGTTGTATTAAATGTCTATGTATATATATTTTAAGATTTACCTTTTTACTTAAATCCACAGGTTTCCAAGTGCATATGTGTGAACTTTGATTATCCCGCTGTCCTCCTTTTTCTATTTCTTTCTTTTTCTTCATTGTCGATCTATCTATTAGAGCATTCACACTTATTAACCTTTTAAATGGTTTATCCAGCATGTCAAGTCATGTCATCAACATATAAACTTTTTTTTATTGTAAACATATTATCTACACTCACATAAACCTTTTAAAAAAACTTTATAGCATGTATCCACAATTAAATATTTTATTATTTCACAACATTCATTTAAAATTACATTCTTTCACAATATTTATTTAAAAGTAATAAATTTATTTTCAATAATAAATATATATTCATAAAACATAAAAAAAATATTAAAAATATATATTATGTCAACATAATAATGATTAGTAATTTAAAATATAGATGTAATAATATAGAATTTATTAAACAAAATTGAATATAAAATCATAAGAAACATAATTAAGAGTACATAAATATTGATAGGAAATATTCAATCGAAACAACTTAATTTTTATTGTTATTGTCTTCGAAGCGTTCTCAAATATGTTCAACCAAGTCTAATCGAATTTTTTGATGTAAATCACGTAGTTCTGCAAGTCTTTGTAACGACTAGTTTTCATAACGGAAATAACATAATTAAAAGTATATAAATATTGATCACGTGAATAAAAAACATACTATTACATAAACTCACATTACATTAATTAGAAACTTCATAAATTAAAAATTACATAACTTAAACTAGACAATATTAATTGGGGTATACTTAATACATCACCTATAAAATGCTTAATACAGCACTTGTTAAAAATATTTGACCAAAATACCCTTTACATAATTTATTTTTTTTAATTTTTTTATTAAATTTAATTTAACAAATTTTAAATTTAAAAATATTTTAAACACAATTAATTTATTAATTTATTTGATTTAGTTAATAAACTCAATTAAATTACTAATTAATTTGATTTAGTTATACTAAGTGAAAAATTATCTTTGAGTTAGGTTTAAATTTAAAAAAATTTAATTTGATTTGAATTAGGTTTAAATTAAAAAAAAACAAGTTTTGGGTAATTTATTTATTTATTTTAATTAAATTTAAATTAGCTAAAATTTAATTTTTTGTTTTTTATTAAATTTAAATTAGCTAATTTAAAATTTAATAATTAATTTGATTTGAATTAGGTTTAAATTAAAAAAAAACAAGTTTTGGGTTTAGGCATTTGGACCGGTTTTGTACCAGTCCAAATGAGGAGAGATGGGTTAGGGACTGGTCAGCTAGCAGGCCAAATTGGGGGGGAAGGGTTTGGGCCTGGTTGGGTGGCAGTCCAAAAGGACGGATGGGTTGAGGGCTGGTCTGGTAGCAGGCCGAAAAGGGTGGGCTGGGTTGAGGGCTGGTAGCAGGCCGAAATGGGAAATGAATGGTTTAGGACTGGTTTCAATCCAGTCCTTAAACCCAAAAGTTGGTTTTTTTTTAATTTAAACATAATTCAAATCAAATTAATTATTAAATTAGCTAATTTAAATTTAATAAAAAACAAAAAATAAATTTTAGTTAATTTAAATTTAATTAAAAAAACAAAAAAATTAAATTACCAAAAAAATGTTTTTTTAACATGTTTTTTTACCCCAAAACTTGTTTTTTTTTTAATTTAAACCTAATTCAAACCAAATTAATTATTAAATTTTAAATTATCTAATTTAAATTTAATAAAAAAATAAATTTTAGTTAATTTAAATTTAATTTAAAAAACAAAAAAAATTTACGTAAAGGGTATTTTGGTCAAATATTTTATAAAAGTGTTGTATTAAGCATTTTATAGGTGCTGTATTAAGTACCTATGTATTAATTTTGGTCTTGATAATAGTACAAATTTGTTGATGAATTTGCAATTGCTCATCCGTCATACCCCTAGTATCCTTACAGAGGATTTTATAATTCTTAACAAGTGTGGACATGTTTATTGCTTCTGACACGTCCCTGAATGCACAAATCTTATCTTTTTTCTATAACAGCCTGTTCATCATCATTTTATGTTTCAGTTTGGTTAGTGGTTTTTGATTTCCCTTTCTGCTTTGTAACTTTTGACCAATTGGACGAACTTCAACCTCATTGTCGTCGATGTTGATGCTTGTATGTGCATCGGATGATGATGTGTATTCCCCAGTTTCGGATATTTTTGTCTTTTTAGAGGAATGCTCACTTGATTTTCCACATTTCCACTTTGGCTCATCTTTCAGCATTGCCCACACATGCTCGTATCTAAAATGTTTTTTACGTGTTGAGAGGAAAAAATCACGTGCGACTTCTTTCACTTGTTCATCGGACCACACACTGTTATGTTGATTTTGTACTTGGATGAAGTACTGGTTAAATTCATTAACCATTGGAAGAAGTGTGTACCAAAGTGGTTTCAAGACAATTAACTTTCTTGAATTTCCCGTCTTTCGACTCTTGTTGTAACACTCAATGATTCATTTCCAAAACTCCTTATCATGTTAAGAGTTGGCAATCACACTATCCGCTGAAACAATGAGTCAAGCACTTGCAAGCAGTTTGTCATCTTCAATGCTCCATTTTGATATTTTCTTGTCTTCAGATTGATTATTTACTTCTTCATCTAAAATGATGTTTTCCAACCCTTCTTGAGTGGAAAAAGATGGAATTTCAGACTCACCGATACTAGCCATTTGTGTATCCATCGGTGTTGTTGGATTTCCAGTCCTCATATTTGAGTTATAATATCCGAGTGTCTATTGATTCGCCATAGTTGGATGAAAATATCCATGTTGCGGATACATGGGAAATTGAGAAAATGAAGGATAAGGAACGTTTGGAATATTTGAAGTACCTTGATTAGTTGGAGGAACGAGGAAATGTGGAACACTTTGAAAATTAGGATATTGAAAATTCTGAGTTTGAAAATTTGGAGGTGCTTGAACATTCGGAGGAGCTTACAAATTCGTAGGAGTTTGGCTATTGTCAGAAGGTAAAAACTTGTGTAAGACGGTGTTATAGATATTTTTTGTAATACGGATCTTATTTTCTCGACCCGCTATGCATTGGTGGGTTGAATTGTGAGAGAGTGAGGCTTCGTCTTACGAATTAAGATCCATAAGACGGTCTTACATGAGACCTAATCTTGGTAGAATTATCATCATTTGAAAACTCAATAAATTCATAAAATAATTGGTATCCATAACAAAAGAAGTTAAAAGAAGAATTTTAGGTAGTTAAATGAGAAAGAATTTGAGGTAAAATAGCATAAATAAATAAATAAAAACTTCAAAATTACCGTTATACGCAATGGCTAGAAACAAAAAAAAAAAACATTTACTCACAATTGATGATAAAGCAGTCCATCAACCGGTTGATGGAGACTAACCGGTACAAACTTTCAACCTTTTACTCAAAGAGCATTATTGGTATAATTTTTTTTGCAAAAGGTTTATACCCATTTAAAAAACATTTTGAAAGCTCCACTATAATTGCTCTTATCAAGCGTGTAACATTGCTGGTAAAGGGTCAATCTAGCTTAATCCTAGGTTTCGAATTGAAACAATGAGAACGCAGGTGCGTTAAAACTTTGTAGAAAGTTTTACCATCCGTGTGGTCCTGCACGGCTCGGGAGATTAGGCTTCTCCACCTAACAATTTTTTTACTAATTTTTTTTTGTCAATCTTTCTTCTTCCATTCTTTCTCGGCATCACCAACCTACTTTCTAATTTTCCTGGTTTATCTTTCAACTAAACAATCATTTATTTCTTGAATCTATCTTTTTGACGATTACAAATTAGTTAACCTTTTTGTGTAGTAAACACTTTTCTTTCTTGATTGTTTAGGTAGTGTTTGGTAACATTTCTATTTCTTCTTTTTGTTTCACATGTTTCTGTCTTTTTTTTTTATATTTTGAACAAGAAACAAAAACACATTTGATAGTTGTTTTTATTTCTACTTTTAAAAAGAAACAAAAGCTAATCATTTTTTACAAACATTTGAATTCGATATTGATATTGCAATTTAGTTTTTACCTATATCAATGTTACTTATTAATTGGTGTTTAGTTAAATATGTATCATATGCCAAATTGAGCTTTGTCGAGGGTACATTGAATATGTTTGATTTTTGTGAGATGTGAATGACAAGAAAATTCTGAGATGTATGTATAGTGAGGAAAAAGAAACACTATTGCAAGGCAAAGGTAGAAAAATATGAATATATGCAAAATAATGGAGAAAAGAAAGGAAGGGGAAGGTAGGTGTGTTGAGGAAGGGGGGAGAGGGCAATTGAAAGGGACATTTGCTGCATTGGGAGAGTAAAAAGGGTGAGATTTTTTGAGCGGGTCCAGGTGGAGGAACAAGGAGCGACTCCTTGAGAAAGGAGCAGCTTCTTCTAAAAAAAAAAAAAAATAGAGGTACTCCAATTGGATCAGTGATCGATTTCTAGGTTTCGTCGTAAACCTAATTGGTTACTTCCAATTACGTAAATTAATAGTTCAAACCGAACTCAAAGGTAGGGCATTTCCCATTTTTATTGGAACTTTTGTACCAGAAACAATGTTATCTTCAATTATAGCCCCTCTGGGATGTAAAATATATCCCTTCTGACCATCCCCATAGTGTATGAGACAAATGTAACAAAAAGCCTCGACTACAGTCCAAGGAGCTCACAAGAAGTTTTTTTTTTTTTTTTAAAGCATTCCAAAAAACACCATTGTGGGATATTTCTTAGAGCACCCACAATGGTGAATGACTTTTTTTGAGCTTTATTGTGGCTCTCATGTGCCACATCATCTCCACCTCAAAAATAAAAAATCTCAAACCTCTATCTACTATACACACACACACATTATGCATAGTATCTATTCAATATATAAAGTGAAGTAAATATAATTTTCTTATTTACTCTATTATATATATATATATATATATATATATATATATATATATATATATATATATATATATATATATATATATATATATATATTATTTTATTTTATTTATTAAGCAATAACAATTTGATCATATTATTGAAAATTTATAAATTTAAAAAGGAGTACAACATTAAGCAGTTAATTACTACAAGCAAGCAGTAAATTACAAATAAAAATGTGAAATGCTTTGTAATTGATTAGAAATTTAATTGTGCGGGAGGGAAAATTGAAAATGCTTTACAATAGAATTTGGAGAATTTGCATTTTTCTTCAAAATTTTGAGAAGTATATAATTTTCTTTTTGAGAGATTGGGATTTTTGTCATCCATTTTTTGTAGTAGAGAAGAAAAATGAATTAGATGAAAATTTTGAGGTGTATTTATAGTGAGAAAAAAAAATCAGTTTGGCAAAAAACAGATAGAAGGGGGAAGGAAATTGAAAGGGAAATTGAAAGGATATCACATGGGGTTCTTCGGTTGGAGCCCACAAATTGGGCAAAAATCAGCTCATTTAGAGTACCCACAATGGCGCTCTTTGGTGAGCTCTTAAAAATTGAAAAAGTTGAGGTGGATGACATGGACCATAGTGTGGAGCTTTTTGCAATTTGGAACCAAGGAGCAGCTCCTTCATGAATGAGCCGCTTTTTGTCAATTTCTTCAAGTTCTAGGCTTACCATGTGGCAGCCCCTCCCCTCCCTTCCTTCTACTCCCTCCTCATGTTTCCCTAACACCTTCCTTCTCTTTCATTTTTTTTTTCGGCCGTTGAATGCTTGGAATATTTTTTTAATGCAATTGCTTAATATTTGTAGTAATTAATTGCTTAAGTTGTACTCCATTTTAAATTTATAAAATTTCAATGATATTGTCAATTCGTTATTGCTATATATATATATATATATATATATATATATATATATATATATATATATATATATATATATATTTATATGAAAGTAAAAGTGGTATAGATCAAGTGGGACCCATAAAAAAGTTGTTAGATAGAAGTTTGAGGTTTTTGGTTTTTTAGGTAGAGTTGATGTGGCACGTGGGAGCTACAAAAACCTCAATAAAAGTTATCCACCTTTTTTGATGCTCTTAGGAGAGAGCGGCTCCTGACAAAAAGCTCACCCAATACTTCCACAATGACCAAAAAGCTCTTTTGGACTTTTTTGAGAAATATTGAAAAAGCAATAGAAAAAACTCTCATTGCTGATGCTCTTAGACCATGTTTAACGGAGTCTCTAAATCCCTTCAAATGGGTATCTCTAAGTTTAACAAAGTATCTCCCCAAATCATTAGGGGATCTAGTTTGATTTTGCCTAACAAGAGACTCCCCAATTTCCAGAAAAAGTGAAAGAATGAAGAGGACTGCCATCTCTCTCTCTCTCTCTCTCTCTCTCTCTCAAATGGGGCCAATTCTAATTTTTTTCCCTTTTCTTTGATTTTTGGCCATTTTGTAACTTTTTTTAAGAAGTACAAATTTTTATCTATAAATAGAGACTTGGTTTGACTCATTTAGACACCAAATGAATTTTTTTTTCTAATTTTGAAATTACTGGAGATAAAGTTGGTGGGGTATGAAAGATTATTGGGGTTTGAGCCAAGTTGTTGTATGAAGTTTTTGTTTGGGTAGCTTATGGGTATCAAATAGATTTTTATATTCATTTTTAATGAGTTGAGTATTAAATGAGAATTAAAGGTGATTTGTTGTTGTACATGCTCTAAGACCACGTTTAACGGAGTGTCATCTCCACTTCAAATGGATATCTCTCCATTTAAGAAAGTATCTCCCAAAATCATTTGGGATGGATATTTGTCCTTCGGTCGCTGGAAGAGACACCGCAAATTTCGGTAAACAGGGAAGAAGACTCCCTCATTTTGCAGTTTTGCTGGCATTGGTCAGATATGGCTATTTGATCCGGTTGATAAACATATATGGCTTTTGACCATGAACCACTTGGTCGACCACTGGTCGACCTGATAAACCAGTTGTCGACCAAGTGGTTTACACTGGTTTATCTGTCGACCACTTGATAAACCAGTGATTTCGGATGTTGAGGGGTGCATTTTTACTGGTTTACCGATAAACCAGTCATGGTTTATTAGTGGTTTATCAATAAACCAGGTCATAAAAGAGTTTTTTTTTTTTTTTTTAAGTGAGGCTACAAATGACCAAGTCATCTTTGACTTGGCCATTTTTGTAAATCCCCCGCAGTTTTGCCAACCCTCTCCCACTCTCTCAAATGGGGCCATGCCTTTTCTTTTTTCTTTTTTTTTTATTTTCAGCCATTTAGCATTTCTAAAAAAATATAATTATTTTTATATACACATTTTTATCTATAAATAGAGACTTGGCTTGACTCATTTTGATATCAAATAATTTTTTTTCCAAAATTTAAAGTTATTAGAAATAAAGATGATAAGAATATGAAACATTATTGAGGTTTGTGTCAAGTTGTTGTGTGGGTAGCTTATGGGGATAAAATAAATATTTATATTCATTTTTAATGAGTTGAGTATCAAATTGAGATCAAAGGTGATCCTTTGTTGAACATGCTTTTAGACCAAGAACAACGGAGTGTCTTGTATGGAGAAATTGGGTATCTCATAAAAAAACAGAGTATCTCCCAAACTCTTAATAAAAATCTACTTTGGATATTATTGGGTGAGTAGCTGGAGCAAAGACCCTTAAATTTCCACCAAAAGCGGAACAATCACCTTCTTCCGACATGTTGTTCAAAACTACCATGTTTTGGGCTTCAAAGCATCAAACCGATGTTGTTTTGATGCACCATTTTTTATAAAGCAAGTGGTCGACACTCCTGATAGCGCTTTACACGTGTCAGGTAGTGTGCGGTCCCTTAATAATTGATTATCAACCCCTTTTTGGCCATTTTTGACGCGATTTTATTTTTTTAAAAAAAGTACACATTTTTATCCATAAATAGAGATTTGGTTTGCTTCATTTGAAAACCAATACAATTTTCTCCAATTTTTTTGTTTTACTTAATATTTCTCTCTTTCATCTCTCTCCTAATTTCATGTTTTTAATTAAGTTGTTTAATTACCATTTTAATTTTATTTACCATTTAAATACTTATTAATTTTTTTAATATTGCAGATTATCATAATTTAGATATTAATCTAATTATCATTATTGTTAATTGTTTATTATTGTTATTAGTTCTTATTATTATTGTTATTAGTTATTAATATTATTGTTAATACTATCGTTAAGTAATATTAGTTGTTATTATTGAATAATTATTATTTTTAATTTTATTTTATTGTCAATTACCTCATATATGGCTTCACGTTCGTTCTGACGTAAAAACAAAAATTCTCAAAAGGTAATTTACCCCCACCTACACCAAATGAATCTTATTATCAACAAATTCCTCAACCCAATTCGAAAAACCAACCATCACCTCGTCATAACTATTCTGATATACAAAAATTTCCAAAAGTTGGAGGGTTTCATAATTTTCAAAACTCAAACTCTTCTCAATTTTTGAACACACCGATATTTCCTCATACCTCATTTCATATGTCGTAATAAAACTTTCCGTACTGGAATACTCTATTACCTTCGAACTTCTCTCCCTTTTCTACATAACAATCACAGTTCAACCAAGTGCATTTTCCCATGGGAGTTCCAGGAAGTTCTTCAACCGAATATGTTCCGGGTAGTCCTCTACCTTCGAATTTACCTCATTTTTCAACACAATCAAAACCAAACAATGAAGATGAAGTATACGTTCAAGATGACTTTCTTGATGAAACAACTCCCAAAGTGAGAAAATAATAAGAACTAGGTGGTCATCACACGAGGCTGTAACTTTGTGTAAATCTTGGGAAAATACTACTACCAATAGTTACATTGGCACAAACCAAAGTTCTACTTGATTCTAGGAAAAGGTAACACATTGTTACAACGAGTTTCGTGAGGAAGGTATTGAGTGAACTTTGTGCCAATGCAAAAATTATTTCTCCAAAATGTCTAGGGCAGTTTCAATTTTTTTTTTGCAGTTTTCAATCAAGTAGTAGCTTGTAAACAAAGTGGGTGGAATGATGACGATGTGACAACGCGTATATATATAGTTTATGAAGCTGATGAATAGATACATTTCATATTCCTAGATGCGTGGAAAGTTTTTCGACAAGTTCCCAAGTGGTGGGCACAATATGTTGAAGTGGATAAAAATTCAACAAGTAGTGGCTCAAAAAGACCTCATATTGATGAAGCTGTTGATTTACAAAACACGTCCTCAAATGCGACCACATCTTCAATGACATACCCAACTCGACCTCCTGAAAAAAGCTTTAAAGAAAAAAGGAAAACATGTTGAAAAAGAAGGTTTTCAAGATGAGATACGTCAATCAAACCGCGTCAAATTAGAGTTCAATGAGAGACTTGAGCGATATTGCAATATTGCATAAGAGAGGCTACAACAATCCAAGAAGAAACAAGCTATGCGACAATTGGAATGGTTGATCTAGAAAGAAAACAAAACAACTAAAGAAGAAGAAGATTGTGCAAGGTTATATCGTGAATTGTTTAAATAGATTTGTGTTTAATTTGTCTTTAATTCTCTTGTATTTTGTGTTTAAATTTCTTGTAATTTATCTTGAATTTTCATGTAATGTGTTTTTAATGATATTGATAATTTCCATAAGTTGAAAAAAAAAATCCAATAAACTTGCATTAATAATCAATTATATAGACTTTTCTTGCAAAAAAAGATGTTAAGTCTTCTCAAGTATAAAGATGATAAAGACTTGTCATCTTTGATCAATTTTATCATCCTTAAGTTGAAGAAAAAAAATCAATCTCGTAAACTTTCCAATTATAATAATCCATAAAGACTTTTCTTGCCAAAAAAATTGTCAAGTCTTATCATCCATAATTTTTTGTCATCCATCATTTATGTCAAGTCTTATCATCCATCAATTATGTAGACTTTTGTCATCCATCAATTATGTAGACTTTTGTCATCCATAAATTAACCATACATCAACCAACCATATCTGTATATATAAATTAACCATACATCAACCAGCCATATCTGTAAATATAAATTAACCATACATCAACCAACCATCTTAAACATATCCAACACTTCATAAGAAAATTAACCATACACCGACAATTATGTCTTCGAGTTCTAGTTTCAATTTTCACATCGAAGATAAAGATGAAGAAAATTTCAATGAAATTGAAAGAGAAATGTAAAAAAAAGTGTGGAAGAATATATGTTTGACATCTCCGATCGTTGACGTCACAATCGTTAAATCATAAGAGAACTAATATCTCAAGAAGTAGAAACAGAAGTTCGTCAACGTATCTACATAAATAGAAATCATGCTGATGGCCATCAACACCTATATTCAAACTACTTTGCGGATAATTCAACATACACCGACCAACAATTTTGCACTAGATTTCGGATGCGAAGACATGTCTTCCTCCGAGTAGTGGAAGCTCTTGGTGTTCATACTCCATATTTTCAACAACGATTTGAAGCCAATGGGAAACCTGGTTTATCACTGCGTCAAAAATGCACTACTACTATAAAAACGCTTGCTTACAGAATGTCTGGTGATGCATATGATGACTATGTCCGTATTGGAAACACCACAACAATTTAATGTGTAAGAAAGTTTGCTGAATGTGTGGTTAGTGTTTTTGGAGAATAGTACTTAAGAAAGCCAACAGAGGAGGACCTCCAACGTTTGGTTTATGTTGGGGAGACAATCGGTTTTCCTGGTATGTTAGGTAGCATAGATTGCAGCACTGGGAATGAAAGAATTGTCTAGTGGCTTGGTAGGGTCACTACGCCCGAGAGGATGGAAAGGCGACCATCGTTCTCAAAGCAGTCGCTTCCTATGATTTGTGGATATGACATGCATTCTTTGGTACTCTAGGTACGTGTAATGATATAAATATCCTTGATCGATCTCCAGTTTTTAACAATATTTATATTGGTGTAGTCTCAACAGTAGTCTTTACTGTTAATAGTAATCAGTATAACTTGAGTTACAATTTAACTGACGGTATATATCTTCCATGGGTTACATTCATCCAGTCTATTCAACACCTGCAAAGTGAAAAACATAAGTTTTTTTCTCAACATGAAGAGGCAGCAAGGAAGCATGTTGAGCGTGCATTTGGGATACTGCAAACACGATTTGCAATCATACGAGCCACAACACTTATGTGGGAGACATCTTTGTTGGGATAAATTATGAAGGCTTGTATCATATTACATAATATGATTGTCGAAGATAAACGAGATACTTACAATCGTGTGCCAAATATTTCCAACTATGATCAGTCTGACATTACTGATGATAGCTTAGCATGACAATATTTTAACGAGCGTATTTCAGAGCACGAAAGATATCTTAGAAGAAGGTGTGTCGTTCAAGATAAAGAATCACATCGATGCCTGCTGCATGATTTGATTGAAAATATATGGAGACTTTTTGGCAATTGGTATGCTGGTGTTTCAATAATTATCGCTTTTATTATTATTGTATTTTCCAAATATGGACGTTGTGGGTTTTTTTTGTCATTGTATTTCCATAAATTTTATTATTGTTGTTTGTCAGAATTTCTATTTTAATCGTTATATTTCAAATTATTATATTTATTTTTATATCATAAATAAATAATATTTGAATTATAGTTAAGTAGTTAACAATATTAATTTAACCCCTCAATATAGTAATATATATTAATTAATGGATTATAGTTAAAAATTGGAGGTGTATTTATAGTGAGAAAAAAATAACTGTTGCAAGGTAACGGTAGGAAAAAAAGAAGATATATGTAAAACAATAGTGAAAAGTAAGAAGGGGGAAGTCAGGTGTGTTGAGGAGGGAGGGGAGATAGAAATCAAAAGGGACATCACATGGTTATGAAGAGGGGTTTCTTCAGTTAGGGCCCACTATTTGGCCAATGAGTGGCTCTCTCATGAGAGAGGAGCTCCTTCAAACAAACTAAGATCATGGTGTCCACTATGGTCAAAAAGCTTAATGATTTTTTTGAGCAATGAAAAAGTCGAGGAAACCCCCCCCCCCTATTGCTGATGCTCTTGAGCTTTTTAAGTTTGAAAAAAAGCTAGGAAAAACCCTATTATGGGTGTTCTTAAAACGTGGGTTCAACGGGAAATCATCCACTTTACCTTTAGACTTCTTTATCTATTTTATTTTTCAAACAAATAAAGATAAATTTCTTAAAGATTAGTATTTTGACTCAACGGGGTCACTTAAGTGTTTAATGGAGTGTATTGAGCTCTAGGGTGAAATCCTACGACTTTTGGAGTTCGTCGGGTCTCGATTGTGAACTCCGAAGAATTGGTCTTGTGTGTCATTTAAGTATTTATAGAACACTTGATACTCAGGGACTTCGATTGAAGTCCTGAGATGACATTAACTGTCAAACATGGAATCATATGTAATTAGAGAGTTTAGTTGGGAATGTTGACTCATGGGAGTCTTGGTTCATGCATGATGGTGCACTGATTCGTGGTACATGAAAGATATAAACCCTTGTATGATTGTGAAGTATTGGGAACGTGGGTCGATAAATGCTTGTTGTGACTATTGAGAGTGTACCCTTCGGGATACTCGACGTTTAGAGACTAAGTAGTTAGTCTCAAGTTATAATTGATACAATATTAAACATGGGCTTGATTTGGTTGAGTTCGGAATGAACGGTATCTGAACACCGTTTAGGTGGTAATTGTGAGAGTTCATAGATTATATCATTAATGACCTGGTAAATGAAGTATGGAAGTAAGACTTAACGAAGGTGATCTAGGATTGATAATACACTAATATATGTTGTGTTCATACCTTATGATATTTGAGATGTGTTTAGCCTCGGTTGTGAAGACTTGACTAATGTTGATATGTACCCTATTTGGCATGCGGACTTTATAGACTTTGATGGCAACCTCAAGGTAACACTTAAATAATTTAAATGATGAAAGAATGTAAAAAGATTGAAGCAAAGACAAAAAAACAGAATAATGAAAATAACTATAAAGATAGTAAAAAAATGTTTTGATATATGATCTGGTCAATGAAGTTTAGAATGAAGAGTTCATTAATCAACACTTCATTGAGATATCAATGTTGCGGAAATTAAATAACCAAAACAGGAAGGAACAAAACTGAACACAGAAGATACCTTTGATCAATATGTAAAATAAACATATTGATCGAGCCTCATGGCTAAAAATATTCCACTAGTAAAACAGTACGTTTAAACACGTTACAAAGAATGACTAACAAAGTAGAATTTATGTAAAAACTCTCTATGAAGTATATATGACTTTGTATTATCCTAACACCTCTAACTACCTAGACTGATTTACGCTCAATAGAGTAAGAGGTGTAAACTGGATACTGGGACATAATGAATGAAGACTCTGATGTAGCTTCATTCAACAATTCATTCAGAACAAAACAGAACAGCCACTGTATTTCACGATCTCTTCTCTCTCTAACAATTTGTGTTATGTATTCTCAGCTACGTTCTCTTGATCTTCAAAACCTTGAGTCCTCGTATTTATACTTGCATCCTTGAACCTAGAATTCTTGTAGAATAAGAAAACCATTTACCATAAAAGATTAGTAGGCTAGTGCAATAAACAAGAACATAAATCTTACCTTTTAAAGAGTTACCAAATGTGTATGATTCCTTACCTAAATAAATCAGGTCAAGCCATGTCTCACAAAGCAAGATAACCATGGCACAATGACTTGTGTTCCAAGAACACATAATCCTACTAGAATAATAATTCATATAAAACCCTAAATAACCAATTTAAAATATAATCCTCAAAATAACCTTTCTATAAAAGATGTAACATTAATAACCTTTCTCACACATATCTTTCCTATGCTCCACTCCCCTGAAGACGTCGGGTTGTCCGACGTATCGCTGGTGGGGCAGGAAGACGTGAGCTCTCTATATCTTCACCAATCTCTATGAGACGAGAGTCCAACTTGTTTGTGACCCGAGTGCTCCAGGATATCTATAAGAATATGTCTGCTAATACAGGAATGTTCTTCCATATATAAGACCAGCCACGAAAGATAAACATACGACAGAAAAATGTTTTCAGAATACACAAAGGCATTGACCCGTGCCGAATAGCTCATGCGCCAAAAATCTTGAATCAACTCGGGAGTGTCACCCTCACATGCTTCCAACTCCATCAGAGGCCTATTTTGGTTCAGAACAACCTATTCCCCCTGAATTGGCGAAGAATTATGTATGGCTGATAACAAGTTGTTCTACGTAGACCAGCAAGCATAACTTGAGCATACTCCCCGGTATACTGATGAAAACGATGGATCTCCCAGTGACCGACCACCCAGATTATGTCGATAGAGTTAACGTGCAGAAAGTGCTCCACCAGCGCACTTCGGTCTCACAATTCGAGCGATAACTACCGTGGGACCCATAACATGCAGGATCATACTACCCTCTTCTCCCTAAGATATGAGGAAAAACCCATATGAAATGCTCCTCCAGGGTGGCCGCTAAAATGTTTGGAATAATATTCACCCGACGATTTTGGGCTTGAAAAAAAATATCGATGACTCGTACATCTATGGTTTCGGGATAGTTCACTAGGAAGAATCTTCCTAGAATACATTAAAACAAGGCTGCCCGCCTTCGCACCAAATACTCAGCATCCTCTCGATAGTCTATATAGAGGGTTGGGACTTGGGAGGTAGGTCAGATCAAAAAGGTCAGCATGAACAAGTCCTTGGGTCGTAAGCCGATTGAACCCAAACATCTCCCTGGCTGCCATTAATGGGGTACGACTCGTAGAGGGAATTGCAACCCTGTCATCCGCCGGCGTATCCGTCATCGTACAAAATTCTTCAAACGTTGAACAGATTTCATTCAATGAGAAGTTATACAAGTGGGACTGTGTCGATCAAAAACGGGAAGTTGCCCGCAACATGTCCTAAGTAACATGCAAACATGCCCACCCAAAACTACACCGGAAGCTGTACGTTGCATGAAAACAGCGTCTTTCTTCCCTGCAGATTCCATTTATCCAATGATTCTGTGTATTCTCATACAGCTCTATGTTTAATATGGTAATAAAAGGAGCAGTCATGTTTGTTTACAGAAAGGATGAGAGACAAAGCCGGTTTCGGCTATACTAAGAAAAACAACGGAGAAAGAAAATGGTTTTTGTACAAACCGTCGGATGGCCAGAGAGATTGTGAGATACTTTGGCAAAAATTCGAATCTGTTGCAATAGAAGGAAAGCAACAAACAAATGGATTTTAGGTTCAAGGCAGAGAACATACAGAGAAAGAAAGGTCGAATGCATGTTTGCCTGAGAAAGAGTATGCAGAAATCTTCCTTTTAAAGGAAAGAAACGAAAGAAAAATCCAAAAGATAGCAGGAGACAGCAACCCAACAATACTAAAAAGGAAGGGAAAAATGGACAGGAAAAACAAGTTAGGGCGCCGCGCCCTCTATCCTTTTCTGCATCGCTCCAAGTTCTTGTACAGTGCAACAAAAGTCTTCCGGATTTTTTGGCTTCGGCCAGTGTCTTGCACGATCTGTCACCGCTGTCGGGGAGGTTATTCAACCTCTACTTTTGTCAACCTACATACCTAAACTCTCAATGCGTCCGTGAAAGAAAGGATAAAGGGCCATCTCTCTATAATCCCTCCAAACCAGCCACCTCAATTTTGTCTTTAGTCCAAACAGTCACCCCAATTATCACCCCAAGTACAGTGCGCAATAACAATGCAATAACAAATAACTAGTATTTGGTTTGTCCAACATAATTAATTAGTGATGCATCACAAAATTAATGAATTCTTTGTCTGTAAATATTACATAATTGCATTAATAAATAAAAATTCAATAATAATTAAATACATAATACAGCCATCACACTCGGGCTGATTTACTCATATTTTTCCCGACACCCCTGACTTTTGGGCCTTTCCTGCCGGAGCCACCACCTCTAGTTCTGGGACCTTTTCGGCTTGAGCCGCCAGCTCCATCATTGTTGCCATCTCAGCGCCGAGTGCGACCGACAGTATCATTCCCACGGTACGTGAGCTCGTCCTTTGCCCATTGATACAGTATGGTAAGACAGAAGAAAGTCTTCAGCAATCTACGATAAGACGGAGCATCCACCTGAGTTGTCACAGACAACATACAGTCAACAACAAAGAGGTACATGATGATAAGGATGATAAATGCAAACAAAACAAGAAAACAAAAAAAAAGTATACAGTATGCGTTCGGTCTTAGATAGCATACAGATTAGGAACTTGAACGTGAAGCACAGGTTCATCAATAAATCATCCCTGATGCAATTGTTGCACGCTGACTGGAACCCGAGACGGAATGTAATATGCTCAGATAGCATCTCGGGGACAGGACGAGAAGGTTCGGCGGCATCGAAAGCACACCTGGCAGGGGCATGATGAAGTACGGTCCTGAGAAAGTCACGATACGTCATGTCCGGGAAGGCCTCAGCAGGAATGATATACCAGGCAAGGTACTGATACTTGTTGGGTATAAACTCTAGCACGATCATCCACGGTGGAGGAGCCGATGGTGTCACTATTGCTACCATAGCAGGAGAATGTTGACGGTTCATCCGTTCTCCCAAATACATGGAGTATCACATTACTAAACTCATTAGAATACAACGACTGCTCATCTCTACAGCAGTCCAATACACACCAAAAAGTCCCCTCCAAGGGAAGAAATTGATCAGGTCAACACGAGACTGATCAATACCAGTCTGTATGGTCTCCTCAGGTAGGCAGGGAGCACTCCTCCCAATCATCACCCTGTTCACCTCAAGATATTCTGCGAAAAAAGGGGGTGCTCGAAGCCGAACTCAGCATGCGAAGGGAACAAACCCAAAAACAGCATAGACCCATACCTACAAAAAAGCGACAGCAAAAAGAAAATTCGTCAAAAACAAACACTAAAGAAAGAAACTACAAGCAAACAAAAATGAGGATTAAATATTTACTTCCCAGGCAACAGAAAAGCCGGTCAGGTTCCTACTACTGTTACGGCATGCCTGGTCCATAAAAAAATACAGCTCGGCCAGGCCCGCCTGTCCCCAGTCATACTGCGAAACAACATACAAATAACGAAGGCACCCCAGGAGAGACACCTGCAGAGTGGTGAATGCGTTGGCAAACAGGGTGGTTCCAAAAAAAAAAAGAAAAAAATTGCCTGAGTAACGCGGGCCACAACTTCGTCGCCATCATTATCTACAAACTGAGCATTAGTTTGAAGCCATTCTTTCACACTTGTGACGTGAATCTCATCGCCACTCTTGTAAATGGGCTCAAGGCCCAGCAGATTCCTAACCTCCCCCCAATGGTGCCGAAGGTCATGATCTAGCGCTAGACATATGCTGAGGCCCATAGGGATACCAGTAATAGCAGCAAAGTCAGCCAGGGTCATAGTCATTTCACCCCAGCTGAAGTGGAAAATGTGGGTCATATCCTACCAATACTCCCTTAACACCTCGTGAATAAGACATATAGCTCTGGAACGAGTCCACAACCCTCGTAAAAGTAGCCAACCTAGTCTGCTCTACATGAAGCTTCACTCGTGGAGGAAGCGAATCATATCTCTCATGCAGATTTTTAGCGCTAGCACGGGTGCTGGTCAAGCATTTCCGGACTTGAAAGGAAAACAAAAATAAATATTTATTGCATTCATTCCCATATTTTTAAAAGAAAACAAAAACAACAACAACAACACACACACACACACACACAAATTTCTTTCATTTATTTTTACTTCAAAACATAAACACTTTTTGATTTCCCTTTTCACACACATCCTCTTTATTTTATTTGCTTAAATATCTTTCATTTGTAATATCTGTCATCTTTTATTTATCTTGCTTATCATTTATCATGCATACATAAGCATTTTATTCTGCTCATTTACCATTTAACATACATGCATAGATACTTTATTCTTTCCATTTATAATGCATGCATAAGTATATTGTTCATCTCACTTGTCACGCACAAAAATTCCATGTTTCTTTTCCAAATATTCAGTTGAGAATATATAAGCATTTTCTTCCAAAAATAGTTATAATGTAATGTAATATAATATAATATAATATAATATAATATAATATAATATAATATATATAATATATAAATAAATAAAAGGAAAAGAAAAAGTTTTTTTTTTCAAATCATTGTTTTCAAGTCCTAGACTCATTCTGGTTCGTTCGAAAGCAAAATATTTCTGAAGAACATTTTTCTTATACACAAAACATAGCATTTTCTATATTTTTTCGTTCGTTGGGTCATTTAGTCAAACATATAACATGCATTTTCTTACCACCTTTGAGCATGAATATTATACACATCTTGGGTCATACCAAAAAAATCAAATTATGGGGTTGTCATCCCTATACATCCCTCTGCACAATCATATTTTGTTTTTAGCTAAACTAGCATTTTATTACACCCAAATACATAGTCAAAGTGGACACAATACACAGTCAAAATATATACAATTTTCATTTTTTTCCAAAGAAAATGCACATTTTTCATTCTCAATTGTTCTATTATTCCGACATATATTGTCCCTACATACTAACATTGCAGGAAATTCAACAAAACAACACAAATTATCCAAGAAAAATACAAAATTCCCAAATTTCAAATGAAATGGGTTTGAGTAAAAGTGAAAACTTAGAACGGGAGGAGCAACATGGGCTGTCTCTGAGTGGCCAAGATCTTTCGATTCTATCTTTATTGAGCAGGACATTCATTATATGCTCGCGCGTTGTTTTCAAGGGAGTTCATTCCATGTCATCATACTTGTTTCTCCCCCTGTTGTCATCTCGGTTTCCCGAACCTCGGCCTCCCTTGGTTGATCCCTCGTGAGATCGATGTGTTCCATCATGCTCGTCGTACGTGAGTGGTTCGCCGAGCCGTCCGGTGGATATCTGACTGTGTAATCTGCAAAATAGAACATCGTGAGTCGGCAAGGAAGGTTCCCCGCCAAAACCCTCCGGTGTGTGAGTAAGTCTCGGTAGAGAAAAGTGGGAACGTGCTTCCCGTGTGTGTCTAAAAAAGAGAGAGAGAGAGAGAGACTAAATAAGGAGAAAGGACCCCTTATAATACCTCATGGGCTTTTTCCTGCTTTGGGCTTGGGTCCTTCTTTTGCTATGGGTCTAGCTCAGGACCTTTTTGGGGAATACTTTGGGGGTGTATTTTCGGTGCACATCAGTAGCCCCCTACTCCTTATTCTTTGAGGTTTACCACAAAGGTAAGGAGTACTATTTGTTTGTATTTCTCTCTTGTCATGTCGAGAGTTAGTGATTTGTGTCTTGAGCACGGAGATGTCTTCTTCAGTTAAGTGTTGAACATGGCAGGAGATACTTGTGTAGGTGCTCGGGTTGACCGAGGTATGATATAGACAGTAGGCGCTATGGCCTCGAATAACTGGTCTTCGATTAAGTGAGGATCTAAGAGAAAATAATATCAAGTCCTCGTGTTTCGAGGGTCTTCAAAAAAAAAAAATAAAGGCCTTCGTATTCCGAGGATCTTCAAAAAAAAAAAAAATTGGTCCTCGAGTTCCGAGGATCTTCTAGAAAATAATAGTTGATCCTCGTCTTCCGAGGATCTTCGAGAAAATAATAATTGGTCCTCATGTTCCGAGGGTTTTCGAGAAAATAATAATTGGTCCTCGTGTTCCGAGGGTCTTCAAAAGAATAATAATTGGTACGCGTGTTCCAAGGGTCTTCAAAAAAAAATAATTACTCCTCAAGTTCTGAGGATCTTCAAGAAAATAATAATTGGTCATCGAGTTCCGAGGATCTTCAAAACCAAAAAAAAAAAAAAATTGGTCCTTGTGTTCCGAGGGTCTTCAAAAAATAATAATTGGTCCTAGCCGCGGGTAACACTCGAGCGGGAGGACAAGATAAAGCTCACCCGCGAGTAAACTCGAATAGGGAGCATAAGAGTAGAAAGGCACGGTGTACTACTCATCCATGAGTAACAATAGAGCGGGAGGACAAGATAAAGCTTAGTCGCGAGTAAACTTGAGCGGGGAGCAAAAGCATAGGAAGTCGCGGTGTACCACTCAATCGCGAGTAACACTCGAGCGGGAGGACAAGATAAAGCTCAACCGCGAGTAAACTCGAGCGGGGAGCATAATCACAAGAAGGCGCGGTGTACTACTGAACTACGAGTAATACACAAATGGGAGGACAAGATAAAGCTCAACCACGAGTAAATAGGAGCAAGGAGCATACGCGCAAGAAAGCATAGTGTACTATTCAACTGCGAGTAACACTCAAGCGAGAGGACAAGATAAAGCTCAGCCGCAAGTAAACTTGAGCGGGGAGCATAAGCGTAGGAAGACGCGGTGTACTACTCAACCGCGAGTAACACTCGAGCGAAAGGACAAGATAAAGCTCAGCAACGAATAAACTCGAGCGGGGAGTATAAAAGCAGGATGGCATGGTGTACAACTCAACCACGAGTAACACTCGAGCAGGAGGACAAAGTAAATCTTAGTCGCGAGTAAACTTGAGCGAAGAGTATAAGCACAGGAAGTCGCGGTGTACTATTCAATCGCGAGTGACACTCGAGTGGGAGGATAAGATAAAGCTCAACCGCGAGTAAACTCAAGCGGGGAGCATAATTGCAGGAAGGTGCGATGTACTACTCAACCGTGAGTAACACTCGATCATGAGGATAAGATAAAGCTCAGATGCAAGTAAACTTGAGCGGAGAGTATAAGCGCAGGAAGGCACAGTGTGCTACTCAACCGCGAGAAACACTCGAGCGAGAGGACAAGATAAAGTTCAGCTACAAGTAAACTCGAACGGGGAGCATACGTGTAGGAAGGCTTAGTGTACTACTCAACTGCGAGTAACACTCGAGCGAGAGGACAAGATAAATCTCAGACGCGAGTAAACTCGAGTGGGGAGCATAAGCGCAGGAAGGTGCGGTGTACTACTCAATCGGGAGTAAGACTCGAGCGGGAGGACAATATAAAGCTTAGCTGCGAGTAAACTCGAGCGGGGAGTATAAGTAATGGTGGATCCACATGATAGGTTGGGGTGTCCATGGACACCGCTCAAGAAAAAAAAATTGGGAGTAGGTTTGTGATATTTGACAATTGGACCCCTCCAAAAGTTTTCATTGGACCCCTCCCAAATTCTTTGTAAAAAATATTGTCAAGACGGATTTACAAAATCGAATGTTCGATCAATTTTTAAATGATTATCTTGTATGTTATATCGAAAAAAACATGTTAATGAATGTTGGTGATGATAATTAATTACGCGTTTTTAACGTATGAAAATGCGTAAAGGACAAATTGTAATTTCTAATTTTTTTTATACAATACTCCCTCCGTCCCAAAATATATGACATTTTGAGAGAGTGTTTTTGTTCCAAAATAGATGACACTTTGTAATTTTCAAGGAATCTTTTCCCTTTTTTCTTCCAATTCTACCCATATTTATTGACCTCGTAACTCGTGTTTTGCTCTTTGGACAAGAATATTAAGACACCTTATTAATGTTTGGATAGGGACAGTTTAATCTTTACAATATGTTTTTCTGGTCTATGTGAAAAGCTTGAAAACATCATATATTTTGGGAGGGAGGGAGTAGTTAAAATTTTAGACACCGGTCAACATTATTCCTGGATCCGCCACTGAGTAGAAGCGCAGTAAGCCTTTTTTGGGCTCAAGACATAAACCGCTAACTCTCGATATGATAAGAGATAATCACAAGTAAATAGTACTCTCTACCGTTGAGGTAAACCTTGAAGAATAAAGAGTAGGGGGCTACTGATGTACACTGAAAATACACCCCCCAAAGTACTCCCAAAAAAGTCATGTGCCAGGCCCATAGCAAAAGAAGGGTTCAAACCCAAACCAAGTAAAAGCCCATAAGGTATTATAAATAGAGGGGTTCGCCCTTCTTATTTACCATATCTCTTAGACTCTCTACCTCTCTCTCTCTCTCTTGACACATACGGGAAGCGCGCTCCCTATCGAGACTTACTCGCACACTGGAGGGTTTTGGCGGTGAACCCTCCCCGTCGACTCACGGTGTTCCATTTTTTGTATTATACATCCAGATATCCACCGAACGGCTTGACGAACCACTCATTTACAACGAGACTTTCAACACCTCTATCTCTTAGCTTGATCAGACCTAATGTAAAAAATCAAACACTTTGGCCAATCATTAGTCACATCTCATTTCGTCCTATTGTCATCACTGGTCTTTGTCTCGTCCTTATGAGAAAAAAACTTTCTAATATATAAAAAAAATTGATACAAAACCCTCCATTTTCTAGCTTGGAGAAAACAATCCCCATGTACGTGATAGTACTTAGGGGACGAAAAGAATTAGGGAGAAATTCATGTCGATAAATTTGGTGGATTTTCAACTGTTTTACTACAATTTTTTTTTTCAAACTACTTTGTCCAATTTATGTATTGTAGTTTCAAATCAATTAATCGCATTGAACCGTGGTAAAAGTGGACTTTAACGGTTTTTTTTAATGTATTAAAGCTATTGAAAATTCACTAAAGTGTACCGACCCCTAATTTTTCAAAAAATTAAGGGTAAAATTCTAGTCGGTCAATTTTCCAAAGTTTCTAACCCCTCCAGTACCCCATTCTTTTTTTCAACTGCAAAAGAATACTTTTCGAAATATTGTTCCAAAAATGTAATCGTCTCCTTCAACAGCTCCGGCAACACACTTTGGATTCGAAAATCATCATTGTTGGGCAACGAAGGTAGAGAAGGAGGGAGAAGAAGAAGACATATGACGGAGGAGATGGAAGAAGAAGGTGTATGACATAAATTAGTTATTTATGTTTTTGTATCGCGATGCAAAAATAGATTAGATAATATTTTATGTATCGTGGTTTAAAAAATTAATTCATTGCGGTATATAAAGTAGAAATCACGGTGGAATTTGGATTATGTATTTGTATCGTGCTTCAAAAATTAATGGCTTAAATCACAAATTGGTCACTCTACTTTTCAGCTTTTTGCATTATGATAACTCTACAATTTTTTTTTTCTATTTCATCATTGTACTTCACCACAAATAACAAATTGGTCACTCTACCTCCTTTCCGTTAGTTATCATGGATGGAAATGATGAAAAAGACATGAATGCCCTTTATTTTGTTTTCCCTCCATGGTTCTCCATGGCAGCTTCCCTCCGACGGCTCCATGTTCTTGAAGACAGTATGATATCCTCGTGGGTTCCTAAAATCAGGTTAGATTCTTGTCGCAATTCGATCAAACATGGCCTAGTTGTTCGTTTTAAATGTGTATCCGCACCTGCCCATTTGATTTCTGATTCCTCAGACTCAAGCACCAATGAAAATTATTGTTCTTCCACCGACCTTTTCCTCAAATTATGAATTTAAAATTTTCTTTTCCACAATCGATCTCCAACACTCAAGCTAATCAGGTCACTACTACTCTAAATTCACGGGTTAAGTAGAAGATTAAGCAAAAATTTAGCATTGTACTTCTCTAACTAGAGATGATGACACATACACAGTGACGGGAGAGAGAAATAAAATTTCACCTTGTGCAAATTCCTAAGGGGAAAATTTGAAATGAAAAACGGTAGACACGGGGTTCGTAAACGCCAAGAAGACAGAGATGGAGTGCATATTTGAGCCGGATTTGTGTCGACTAACCGAAAGAGGGATAGAGGCCTGAGAAGAAAAGATGATCGCCTTCGCCGTGATACTTGATCGATCCGGTTGAGATTTGGAGCATGGACCAAAATGGCTGGAAACTGAGATTGAAGAGGCCCGAACTGCTCGGTAGATTCCCACACATATCCTTCAATCGAAATCAAGGTCTTTGAAAGCAACGAAGGTAAATCAGTCCCTCAAGTCGATCAATCCATATAGCTCCTAAGCTTGAATCCACTTTTGACTTCGCACTCAAAAGGGGATTGGTGTTGATTGAGAGAGATGGGAGTGGTGTTGACTAACTTTACTTGGTTTCAATATGTGAGGGCAAACAAAATAAAGGGCATTTATGTCTTTTTCATCATTTCCATCCATGATTACTAACGGAAAGGAGGCAGAGTGACCAATTTGTTATTTGTGGTGAAGTACAATGATGAAATAGAAAAAAAAAATTGTAGAGTTATCATAATGCAAAAAGCTGGAAAGTAGAGTGACCAATTTGTGATTTAAGCCAAAATTAATTTATCGCGGTACAAAAAAGTTGATACCGCGGTGCAATTGGACTATAAAATTAAACTATTGAATCGTGGTGAAAAAATTAATGCAATAAAATTGATGAATTGCGATGCAATTTGACTATACAATTAAACTATTGAATCGTGGTACAGTTATACTAAATAATTAAACTATTGAATCGCGGTGTAAAAATGAACGCAATAAAATTGATGAATCGCAGCTTAATAGCCAATGCACCGCGACTCATTTTCGTAGCTTGCCTCGTATTTATTAAGGACATCGTAGTCTTTTTGACCTCAAAAATATTTTTTTTCGATTTGAAAAAAAAAAAAACCTCAATGAGCGGTTATAAATTTTGAAAAGTGGAGTGACCGTAAACCCAACGTGGAATAGCCGAGAGCTCCAAAATGTTTTAGGAAATCTAAAAGCTTGGGTCAAGGCCCGCATAAGCTAGAAAGGATCCTATTAAATTGACCCGCTTGATCAACACAACTAGGTTGTAATTGTAATGAATGCTCTGAAGCCAAAAATTGGGACAGCTTAAGCAATGGCCTGAGTGGCAAAGATGTAATAAAGCATCCAGCGAAGGAGAAAATTATAAACCTTGTACTCTTATAAACTCATCCATTTTCTTAGGGTTTTCTTTCAGAATTCACTGGCTCAAAGAGAATGAGGCTGCAGAGAGAAGGGATGTTTCTATGGGTGGTTGCCCCTCTCTGTTTGTACCGATGATTTCATTCAGTCCGAAAACCTCAACAGCCCATGTTTAAAATCCAACAAAGTAACTGGCCTGAATTTCTCCTATATTGGATTAATTGCAATTTGGTCCCTGTACTTTATTACCCTTCGTACGATGTGTATGTGTTTGTGTTTGTGTTTGTTTGTTGAAAATACTTTCCCAACCATTCAACTGTTGTTCAGTTGTTGAATTCCATTTCTCAACCATTATATGATAGGCGTTGATGATATATATATCTAGTGAGCCAATCGGGCAATGAGGTAATTCGACCCGTATCTTGGCGGGGCAACCCGGATGGTATATGGATATGCAAACGGTGATTGCAGCCATGGCGGTGCCGGCCTCTTGCCTGATCTGATATCTCCGTACAGATCTGAGCCTCATCACTCTCTCCTACATCTCTTCTCAAACTCCAAAGTTTGTTTGAAGCGATTTTCAAGTTCAGTTGATTTTTTTCATTTTTTTTAACTACATTTTTTGTTTCTTAAAAAATAATATATATTTTTTTTATAATAGTCGAACTTTTTTTTTGTACCTATTAAAAAAAATTATTTCTAATTCTTATTAATATATTACTTTAAGAGTGAATTCCCAAAAAATAGAAACAAAACCGTAATTTTACATAATTGTGTAATACCGTTTACATAATTGGTTAATTTTACATAATTTAGGCGTAATACTGTTTTTTAGTTTTTGTCATCTAATTAATCTGCACCTTAATTATTTTTTTTTGCAATCTAAACATTCCATTAACCTAAGGTTATATACCTTAGGGCATTTATAATGTGGTGAACTCATTTTTTGTTATAGTTGGCCGAACATGTACAACAATGTCCACAAAGCTTCCAACTTTGGGAAACTCCGACACTTTTATATATCTTATTATTTTTATTTCCATTAATTTAATATTTTACTTATATCAACAAATAAAATAGATAGAAATTTCAAAAAATAATATAAATTTTATTTGATATCCAAATAAAACAAATTAAATCTTTATTTATAGATAAAAATTTATACTTTAATTCAAGAAAAAAAATAAAAATAAAAAGAATTTTGTGGTTGAAATTTTTTTTATGATTTTTTCAAAATTTTCTAGTCATTTTTCTGTAAAAATATTAAATTAATGAAGACATAGATGGTAGGATATGTAAATGTGTTGGATTTTGTGTTACCATTGGGAAGATTTTTTGGTTTTAAATTAAATGGGTATGAAATGAATTATTTTATTAGTTTTTAATGAATTTTGTTTGATTTTGCAAAATCATTATACATGCTCTAATGTCACCTTGATTTCCAATAAATCAGCCATTTTAATAATCAACCTCCCCAATATTTTGTTCTTAACTATTAAAGTGTATACCCGTTGTATTTTTTTAATGTAAATTATATATATTGCATATTTCTAATATTTTGTAAGCATATATTAATTTAACTACAGTTTTAATTAGTATTACATATTTCTAAAATTTCGTCTTGACAAATAAATTAAATCATTTATATTTATAATTTATAATTTTTATTAATATATTGCATATAATTTATATTGCTAAATTTTAAATTTTTCGTAAAAACAAACACTTTTCAAAACACAAAACAAGAAACTTTAGATAATCCATACAATTTATAAACTATCACCGAAAATCTATTGAGACCACATATATGCTCAACCAAATTGGTTTGAATTTTATTTGGTAAAACCATTGTTTGTTGGTGTGGGGCATCACTCATATCATCAACTAAAAAGAGGAGATGATATTTCCACTATAATTGTTAGTTATCCATTACATTTTTAATTATTGTATTAAATAAATACATGTTTAGACAAAACTACTTATTAATTACTTGTCTATTTTAAGTTGACTAATCAAGTTACTTTCCTAATTGCCTTTTAACATTATTTTTTAGTTCAAACATCAATGAAAAACATAAATATTCTAATATTATTTTTACTTTATTTAATGGCTTTCTTAATTAAGCTTATGACTAAAGTTATATTGTATAATATAAAAAATCATACAGACATTTTTTTCAACCAAACTTTGAATAAATACGTGTTCTTAGGTTATAGAAGAAAAACTAAAAGTGAAATTTAAATAATTTAATAGTTAAAATTTCATCCAATAGTAAAATCATAGTATGACATAGTATCGTAAAAAAAAAAAAAAATTTGTTGCCTACCTTTAAAATTGATTCACAATTTTAATTCTTGAATTGATTGAAACCAATATTCTGTTTATTACCTACCATATTATTTTTATTGAATTGATCTTTTTAAATAATATTTTTTAAACTAAGTTAAATTATTTTAGTTTTGATAATAAGAAATTCAATATTTTCTAAATTTTTGGTAGAAAATGCATTAATTATATTATTTTTATGATAATGGAATATGAGACAAGAATGATTAGAAAAATTGACTAAACATATTTACTACGAAAAAAGAGAATAAGCACCTTTTTTAAGAATTAAAATGTAGAAATAAAAATAGAATAATTATGTTGCTTTCTCATGTTTGAACAAAAAAAAATGTTAGAGGTAATTAGGAAAGTAACTTAATTAGTCAACTTAAAATGAGCAAATATTTAAAGGGTAGTTTTGTCCAAACATATATTTATTTAATGTAATAATTAAATATGTAGTGGATAAGAAATAATTGTAGTGGAAGTAGCCTCTCCCAAAAAAATCATAATCTCTTTACACTCATCCTCAACAATCATGTTGTGCAAAATAATACATATTAACATAATTTCCTTCAAGTTATCTCTATATCATAATCGAGCACAACCTCTTATAATTGTCCATCAAAATTGGAGAACTCTAACTGCTTGTTCCACATCTTTTTTTTGTAGCATCTTGTTTTTCCTTGAATTATTTTCTCTTAAGATTGTCCGGATATAAAAAGCTCTTGACAAAGGCAACCCAATCTAGATAAATTTCATCAATTAGGTAGTATTCTCTTGTATATTGTGCCTCATTCACATCAAATTTTATCGGTGGTGCATTTCCTTGTAGTTCATCACTGAATAAAGCTAATTCGTACTACACATTAATATTATTAAGAGAACATACGACTCCTGAAAAATGCATGTCATATTCATAAAGTTCATAAAGTTGCAGACGCAATTGCTTCAAGCACAATTGTAAGGTTCACATCACCTTTAGCAAATTGTCTACTCCATGCGACAATTCTTCCATTCCTATTGCATATAATCAACATTTCCTAACATACCTAGGAAACTGTGTCTCTACTAATGCATTTGCAATACACGTTAGGTATTAGCAACATTTGGTCTTCTCAAATATTGATTTCCAAACTATTCAATAACACATCGACATGGCATAAGTTGAACAAAATGTCTATGGTAGTTGTTTCACCCAAAGGAGGTCGATTGGATCTCCATAAGGCAATTGATGAATAGTCGTTGTGTGTTTTTGAAGTGGCAAAAAACATTTTCTAAAAAATGCATCGACCATCAATTGAAAGTATTATTAATGATTCTTCAATGCATTAACTATCTAAAGGAAGAAGTTTCTCCCCATTCGTAAGGGTTGTTAAAATATTAATTCGGGATACCCATGATGATTAGAGAGATAGTCATTAACAAGTTGCTTGTGCCAGTTTTCATGATTTCTCCTTTTTCTTCTTCTATTTAACTCAGCTTTCTCCAGTTTAATCAACTATTAGGTGTCTTGAAAAAACGTCAATGTCATTTCTTCAAATGGATCAGCAGAATTATTACTAGATTCATGGAAGAGGAGTTTGACTTCCTTAACTAAACAAGAACTCTTAGAAATTTTGAGATAGAAGAATGTAAAGTAATTTTAATAAAGAGATGAATGTTGAGATATAGAATTTGAGGAGGTATAAATATGTTTATATATAGAAAATCTTTTTTAAGTAAAAAAAAATCACAAATAGTACAAAAAAAAGTATTTTTCCAAAATGGTAAAAAATAAATAAATAGAAATAGAAAAAAACAAAATACTTTATCAGAAATAGTTCAAAAACAAAATAATTTATTAGAATTAGTATAAAAACAAAAATCTAACATAAAACTAACATATATTTGAACTAAAAATTAAACTTCAATTGGCTCCACTTGTTTTTAAGCATATCACTCATACATTGATGCATTTCACATGCATGAATTATTGAAGTTGAGTTTTTTGTGCTTTAGGTGTGGCTGTGAGTATCTTAGAATCTGCAAATCAATTCATAGTATGTGCAGAAGCTTTCTTAGCTATGCTTTGCCATATTTTCACTGAATGTTGTAACCATGCCTTTTCCTTTTCACTTCGCAATTTTTTTTCCCAATTGGATATGTAATACCTCGAATCCTTGCTCGAGATACGTGCATGGTTTCCTTTGTCTTACACAACATTCATGTTGTGAGAGCCTAGATGTGCTTGGATAGCTACATCGATACCAAAACCTTATTAGTATATGTCTCATAGTTGTTGACTAGTTAGAGTTACAAGTCATAACTCGATGTTGATAAAAACTTGACTCGGTCGAGAGTTGACTGGCTTAGTTGATATTCGTGACCTCGGTTGAACCTTAGGTCTTTGAATGATTGTTATGAGAATGCTTAGATGTGTTAGACTCTATGTTGGAGGTGTTCCTTAAGTCTATTGGTGTATTTGATGCTTTGAGGATATCATTAGACTTTATCACGTTGCATGAAACCGAGTCGAATGTGCGCCTCATCTTTTGGAGTTCAGATTCTCCTAGTTGTTGTTTAACTTTTTAGAAGTATTCAAACGTATTAATTAGCCCATTAACTTGTTTTAAGTCTCATGTTCTTGCCCGTCGAATTGTTGCTTCATTCCTCGTTTTGATCGTTAGTTGTTGTGCCTTGTTTTGGTTTCTTTCTAGGTTGTTTCGAGCGACGTTTGCGCGCGTTTCAGACTTGTTTTGAGTGAGTAGAGAAAATTGTGGGTCAGTCCCTTTTCCCAAATTTTCAACTGCATAAGTACCTCGTTTTTTTTTCAACCGGAAAAAGTCCACTTTCATTAAATTGTTCCAATAATACCCAATCATAAAAATGATGATGTAAAATTCTTCTTCATCTCCATCGTCAAGTTTGTATGCCCGAAGATGCAAAAAAATATGATGGTTATCGATGAAGAGAAAAGAGAATGGGAAGTTGAATGGTGAAAAAGAATGGTGGTTACTACATAATTTTGTGTCTTCACCACCCTAACTTCCGACTCTTTTCAGTCTGCATCTCTCGTTGCTGTTGTTGTTGTTGTTCTTCATTGTGTTTGTACGTGTGATTCAAAATAAACTTATTTTTGTGTTTTGTGTTGCTATGCATGTAAATTGTTTTGATGAAATGTTTGAATATATTATTCATCCACGCCATCTGTTTATTAAAGGTATGGTAAGCTTTTTTGCCCCCAAAAGTGCCTCTTTATGTTAAAAAAAAACATAGAATACTGTTAAAAACTTTGTCCAAGGCACAAAGTGGACCGACACAAAATTTTCCCCAAAAAATAGGGAGAAATTCGGGCTGGTCCAATGTGATGAAATTATAACCGAAAAAGTTCATGATATTTGTTTTCAACCTCTAAAGTACACTTTTAGAGATAAAATGATGAAAATATCCTTAATAAAGGAAAGTCATACGGACAAAGCTACTGCCCAAAGTTGGACATCAGAATGTAAACATTGGGCATCACATTGCACAATTGAAATCTGTCAAAATCTGGACATCGGAATGCAAAATGTCACTGCCCAAAATTAGGCTTTGGAATGAAAACATTGGGCATCGTAATGCACAATTGAAATCTGTCAAACTTTGGGCATCAGAATGCAAAAAGCCACTGCCCAAATTTGGACATCGGAATGAAAACATTGGGTATCGCAATGCACAATTGAAATCTGTCAAAATTTGGGCATCAGAATGCAAAAAGTAGGTATCGCACTGCTTCCGAAGCAAAAATTGGGCATTGAAAAAACTTATGAAGTCCAAAACAATGCTTAAACAGTATTTTTTGGACTTAAAGCAAAGACATCACGGGGTAAACCGAATGTGTCTTGTAAATCTCGTCGAGAGCTTTGATTTGATGTGTGGTGGGTTTCGTGGTTCATTCGGGATCAAAAGTTATGTCATACTGACAAATTTGTCCTCAATTTTTTGATTTCTACTAGTTCATCAATTTAAAACTGACAGCTAACACCTTGAACATCGTTTTCTTCCCAAAGATTTTAGAATGCATGCTCAGAGCGGTGGTTGATATTGGTACGCTTTGAGTTGCTTGGTTGGAAAAGATTAAAGAAGGTCGGTGATGGAAAAAAGAGAGATGAAGACGAAGCTGGATGACAAGTAGATTTAAGAAGAAGAGGAAGACGAAGAGGAGGGAGAAGAAGAGAGATTGAAAAGAAAGAAGATGGGCAATTTTGGAACAAAATTAGGAAAATAGACTTTTGCGGTGCATTGACTATTGAACCGCGATTCATTAATTTTTGCACCGTGATCTAATAATTTAATTGTATAGTCTAATTTACATCGCGATTCATCAATTTTATTGTATTAATTTTTGCGTTGCGGTTCAATAATTTAATTGGCTAGTCCTATTGCACCGTGATCCATCAATTTTATTTCATTAATTTTTACATTGCGGTTCAATAGTTTAATTGCGTAGTTTAATTGCACCGCAGTACCAACTTTTATAGAACGTGATGAATTAATTTTTGAACTGCGATATATATACCTAATCCAAGTTGTACTGCGGTATCAACTTTTATGTACCGCGATGAATTAATTTTTGAACCGCGATACATAAAATATTATTAATTCATTTTTGCATCACGATACAAAATAATAATGAATCAGGTTCATTACATTTTCGTACATAATGAAAAATCTTGTTTCGTTGCCCAACAATTGTGATTTTAGAATCCAAAGTGTGTTGAAGGAGACGCTGTCATTTTCAAAAGTAGTTTTTTGCGGCTAAAAAATAATGAACTTTTGCGATTAGAAACTTTAAAAAATGAATCATCCAGAATTTTATCCAAAAACATTAGCGCAATAGAAAATCTCTAAAAAGAGACCAGCTTCCAATTCTTTCCACCAAAAAACATGGGTCAAGGCCCGCAGATCCTACCACGAATCCTATGAAATTGGCCCATTGGATGGATCAACACTACTCGGCCAAAATTGGGACTGTTTAAGTTATTGCACAAAGTGGCAAAGATGTAATAAAGCATCCAGCCAAGGAGAAAATTATAAACCTTGTACTCTTATAAATTCATCCATTTTCTTAGGGTTTTGCTTGTGGAATCACTAGCTCAAAAGATGAGGCTGCAGAGAGAAGGGAAGTTTCTAAGGGTGGTTACCCCTCTCTGTTTGTGCCGATGATTTCATTCGGTCCCAAAACTCCAACAGCCCTTGTTTATGTATATATATATATATTGGATTAATTGCGATTCGGTCCCTGTACTTTACCCTTTCTTTCTGTGTGTATCTGTGCTGTTAATTCCTTCATGGCAAAAACTCCGGACTCAGGATTCAGGATTCAGGATTCAGGACAGGCCGTCTTACGGAGACCTACTCTTCTTTCATAACTCATCAACTGTTGTTCAGTTGTTGAATTCATTTCTGTACTTTTCTATGAGGGGCGTTGATGATATACTATATCTAGTGAGCAAATCGGGTAATGAGCTGATTCGATCCGTATCTTGGCGGGGCAACCCGGATGGTATGTTGATATGCAACTGGTGATTGCAGCCATGGCGGAGTCGACCTCTTGCCTGATCTGATATCTCCGTACAGATCTGAGCCTCATCATACTATCCCACTTCTCTTCCCAAGATTGTTTGAAGTTTTGTTGATTTTTTTCAATTTTTAAACTACCTTTTGTTTTCTTTTAAAAAGAATTTATTATTTCCTTGAATTTATTATCTCCCAGTTTCCTTGCTACTGAAATTGAAGTCACTTGTATTTCAATGATAAATATATATAGAATATATAATATACTTAATTAATTTTTTCGATCTTATTTGTTACTTTGTTTTGTAATTTTAATTGTTTTAAATATAATTCTGCTAGCTTTTTATCCTTTATTTTTATCTCTTAATGTTTATTTTCAATCTTAAAACACCCCTTAAAATTACGAATTCAAATTGCCAAACTATCACTTTTTATTTATTTATGCTTATGATTTATGATACTTCCTCTGTTCTCAGTTTATTTTATTTTTCGTTCGTTTTAAAATAAATGTTTTGTTTAAATTTATTTTTAAAAAATATTTTTATTATTTTTAATTATATTTTAATTATGAATCATATATTTATATTTTTAAAAATAAATTATACATTAAAATAATATTAATAATTTAATAAAATATATTTTTTGTATGCTGAGTTGGATTATAATTTAAGGACGGTGGAGTATGATTTATGACAAATTACAAAAAGAATAAATTAGATCAAACACTCATCACCATCAAATGTGACAAGCACATCATGTCCAAAAACGATTGATGACTAATCTACTTTTCAGTATCAATCCCAAATAAAACTGTAATATTGTCAATTTTTAATAATGAGACCTTTCGAAAAGGGGTAGGGTTAACCTCCTAAAATTTATTCTCTTACACTTTATTTTTTGTAACGTACAATATAAGGTATAATGCATCAATGTATATACAAAGGTGTAGAGAGTGGTTAACTTTTCTCATCAAAGTTTATTACAGACGATCGTGATTTTCATTATTTTTAGTACTTTTTATCGTTGGATTGTCAAAGTTTAACGACTAATATGTCTTGGAAACAAGGATACTAAATGTAAAATTGAACAATGCTTGGGACATCAAAAAATGAAATTATGCATCCTTTTTAACAAAGGTGGGCTATATAGACCCCAAAAATTCCCATCCTTATTTTATCCTCCATCCAACATCTACGTAAGACCCCTCCATCACCACATCTCCTTCCCTTCCATTGCGTCCTCTAACTCAAGGATTGTTTATAGTCGATTGTTGGTCGAACATAAAGGAACGAAACAAGATTATTTGGTCAATTAACAATCTTTAAATTGAATTTTTAAAAAGGTTAATTGCAACGATAGTAACTGCCTTTTTTAGCTATCTAGCTTTAGTCTCCAATTTAATAAAGTGAAAAGTTGGGGCTAAAGTAAGATGTTAAACGCTAATGGTCCCTCGGTTGTAAGGTTCTAAAAATCGTTGGCCAAGTCGCAGCCAAGACACTAATGCTTGGGGACTAGTCGGACGAATCGGGCCTATGGGCTTAATAAGGCATAATTACCATTTTTGATAATTTACATCAAAGATCAAACATATTTAATACAAATTTAATTTTTTTTATATTGTATTTTTCTTTGATTAAATATATTTGTAAAATGAACAAAATATACAAACCTACCATTAATCTCAATTCTCAACAACCTCAAAGCAATAAACAAACCAAATTTATAACTAAAAACAAAAAAATATTACTCTGCCCCCATTACCTCCTCTCGCTTCTTACCATTACCCCTTCCTTCTCTCCTGGGGCCGCCCCATCTTCCTTCTCCTGGCCACCCATACAAAATCAAAGCTACAAAAATAAATTAAGGTCGGCGAGTGGTCGATTAGGCGGCGACTAAAAAGTCGCGGTGAGAGAGGGCCTAGCGCCTAGGCGGGGTATAGGCGTAGTAGGCGGGGAGTTTTAGAACATCAGTTGTACTTCTATTTTTAAATTATCGTCTTGGTGGACTTGTTTAAAAAACACATTTGATTGGATTATTAATATTAGTTTGATGTGTAGTTTACTTTAAAACTCATGTGTATGTGACTCATAATTAAAGTATGATGAAAAATTAAGGGTAAAGTGATAAAAATGTTGTCCTAAAAGGAAAGTTTCAAATAAGACAATTATTTTAAAGCGGACAAAAAAAGAAAACAAAATAATAATTTAGGAATGAATGGAGTATTTCGTTACGATATCCGTTAACAAACCACGTACACTTCCCGTGTGGTTGTTTAGGGTAAAAATGTCATTACGTACAAAGGTGTTTAGACTTTTGTCGAGCATTATTTCCATAATATATTGATAGGTATACCCATTTAATTTTCTCCCCCAATTTAGATACACGGGCTATTTTGTTATTATCTTCATCCTTCACCAATTCAACCCATTTTCTATCTCTTTTATTTTTTATCTAAAGATGATCGGTAATGATTTCTCACTTAACTCATGGTAGTTCGAACCCACGATCTATTAAGTATAAGTGAAACGTGCACTTCATTGTCAACACATTTTCCTTCCTCTCCACTAATTAGATACAAGTTTCTCCCTCATAAAAACTTAACCCACATGTATTTTTAGAATCTTGTTTTTGAATTGCTAAGAAAGTAAACTCTTCATTTGATTCATTAAATTCTTTGTATAAAACTTAACCCAAATGCATTTTTTAAGCGATTCATTCAATTCTATGTACAAACCCATTGTATTTTATCCTAATATTGATTAGAGAGAGAGAGAGAATCGATGTCATGGGAAGAATCTCTACTACGGAGGAGAGAGCGGTTCAAGTTGGAAGAGGAATTTCAAAAATTTCCAGCATTGTCTCTAAGATCGAAAGGTTTGAAAGACGTAAGTTGATGAACCTATGAAAGACTCAAACAATCAAGGGAGCAAGTTCAGTATTTCCAATTTTCCCCATGCCATCCCTTTTGTTAGGTAGAAGGATCAATGGATGAGACTTCCCCTTTCATGGTGAAATGGTACTAAAATCAAGTAAAAATATCATTGAAATCGGTGTCTTCTCTCATCATTACGGGTTAGAATTAAGGGAAGAGAATTACTCAAGCCTTTATGAAATTGAAACTTTGAAAGGTTGCTTCAAGAAGTTTGATCGTTTCGTAACAACAAATAAAGTTTAGTCATCCTTGTTGCCACGCGTCAAGGCATGGAGAATTGTGAGGAGACTGGCAATGAAGGAGGATGCCCGCATTAATAGTGCCATGAGATATCGAAGAACTCGCTTGACCGCAATCCGGTGTTCGGTGGTCTAGATGCATGAATTGAGAGAGTTTGTTGAAGGCAAAGAGTCGAAGAGAGACAGATATTGAAGACTCCGACCATTGCTTGAAATTGTTGTCGGATCGAGAGAGTGCAGTGTGAAGAGTCAAGGTAGCAAGGCGCGTAGCTACGGGCGAGCATCGGTGCATGCGTGTAGCAAGGAGATCATATGTACCCACGCTGGGAGAGCGAGACCACTTGGGCAACAACTTCAACCCCAAGAAAGTAGAAGAAGATCACCAATGGTCCTTGAGAAGCGATTAGCGAAAGAGATGAAAGTCTGAATCGAAGCGATCGGTTCCCGTGACAATAATGTCATCCATCCATATACAAGGAGATAGATGATGCGGTCGAAGGATGAAGTGATGAATGCGATGTCGGCCACCGAAGCAAAAGAAATTGACGAACTCATTATCCATACTGGAAGTCGCTTAAGACCATAAATAGCCTTGTAGCCGCAGGCACACATGATGAGGTTTATCTTTATCTGTGAACCGTGGTGGTGTAAGTCCGATGGCAACAGTTAAGGCTGAGGGGGAATGAATAGCCTTTAAAAACTTTTAAAGGTTGTTTTGATAATCATAAAAATATTGGCAATGAAAACTTGATTTTGTCAATAATCGAAAAGTTGGTCATTGGTCGACACTTTAGAAATTTCTTAAACTAAGGTGAGTTGGTCATTGACCGACACAACGGTTTTCAAAAAATTAAATTAGTTTTGAAGTTTGATCACCGAATATGGAGAAGTAATTTGAACACAAGTTAACTAAACAAGCAAGCAAACAAGTGTTAACTGGCGACACACTTAATCGCTTAACAACTTCTTAAGTGTTATGTCGCTAGCGTAAATATAAGAAATGGTCGACAATTCGGCTTGAAGTGGTTCATGTGATAAATCAAGCACGCCCACTACCAAGTTGGTCGACTTGGATTTTTGAAGTGCACTAATTTTATTAAAAATCTAATTGATCTCTAATGGATCAGTGTACAACAAAGGACCGGTGTTTGGGAGAATGATTGAGAAGCAATCAAACTCGTGAGACAAATTGACCGAGTTCGAATTGATGTGAAGTGAAGTAGTACTTGTTTTGTCTAAACAATAACTAGAAAGAAATTTTTAATGACGATATCTAGCTAAGGTTTTAACGAAGACCGAAAGCTTATGAGTGAAAAGTTTCTTGCAATTCTTCGACTTGTTGTTGTAGTTGCCAATGCTTCCAATGGGTATATATATAGATAGTCCAGTGAGCACCAATGTTAGGAACACATTTGAATTTGAAAATGTGTTATGACAGCTTGCAAGATCACAAAGGATCCCGAAGATATTATATGGCAGACATCTATCATAAACACAAAATAGGAAAGAGTTAGTACTAGAGAATGTTCAAACAAATAAGGAAAAGATAAACTCATTCCAAAGCAACGCATTGATCACCGAGAAGATTGGCCGACAAAGATAATAATCACCGACCTAAAACTAAACCGCTTGTCCTGGGCCGACAATCAAGTGAAAATGTTTTAAGCAAATCTCTTAAATTTCAAGATTCAACAATCTCTCCTATTTGCTTAAAACCATTCACTTGAATGCAAAGTAAAAGCCAAGAGTTTTGAAGTTCCCGCAAAATTTTGTTAGTACCACAATGCAAGAATCGATATCATAGATGTAATGCCCAATGTAAGATACAACTAAAACGATAAATTAAAGGAGTTTGTTCAAAGTAAGAGAGATGAAATGTTTCATGGACTCGATGTGGATCCTTCGCTTGATTTGAGCCGCTTCAACCGATGGACCAACTTCTCGCCTTCATTGTTGGTTCCTCGCAGCCTTCATTGCCTGGCCGCAATTTGTTGTCCTTCTCGCATCTTTAATTCTTTTTCTTTTCAGCTTTCGCTTGATTATCTTGAGGCTCGCCTTGTGCATCGCCACGCTCTATTTCTGTGTTCAAAGAGTAATGCCGGAGTAATCGGCCGACAAAAGCAGCTTCAATCTTTCCCTTTAAAAATTTTCACCAGAGGCATCCGCTCTTGCATTCGCTTTCTCCTCTCCGAATGGTTTGAAGCATACAGCCTTTCAAAGATTGTAAGCACGGCTTGACCACTCTGTTGATAGAGCAAGATGGTCCTCTCCAAATATCCATATTAGCTTCACGAGGAGCACCAAGAAGAATGGCAAAGCCGCACCCTGTGGAAATGATCCGGGTGAGGTTTGGGAGCGAGAAGCAACCCTGTTGTAAGGCAAAGTAGCAAGTCGATGGGTGTGACGAAAGGGCCACTTCATGTGCAAGTGATGAGTATAGAGAAGATCAAGCTTGGCCGATGCAGACACGGAGGTGTAAGAGGTGTAGGCCGGAGTGCTGTTGAGCTGGCCGAGGTGCATTCGAGAATAATCGATGTGTATGAATGTCAAGATCCTCGTGGTCGGGGAAAGAAAACATCCATGCGGGTAGGCCGGTATTTGTGCTTCGTGCTCGCTCGGGGTGAGGAGTAGGCATGTCTTCGTGAAAGACGATTTTAGTGCCGTGATGTAGTAAAGCTTTGGAAATAATTTTATGCTGATGCCCAAGTTTTTCTACCGGCGAATAACCGAGAGGAAGAGAGAAAAGATTCGCCCTCGAAAAGGATTTAGAGGAGTCAAGATGAGTCCATGACGCTTGATCTAGATAGTTGTGGAAAGGGAACTATGATCATCATCTTGGAGAGGTTCGGGACCAGTGGGTTTGAAGACCGAAACAGATCGATGATAGGGTGTGGGAGGTGTGAAGAGAGGTCGTGCGTAATGATCGTGGGAGAGGCTTGGTTTGGATGAGAGGCATGTCGCTTGGGAAGAGAAGGTACCGCAGTGACAAAGTGAGATAGAAGAATGGCAATTAAACGGCAGTAAACCGACACAAAGGGGTAGAGGCGTGAATAGTTGCAGCCAAGGGAGGAAAGGATGATATAACCGATGAGGGAAACTGATGTTGGAATGGTCAAGTTTCGTGAGCAGGAGTGGCCACACGGCTGGAAAGGAGGCATGGCCGACACATTGAGCAAGAGTTGGGGGTGATCGAGACCGTGAGATGGAAGGCAATGTGACCGATATGGTTGGGACAGTCGTGGGATTGACACAACCGAGGTGAGGGAAGAGGAACCGAGGGTCAAGAGACGGACCGGCATGGGTAAAGTGGGAGAAAGCAATCGATGTGATCGAATGGAGGATGAGGCATCAATGGTCGGAGTGAAAGATGGAAGGGAGATAGGTTGCAAGGTTGAGGTGGAAAACAAAGAATTTGTTGTGGTGAAACGTAAACGGTATGGTAGTGGCCGATACTACAAAGGGAATGGCCAGAAGGAGCTGAGGTGAAACGCAGAAATTGATTCGAATCAAAGGGCCGGGCCGACTAGACTAGCATCGTGAAAGTCTGTACTATGGAAGCTCCTCCTGTATGGAGGCCATCCGTCTGCAATTCTATGTAGGCTAGATTGGCAAAGGTTTACGGCATCCCCGAACATACTTATTGGCCGCCTTC
>CM028377.1:121519315-121553385 GCA_013146195.2 Codonopsis lanceolata
ATATCCTGCTTGTAGTTTTCATCAACCGCACTTGACAGATATGTACGCCTCCCCAATTCAATCAAGAATCTTGTCTTCCTCACCATTCTCGCTGAGGTTTGAGAACATACTCTTCTTCAAACAGAGCAAAGAGGGTTACGTGATCATCATCAGCGAGAAGATTTACCAACTTTAGTGTTTATTTTCATTGGTTGCATAGGACCACCTCTTACACATTCCATCAATCGTTTTCTATATTGTTCATATATCTTGTAATTCTTTCCTTCCGGATATCAAAGTGATCTTCATCAAAAATGGGAACTTGAGTAACATTGTTTGATTGAAAAGCTTTTAGAGTTGCCATGATCGAGCTTTCAAGGCGTTAGACTTGGAAAATGATTTTTCAAAAAGCTTAGCTCGATACCAATTGTAAGTCGGATGGCAATAGTTAAGGCTAGAGGGGGGGGGTGAATAGCCTTTAAAACTTTTAAGGGTTGATTTGATAATCATAAAAATATTGGCGGCGGAAAACTTGATTTTGTCGATCAATGAAAAGTTGGTCGGATTGGTGACACTTTAGAAATTTCTTAAACTAAAGTGAGTTGGTCAGGTTGGCGACACAACAGTTTTCAAAAATTAAATTAGTTTTGAAGTTTGATCACGAATATGGAGAAGTAATTTGAACACAAGTTAACTAAACAAGCAAGCAAACAAGTGTTGTTAGCGGTGACACTTAATCGGTTTAACAACTTCTTAAGTGTTATGTCGGTTAGCGTAATATAAGAAATGACCGACAATTCGGTTGAAGTGGTTCAGATAAGCGCTACGTCCCCTACCAAGTTGGTCGGACTTGGATTTTGAATGCACTAATTTTATTAAAAATCTAATTGATCTCTAATGGATCGGTGTACAATAAAGACCGGTGTTTGGGAGAATGATTGAGAAGCAATCAAACTCGTGAGACAAATTAGTTCGAATTGATGTGAAGTGAAGTACTCGATGTTTTGTCTAAACAATAACTAGAAAGAAATTTTTAATGACAAATATCTAGCTAAGGTTTTAACGAAGACTGAAAGCTTATGAGTAAAAAGTTTCTTGCAATTCTTCGACTTCTTCTTTTCACCAATGCTTCCAATGGGTATATATATAGATAGTGCGTGTGGCAGGCCGTTAGGAACACATTTGAATTTGAAAATGTGTTATGGCGGTTCTGCAAGATCGCAAAGGATCTTGGAAGATATTATATGGCAGGGACATCTATCACAAACACAAAATAGGAAAGAGTTAGTACTAGATGTCAAACAAACAAAGATAAACTCATTCCAGCAACGCATTGATCGAGAAGATTTTGAAAAAGATAATAATCGGTGACCAAATCTAAAGCGCTTGTCTTTGGTGACAATCAAGTGAAAATGTTTTAAGCAAATCTCTTAAATTTCAAGATTCAACAACTGGTTTCGCCACATGGTGAAGTCTGGAGACATCTTTGCAAGACCAAGGCGTCGCCAACAAGGCTAGGTAAGCGGAGTGGCAATGAATGGATTCAAAGGCGAAGGCCGAGTAGACTTGATGACAAGTCTGGCTGGCGACTCCTCTCTTTCTCTGGACAATCATCGTCTCTCCAGCCATCCAACCCTGAACCAATAACCTCCACTCCTAAACCATCCCAAACTCCAAAACGAAAACCATCATCTGACCAACCTTCTCCTTCACCCAAGCCTAAACGCAGGCGACTACGCAAAGGTCTGCCGACCAAACCACCAACAGACCCTCTCACCTCTGCCGATGAATCAACTGGATCTCATGTCCAGCCGCTAAGGCAGCGAAGGAAGTCTGTTGGCACCCAACCCTCTACCCCTTCTCAACCCAATCCTACTGAGTCGTCAACTCAAAGGGAATCAACCCCTCCAGAGGAGACTATCCCTCAGGAGGAGCCAATCACTCAGGAGAAGCCCACCAAATCACACTCTCCAGCCCCTCCTTCTCTTTTCAATTACTCTCCAAACCCTTCTACCCCATTTTCACCCCCTCGTAATCAAACCAACCTATCTACACCATCCAAACGAAACCAGACCTCTCCCACCCAAACCAACCCTTCTACGCAATCAGAACCAAGCCAACACATTCCCTTGCTTCTAACACCCTGGTTTCCCCTACCCTTTCTTCTGCTTCTACGAGGTTCATTTCGAACTCTCGTCACTAGCAGACCTCTTTCCCAAACCTTCTCCCCCTTAACCAAAACCTACCCCTGTGAGACCAGAAGACCTTTCTTATCCCTCTCCTTCCTTCGGTTCTCAACTGATCCCCTACCAACCCCTTCAAATATCCGTGATCATTCGGACACAGATATTGAAATCCCCCCAACCCCTCCTTCATCACCACCTCACTCAAACTCTTCTTCTACCCATACCTTTCCTACACCCGACTCTTCTTCCTCCAACTCAGCCACTCCGCCTCTCCAGCAACCCTTCCGCCCTGTCACCTCTGTAGACACCGCTTCGTCTGCCGACATTAAGCACATTCACGTAGCTCTCGACCCTTCTCCATTCCAACTGGCAAACTCAGAAATCCTTAGCCGCCTGGACGCCATTTACAACAGACTGGGAGAGCTTACCAGCATCTCCACAGCTGCTGTCGAACTTGCAATGGCAACATCCAAGGCTGTCGACAGGAATGCAGCCATCCTCTGCCAATTTCAAGAGGATGTGTGGACCAAGTTTGGAGAAATGAGGCACGAGTCTACTGATCTAAAGATCAACATGGAAGCTCAACGCATCGAATGCGTCAGACTCTGCTCCACTCTCTTCTACCAGCTCTTCCACAACATAACCCTTCACCTGGATCACAGACGCCCTCATGTTTTAGAACTCAATGATCTCGCTCTCAATTCATCACATGATCATATCAATGCTGAGCATGAACGTGATCTGGCCATCACGGAGGAGAGATAACTAAGGTCTATGAACCGAACTCTGATAGAGGAGAACAATAGACTTCGTGAAGAACTCAACTACCGATCTCGCTCAACCAGACAACCAACGTCGTTGATGACGAATATACAAGAAGAGTTGAAGAACTTAAGCGTATACGCCAAGAAAGAGAGGCAGCTGATAGAGCAGCTAAAGGAAAGGGAAAAAGGCCATGGTAGCTTATATCTTTCTATCCATATCCTTTGCACCTATTTTGTTTATCAAAACTCTGTAGAATTAAACTTCTCATTTGAAATACAGAAACTTATTCTTTTCAAAAACTTTCTACTATTTAAATTCTTGTTATTTAAATTCATATATCTGCTTAGAATTTAAACATTCAGTTTAAATTTATTTGAACTATTTATTTCTAATCATTGTGTTGTTCCTTCATCTCTTATGTCTGTAAGCACTTAAATTAGTTGTACACTTGAGGCACATTCTTTTTGATAGAAGCATGTCTGTTGTTTTAAAACCAAAAATATTTTTTTTCTGACATGCTATTATCTATCTTAAATTTTTCATAGCCCTCACTTGTAAGTAATGATGACCAGATGCAAATAGGAGAAGATTGTTGTTTCTCATTTGTATATTGATTTGCATTTGTTCATTCATTACATTAGGTTCTATAATTAGTGGCTAAATGGGCTGCGTACCAGTTAGCGTGGCAACTGAGTATACAACTTTGCCTTAGAATAGTTTTTCTAGACTTCACAGGTTCAGCAAAAGACTTCGGCTGAAGGCCTTCACCAGCAAACTTCAAGCAGCCTCCAGCGGCAGACCTTGTCTGGACTCGGACAGCATGACGTGTCCTAAACTATTCTGGACTTCAAGCTTAAATGGATTATTTAATTCAAGCCTAAATCAGTTTGAATTTGAATTTAAATCATCTCCAGATCAGCGCTGACTTCTCAGACACGTCCCTCCAGCTTTTTCAAAAAAGCATGAAGACTTTCACCCCTCTGAAAAGTTACAGAGCAGGTGCACAGACTAACATATACAGACTGTACCAACTATTGCAGGTCTGCAACTCTGATTGTCACTCACCTGCTAGTTGATGCAATAACTCTTCATCATTCCTTGCTTCAGTATCAATTGAAGAAGAAGTCATCGAAACAGCTCCAAGTATTTAATGCATTCAACCTAATAGAGTTGTTACTAACTTCGTCTTCTCCAACGATCTCAAGAATGCCCAGCTATAAATACTACCATTAAAGACTGAAGAAATCAATGCTCTGAATCTATCCAACAACATCAAACTTTATACTCAGTGCATTTAAGAGATCATTAACTGATCAAAGAATTCATCATCAACAACAACAACAACAACAACAACAAGAAGATCTGCAACTGTTAATCATTTGCTTCTTAGTGTTGTTCTTTCTACTATTCTTCTGCACATTGAATATTCTGTTCTTCCAGATATTCAATTTCCCAACCCCAAACACAAGTCAAATATTTTGTACACGATCCACTTGACATTTCTGTAATAGAACTAGTGGAAATCATAATACACGTTTAAATCCAAGGTTGACTGCCTTGGTGGTGGACGTAACACTCTTTATAGTGCGAACCATATCAAAATATATGTGTTCTTTACTTACTGCTTTACATTGTTTTCATATCTGTTAACTTATTCCTTAAGCAGCAAACTTGAGTAACCAGCTAAGTCTACCGGTAGTGCTTCACCAAATAGACTGTCTTTCCTTGAAGACTTCTACTTCAATCTTTTCAATAGATTGCAAGTGTTTGTTTTAGGAATCAATATGAAAAGTTTTAAGTGTCTAATAAGTTATTCAACCCTCCCCCCCCCCCTTCTAGCTTATTATTGTGCCAATTAGGACTAACATAGGGGATTTTCAAATTTGGTCCGTGAAGTGTGAAGTGTGAACTGATGAACTCTTTTAGACTCTTAGTCACCCTTTGTCCAAAACAATAAAGTGACTAGATATTTTGATTTTTTATATTGCATTATTTAAATATGAATTATATTATATATACAAATTTATTTATATAGTATATATAATATATAAATACATATTATAAATCATATATTAATATTTTAATATGATAATTCGATTCGGTTCCAAAGCAAAACCGCAAACCAAACCAAATCGATCGATTTATAAAATTTTTAAAATCAAATCGAACCATTCCAACGTCAAAATCAAACCAAACCTACCTATTCGATTCGATTTCATAATTCGGTGATTTAGACTTACACCCCTACAATCCTACTACTACTTGGAGATAATGAAGGGCTCCCAAGCCCAAGAATGGATCTTTAAGCAATTACCTGAGTGGCAAACATGTAATAAAGCATCAAGCCAAGGAGAAAACCATAAACCTTGTACTCCTATAAATTCATCCATTTTCTTAGGGTATTCTTGTTGAATCACTGGCTCATAGAGAATGAGGCTGCAGAGAGAAGGGGTGTTTCTAAGGGTGGTTGCCCCTCTCTGTTTGTGCCGATGATTTCATTCAGTCCGAAAAATCAACAGCCCTTATTTATGTATATATATGTGGGAAAAATTCGGGCTGGTCCCTTTTGATAGATTTCCAACAGCTCTATACATATATATATATACGTATTTGGATTAATTGCAATTTGGTCCCTGAACTTTAACCTTCGTACGATCTGTTTGTTTGTTGAAAATTATTCCATAGCTCCTCAACTGTTATTCAGTTGTTGAGCTCATTTCTGGACTATAATAGAGGGGCGTTGATGATATTTATATCTAGTGAGCCAATCGGGCAATGAGGTAATTCGACCCGTATCTTGGCGGGGCAACCCGGACGGTATGTGGACATGCAACTGGTGATTGCAGCCATGGCGGTTTCGGCCTCTTGCCTGATCTGATATCTCCGTACAGATCTGAGCCTCGTCACCCTTCCAAACTCCAAAATTGTTTGAAGCGATTTTGAAGTTCTGTTGATTTTTTCAGGTTTTTTACTACCTTTTCTTTTCTTAAATTTTTTTTTTATAATTTCCTTCCTTTCTAAAAATGAACTAGACTTTTTTTAATGGTTTTATTCAAGTGTTCATTTTCTAATTTTTATTTAAGGAAGTTATTATTTTAAAGAAGCTACTTAAACAATGAGTTTCACTTGCATTTTCAAATAAAAATATATAACATATATAATAGAGTTAGGTAATTTCGTGTTCTATATATGTAATTCTATTAGCTTTTTACTACTTTTTCAATGTTTAAAAAAAAACTTAAAATTACAAATCAAAATTGCCAAACACTATCACTTTTTAATTTTTATTTCTTTATTTCAAGAGAGTAAATTAGACCAAACTGTCAAAAACTATATTGAGTTAGAGTATCTCCAACCGTTTAAATTAAAAATTGTATCAAATCTTTAAACTAATGAAATTTTTGCACAAAATTTTTTATACCATTTCCCAACAATTATATTCAAAGTTTACTCTTAAAATATATACAAGTATATTCTTTATTATTTTATTTAATTTGTATTTCAAGTGTATGTATTCCGTCCTAAAATTATTGTCTTACTTGTTTTTTTTTATCATTTCAAAATAATAGTCTTTTAAAAAAAAAATTAAGTCATCATTTTTACTACTTTACTCTTATTTTTTCTTTTTACTTTAATTTTGGGTTACATATTCATGTGCTTTAAAAGAAATTATATATTATTTTAATATTAATAATTCAGTCAAATATGTTTTCTTAAACCGTGCATTCAAGTCTATCAAGACGATAATTAAACAATTGAGAGAGTATTATTTATTGATTTAATATTAAATTAAATTGAATTAAATACTATGCATTGAAAATAATAATTACATGTAAGAATTTAATTGAGACTAAAATACAAACATATTAAAATTAATAATTAAATGTAAGACATTAATAAAAACTAAAATGCAAACATTAAACTTTTTTAGTGTAATGTAATTTTTTATTTTTATTAATGTATAATATTTATAAACTTTATTATTTATTATATATAATTTTAATAATATATACAACTAATAACTAACAATATAAATAAAAATAATTGAATTATTTTTTTGTATTATAAACCAAAACATCAAAGTAGTATTTAAATTAAACAACAAAATTAACGATAATAATAATAACTAAAATACAAAATAATAATTTAAACCAAATAAAAGAGAAGGAAGAGGAAGTAAAGAAATCTATACTCCTAATTTGAAGTGTTTGAAGTTACCATAAAAAAAATAGTGATAAAATACTTCATTTTTTAAGTTTTGAAGCAACTTTTAAAGTTACTGGCTTCATCGGTTGTACCACCTCATTAACCCCTTAGATCAGGTACAACAGTGTGTTATATGGGGATTATGGTGGGTTTTTGACAAACAACGAGGATCAAACTTCAATCACAAGGGAATCAAAAATATGGTTTGAGGATAAAAATGGTAAGATATGGTTTTTAAGAAGTACATATTTTTATCTATAAATAGAGATTTGGTTTGACTTATTTGGATACCAAATGACTTTTTCCAAAATTTAAAGTTATTGAGGATAAAAATGGTAAGATATGAAAGATTATTGAAGTTTGTGTCAAACTATTGTATGAGTTTTTTTTGTTTGGGTAGCTTATGAGTATCAAATAGTTTTCTATATTCATTTTTAATAATTTGAGTATTAAATGAAGATCAAATATGATCATTTGTTGTACATGGCCTTAGTAGGCATTTTCCAATATTGATGGCCAATCTACTTTAAAGTGTGAATCATAAAAAAAGTTGTTATTATTAAAATTATTTTTTTTATTATTGTTATTATTACTATTATCAATATGGGTGATTTTGGAATAAATAAAATTTTAATAAAAAAAAGATTTGCATATTTTTGAAAAACATAAATAAATACAAGTGTTAGTTCTTACAACTTATGACATTAGATGTGTTTTAGGTGGTTTGAAAATAATTTATGATTTATTTTATTATAAGTGAAATCAAATATTTTAAATTTAACTTATAATAAGCTATAAGTTATAAACAAATTCCGATAAGCTAAATTTAACACATCTTAAGCACCTTCTTTAATAAAAATATATTAAAAGTATTAAGTGTCATTAAAGTTTCATTAAAAGCTTACATGTGATTTAAGTATTGCCTATTCGACTACGAGTTCAGATTTCCTGTACCACTTGTATGTATCACTGGTGTACCATTTTTCATCTCAATCATTACATCCCAACTATTGCATCTTAACCAATGGTTGAGATAAAAAATGGTACACCAGTGATACACAAAAATGGTACATGAAATCTGAACTCTTCGACTACTTGCATGCTTGAAGTCAATGTCAACAATTCCATGATTTTAATTTATTTTTGTAATTGCGGATTAAAGAGGGGGATTTAAGTAAGCTTTTAATGAAACTTTAACGAAACTTAATACTTTTAATATATTTTTATTTTAGAAGGTGCTTAAGATGTGTTAAATTTAGCTTATTGGAATGTGGAGCAATACTTAATACAATACATATAAAATATTTAATACAATACTTTTTTATTATAAAAATACTATGTTACCCTTAAAAAATTAAAAAATAATTTGTGACTACAGCCATTGGCCGCCACCATCTACCGCCCAACCACCACCACCGACCGCCCAGCCTCCACCACGTCCAACCCAACCCAACGACTGACCCTAGCCCAGTCCTCCCCCTAGCCCCAGCCCAATTCCTACTGCCTGGCAGCCCCTTTCCCCAAGCCCAGCCCACCAACTGGGCCTCCCCCAATCCCTCCCCCATCCAGCTCACACCGAACTGCCCATTACCCAATTCATATACTTTCCTTTTTTTATTAATTTTCATAAAATGAGAAAATGGCAATTTGGTCAAAAAAATTTAAAAAAATGTTGTATCAGATATTTTATAGGAACTGTATTAAGTATCTATATATTCGTTGGTATTCAAATTCGACTCAACTTATTAAATCATTTTGAAATCAATTCATTTTTGTATTGGGATCGATTATTTGCATGTATATAGTCGAGTTGAAGTCAGCCATGAATATGATATTGATGAGCGCAAGATTTCCACGAATTTTCTCGGGAATTTTCTTTTATTTTGTGCTATTTTTGAATTAATTATGCTTTGGAAATATTATTATTTGTGTTTTTGTGCTTAATGTAGGTTTCCATGTATAATCGAGCTTTTATACGGTGTTTAAAAGTTCGAGGCAATTCCGGGCTTAAAAGTTGTTTTAGAAATTTTGGTCAACGTCCGTTAAGTTTCCAAGGCAATTTGAGGCTTGGTGAAAAAGCTAACAAAGGACCAAATTCAAATTAGTTGAGCCACTGTTTGACTCGACTCATTAACAAGTAACAACCATCCTCAAAACTAAAAATAGGATATTAAGTTGTTAAAAAATGGGGCAATTTCCACCAAATCATCCAATTTCTCTGCTTGATCACTATTGAAGGTTTGGAACATCAAATCAAGAGCATTTGCAAAGATTTCAACCCCGATAGCGATCTTCAATTCTTTTACTCATATTTTTAGATATTTGTTATGTTTTCTTGGGTTGATTTATTTTGTAAATGTTGATTTGGTTTGTGCTTAGAATATTTATGGAAATGCAATTATTTTTTATGTCCAATGTAGTGTTTTAATTTAATTTATCTCTTTATTTAGTACACAAGCATGTTGGTTATTATTTTGTGAAATTAATGCTTTTAATTATCTGGCCAATAATTAAATGATTTTAGAAATATTTAGGATCCGCGAGAGCTACCTTTATATTTCGGACCAATCAATTTAATAGTTGGTGTTTTGTGACACACACCGATAGCCAAAGTGAGATTAGGTTTGACACGCGATCGAACCACCTTAGCCATTCGCGAGGTCGGGGAGGTTAGGGTTGACTATAAGGCGAAGCCCGTAGTTAACCAATTTTAGTCTCGCTACCAACATGACTTGTAGAAAAATATAGAGAGTTTCTTTTTGCAAAGTATTACCCATGCGCTTGGTTATTATTGTGTTTTCTTAATGCTTTTAATGACGTAGCGAACCATTAGATGATCACTAGAATGATAGGATACGAAGCGAAAGTCCTTCCTGTTATTCCGAAAATCACAATAGTAGTTTGCGTGGCGTGAGACCGAAAGGAGATCAGATAGTCTTTGGATGCTTGTTTACACATGCGCTTATTTTCTCCTTGTGTTATGTGTTGCGATGATATGAGCCCGTAATAAGGTTGAGAGATATCTAGATTTGCTATACGTATAGCGAATAAAATAGCGTCCGACTACCAAGACTTGAGTTAAAGAAAAGCAAAAAGAGGATTAAATTAAAACACCGGCTAGACTAGAAATAATGCATTCCTATATTTTTATCTTGATTTGTTGTTGCCAAACCACATCCGCGTTAGTTTAGATTTAATTGCTTTCTTAGGTTGTTTATATTTTTAGATTTTAATTTAATTTCTTTTCGCTCAAATATAATTAGTTAGCATAATTTCGGTACTTAGTTGGAGTGAGAATTTCGCACATTCCTCGTGGGATCGACTGCATTTACGCATTTTATTACTTGATACTAGGTAATCTTGCCCGAGATGCTTTACATCGATATTCGTTAGGAATTCGACTCAAACTAGTAGTTTAATAATTTATATTCCATTCAAATTAGTTGAGCCACTGTTTGACTCGACTCATTAACAAGTAACAACCATCCTCCAAACTAAAAATAGGATATTAAGTTGTTAAAAATAATTAAAAATTAACTCTTCCTCTAAAACATCTCAATAGGTCTAACCAACGTTCTAAAAATCGTTAGGCAGCACACTAGCATCTAGGGGACTAGTCGGGGCGTAATCGGGTCTTAGAATTAAGGAATAATTATCATTTTTTTGATAATTTACATCAAAGATCAAACACATTGACTACAAATTTAATTTTTTTTTTATATTTGTCATTTTATCAAACACTTGTCTATATTTGTAAAATGAACAAAAATATACAAACCTACCATTAATCTCAATTCTCAACAACCCCAAAGTAATAAATCAGCCAAGTTTAGAACTTATATATATATATATATTATTCTACCTACCTACTGTCCCTACAACCCACAGTCTAACATATCCTCCCTAATCCATTCTCATTCTAAATTCTGAGTCTCGAGACTGCCCCCTTCTTTTTCATCTTTTTTTTTCTTCTTTCTTCTATCTATCTGGCAGATCGGCAACCATTTTTTCTTCCTTTCTTTTTTTTCCTCTCTCTCTCTCTCTCCGGCAGACCGACTCTCCTCATTTTTTCATCATCCAATCTCTTTCCTCCCAGATCTAACCCCTTAATCTATCCTCAATCTCATCCTACTGAATATCTACAAAATCAAACATCTCTTCTTTCTACCTCCCTCTCTGCCTCGCTATTACCACTTCCCCTTCCTTCTTCAGTTCGCCCCTCCTTCCTTCTCCGGCCACCGCATGCCACAAAATCAAAGCTACAAAAATAAATTAAGGTCGGCGAGGTTTGGCGTAGGAGCCGACTTGGTCGATTAGGCGGCGACTAAGAAATTCACAGTGGTAGAGGGGCCTAGCGCCTAGGCGGGGCCTATGCGGAGCTAGACAGGAAGTTTTAGAACATTGGGTCTAACATAGGTAGAGATGCTAATAGGGTCGAAAACCGTAGGTCCGAATCGAAGTTGTTAGGTTTTTTGACCGACTAGACCGAAACCGTTAGGGTTGAAATTTTAGGTGGGTCGTTTAAGCCGGACCGTTTGGGCTAGACCGAAAACCATTAGGATTGAACCGAAAGACGACTTTCATACGGTTCTAGTATAGTTAGTAATATACGGGACCGGTATAATACCAAAAACCGTTAGGGTTTGACCGATTAACAGCTTTAATATAGTTAGTACTCCCTCCGTCCCTTAATAATCGTCCTGTTTGACCCGGCGCACAGTTTAAGAAAAAATAATTGACTTGCTTATTTATATTGGTTTAATGTGTAGTTTACTTTAAAGCCCATGTGTATATGGTCCATAATTAAAGTATAGTGAAAAAGTAAGGGTAAAGTGGTAAAAGTGATGTTCTAAAAAGGTAAGTTTCAAACTGGACAATTATTTTGGGACGAACGAAAAAGGAAAGGAGGACGATAATTTAGGGACGGATGAAGTATAATATACGGGACACGTATAATATGCTGAAATAAGCGTACAAGCCTCGAAATTGGGAAAAAAACATACAAGTTTAATCATTGGCTAGAAACCACAAGTTTAAACCGAAACCGGCAGGGTCAGACCGAAACTGTTAGGTTTTTGACCGGACAGCAGCGATAACCGACTAAACCGAACCTATGTTGGACCGGACTGCTAGGGTTGGACCGAAATCGTTAGGGCTTGACCGATTAACATCTCTAAACATAGGTAGAAAACATATCAATGGCTCTAACATAAGTACTGAATATAAACCTATAAAATATTTGGTACAACACTTTTAGAAAATAAACGTACAAAAATGCCCTTAGCCCATTTTGATTATTTTATGAACTAAGGGTAATATAAGAATTTCATAGCAAAAAGTGTTGTATTAAATATATGATGTGTAAACAAGTAGTTAAAAAATTCAAATTCAAATTACCTCTTTTGAAACGTATCCATGGGTCTATTCTATTCACAAGTTTTACGGAATTTGTTTTTTGGTCTTGATTTATTCTCTTTTTGACTCGATAGGTTTTCATGTCTCTCCATTACTTTAACGTTAATAGTTACAAAACAAAGATTTTAAAATATAAAATTCAATGTCTAGGGTGGTATTATTAGCACCATCACTAAATATTTTTGGGACTGACATTTTTAATTTTAAAACTACCCCAGATATACGAGTGTGGATTAATGACGAGTGTGCTAATAGTATTGTGACTAACGATCGTTTATCCATGTCTAACTAGCAAACAAGTCATAAAGGATTCAACTCATTTGTTAACCCCAATGTTGAAAAAGTGGGTCTCATGTAAGGTGTCTTACGAATTTTAATTTGTAAAACAAAGCTCTACTCTTTCAAAATTTAACCCATTAATACACAGTGGGTCGGGTAAAAACGATCTGTAAGGTGGTATTATTAGCACCATCGCTAAATATTTTTGGGACTGACATTTTTAATTTTAAAACTACCCCAGATATACGAGTGTGGATTAATGACGAGTGTGCTAATAGTATTGTGACTAATAGTACTGTTTATCCATGTCTAACTAGCAAACAAGTCATAAAGGATTCAACTCATTTGTTAACCCCAATGTTGAAAGAGTGGGTCTCCTGTAAGGTGTCTTACGAATTTTAATTTTTAAAACAAAGCTCTACTCTTTCAAAATTTAACCCATCAATACACAGTGAGTCGGGTAAAGACGATCTGTCTTACAGAATATATCAGTAAGATCGTCTTACCCAAGTTTTGTCATATTGAAAAAACTATAGCTTCGAAATGTTTTAGGAAATAAAATAAGGAAAAATTACGAGTCGAGCCCCATTTTTTTAGTTTGTAACCGCTTTATGCATAAATATTTTTTTTGTAACCAGAAAACAAACATTGTATGCATATTGATGCACAAAATCATGTATCGTGATGATCATTTGTACATCGCAATACATGAAAGTGTCTTATTTTGAAAATCGTAATGTATAATATTATGCATCGCAGAGTATAAAATGTTTTTTTTGAAGTAACGTAAAAAATACAAGAGTGTAAAGCGATTGAAAATTATGAAGAGTAGACCGGCCCGAATCACTCTTGTGAAAAATACTTTGTTAAAGGTATGGGTGAACTTAGTCCGGTTCGATCCACTTTTTCGCAAAAAAAAAAAAAAACGTAACCAGACTACTAGTCGGGTTCTCAAAAAAATCTGAACCGGAACCAACCCAATATGTTTGAGAATCAATCCTTTGGTCCAGTCCAGAACCAACCAAAAAAGTACGAGAATCAGGACTAGACCAATACTACGATTTTTAACTATTTAATACAAACAAATAATAAAAAACTTAAACTTCATAAAAAGATTAAAAAAACATTCAATAAAAGGATATTCAACAATTAAAAATGTCGGAGTAATATGTTTATATCATATCAATTCAATGGATATAAAATTACAAAAGTGAGTAAAAACCGAAAAGTAGAAGAAACTTGCTAAGGCTTCAAGAACCCCAAACGAGACAACAAGCTTAAGGTTCGGAAGTTTTGTTTGAACTGAAGACACACACATACTCTCTCTCTCTCTCTCTCTCTCCCTCTCTCTGATGACAAAATAGAAAATAATATTTTATACGGTGTTAGAGTTAGGGTTATAATAATAATAATAATAATAATAATAATAATAATAATAATAATAATAATAATAATAATAATAATAATAATAATGAATCTATTGGGTTGGTTTGGTCCGGTTCTATGTTTTTTAGATTGAAAACCAGGACCGATCCAAAAGTCTGTTTCTATAAAATTTCGAAAAAAATTGCGGGCCGGTCCCTTTTTCCCGTTAATTTAATCGCTCCAGTCCCTTCTTTTTATTTTCAATCGGAAACAGTCATTTTTTATCGGGAAATGACTACGTTACCCTTAATGAACGCTTAAGGCATAACTAGCCGCGTGAACCGCGATTCAAAAGTGACTTTTGCGATCGAATTGACTACGTTACTCTTAATTACAATTAAAAACCTTATTTTTCGCTTAAAGAATTTTATTATTTATTTTGTAAATCGTCGTTTCTTTCCTATTCATATTCACTCTCCTTTTCAATGGAAAAACTCATTATATTATTGGTTAAATTTCGACGAGATGCGATTGTTTCTAAAGTTAGTGAAAATTTTGTCATTGGTGATGCTATTCAATTGATAACAAGTAAATATTCAAATGTTGAATTTTCGAATTTATCTATGAAGTATTCTGTTGGATCTCACATGAATTGTTGTTTGGCGAATGACGAGGATTGCGTAAGCATGTTGTTGTTGACGAGAGTTTTGTCAAGTAGTATTATATTCATAGATGTTGTTGAAAATCAAAATTATTTTAGTTTTGGATTGAACAGAGTAGGTTTACTTGAAGATTTTGTTTCTTGTAACGTTAGGGATGCAGGAGATTGTCGTAGAGCCGATTCAATGAATTGTAATCGCGATGCGTCTACTGCAAATATGGATGCCTCAGTATATAATAACAGTTCAACTTATTCGAATCACGATTCATTTATATCTTATCAAAGTAATATCAATTCTTCATGTGTGGACAATGATGATGATAATGTCCCATGTTATGATATATGTCCTAATCAATCTGAAAAGGGTCTTTTAACTGTTGGTTGGGTATCACTTATTACTGGTGTTGGGCAAATTGTCAAAAGGGGGGTATATGAATTTCGTTATAAACTTATAAAGTATTCTTTCAAAATTGGTTTTGAATATTTTTTTTTGAAGAACAATAATGAGAGGATTAGTGTTGTTTGTAAAATTTTTAATGATGGTTGTAATTGGTTTATGAAGGGAACTGTTTTAGCCGTTGAAGTCAGTAAGAGTATACAATTGTAACCTTGAACATAGTTGTTTCAGACTTGATTCTTGAAAATATTCGTAGTCGACCATAGTATTCTCCAAAATCTGTAGTATGAGATTTTGGTATCATACAGTAAGGCATGAAGGAGCGTTGACAAGGCTCGGGGTAATATTTTTGGTGGTTACGAAGATTCTTTTCAGGAACTGCAATAGTATGTGAAAACTTTGCATAATAGTAATCCGGGCAGCTGTGCATTTGTTGGATTGGACCCTATTACAAATCGTTTCAATCGTTTGTGTAAGTCCTGTTGGCAACTGACAAGGCAAGAGGGGGGCGAATAGCCTTGTAAAAACTTTGAGGGTGTCTTTTTAAAACTTTAATAATTGGCAGCGGAATTTGTAATCTTGTAAGTCAGCTGATATTAGGTCAGCTGGCTGATGTTTTAATGAAGCTGAAGTTAGTGATGATTGGTCAGCTGGCTGACACAATTGTTTAAAAAATAACTTTTAAGATAGATCACTTAATATAAAGAAAAGAAATGAAGAACAATTTATCAAAACAATTAAGTAAACAGTTTATATAAGTAATTGGTTGACACTTAAGTAGATCAAGACTTCTTAAGTGTTAGATCAGTTTGTAAGAGCTGATGAGATAGCTGACAAATAAATTGAAGTGGTTCACATTAAAACTGCTACGTTCACTACCAAGTTGGTCAAACTTGGATTTTTGAAGTGCACTAATTTTATTAAAAATCTAAGTGATCTCTAATGGATCAGTGTACAACAAAAGACCAGTGTTTATGGAGAACGATTGAAAAACAATCAAACTCGTGAGACAAACTGACTGATTTCTAAAGAGTATGAGATAAATCACTCAGTGTTTGTCCAAACTATAACTAGAAGGAAATTTTCACAGAAGAGTATCTAGTTAAAGTTTTCAAGAAGACTAAGGTAGAGAAAAATTATTTAAGAGTAGAATGCTTCAGACTTCTATATTTTCTTCAAGTGATTCCTGAAGGTTTTTATAGATGAATTTAAAGAGCAGTCCGTTAGGAACACATTTGAATTTGAAATGTGTTAAGCTATCCATACGTATCTTCTCACAAGATCACAGGGATCCTGTTAGACAGATATCATACAGAATATATCAAAACATAAAACAAGAAAGCGTCAGTACAAGAGAATGTTCAATTAAATGAGGTAAATAAGCTGACACTTATAAAACTGTGGTCAGTCGATAGAAATGACTGATAAAGAGATATCCCACAAGCTGACCAGCAAGAAATAATTTAAGTAAAGGCTAACAATCAAGTGAAATGATCTTAAGCAAATCTAATGTAAGGCAAGATTCAACAGTTTATTTATTTCGTTTTGCACATGCATAAATAGTTTTAAGTATTGTCGTCCAATATTGTTCATAGATAAAACTTTTATGAAATCTCGATTTAAGGGAACTCTTTTGTCTACAACGGCCAAGGATGGAAATCAAGGTATTTAATTATTTAAGGAAACTCTTATATATATATATATTGTGAACATTATTTAACTATCTTTTTTTTTGGCAAGTCTCTTTCCCTTTGCTTTTGCAGTTGTAACTTGTAAGTGCTGAAAATCGAAATAATTAGTGTTGGTTTCTTTCAAAAGTTAAAGAATTACTTGATAGAGATGTGTTGTTTGTTTCTGATAAAAATATTGGTTTAATGGAAGACATACCTGAAATTTTTGGGAGTTCCAAGCATTTCTTTTGCTTGGTGTATCTTTATCGTAATTTGAAAAACATGTGTCAAGGTAGACTGTATTTGAAAGGATTTCGATAATTTTTTTGTAAATGACTGAAGGATTGTGCGTATGCTCCGAATATTAGACTTTTCGAGGAAAAGCTTGAAATATTTAAAAGAGAAGGTGGACAAATTGCTAGTAAAATTTTTGTCAATCTTCTATTTCAAAAATGGGCTATTGCACATTGTCGGGAGAATATGTATGCCCAGATGACATCAAATGCTGCTGAATTGTTCAATAATTGGATTTTGGATGCTTGTGGTCTTCCTATTACACACATGGTTGATTGCATAAGATCAAAAATTATAAATTTGTTTTTCAAGAGGCTTAGCAGTGGAACAAGTTACTATGTTCAAAGATGGATCATAAGTAGAATGAATATCTAAACATTGGTATCACATGACATGTGCGTAGTGTATGTAACGATATATATGAGGTTCTATCAGATCCAAGTGTGAAAGTTAATTTGAGGAATAGAACATGCTTATGTTATCAATGACAGATTCAAGGGTTCCCGTGTTGCCACACTGCTATTACAATTAAGAGGTGCGGTAAAAAGATTGAAGATATTGTTGATAATTTCTTCCTTACGAACTATTACATCAAGTGTTATGAGAGAAACTTAATGTCTATTCCAACTAGTGAAAGGTATGATGTTTGTAATTCTGTGGAAGATGAGGTCATTTTACCACATATTACCAAGAAATTAGCTAGATGTTCGAAAAAAAAAAGGATCGCATCAAACAGTGAATCAATAAGCAAAAGGAAAATGAAATGTGGTAGATGTAAAAAACTTTGTAGTCATAATTCTAGGTTATGTAGATAAGCAATCCAATATTGAGTTATATTTTTAATGTTACTGAAGCATTATTTGTTAAAAGATTTGTATTTTTTACATTTTAGTATCGCGATACATTGTTTGTATTTTACATTTTATTATCACGGTAAATGGTTTGTTATTTACATTTTAGTATTGCGATGGAGAAATAAAGTCACCGCGATACACAATACTGATAGCAATTTACTTATTTATTATTTTAGTATCGCGGCTCACAAGAATATACATCGCGGTATATATATTACTGTTAACTAACCAACTATTTTTATTTATATATCGCGATTTAAAACTTTATATATCGCGGTGCAAATGAATAACACTGGTAAACCAAAAAAGAATCTTGGTGCAAAAATATATGGGCTTAATTGAAAAATGAACATTTTTTGCACTGTGATAAATAAATTTAACGTAACGTGTCTATTACTCATTAAGAATATCAAAGTCGTTTCACATTTAAAAATAACTTCTTTCGTTTTTTTTTTTTAATGCATCAGCACAAATTTTGTCTTAAAAAAAAATTCTACACCACCCTAGTTCAAGGTCAGATCAGATGCTAGGAAGGAACCTACCTATATAAATATGCCCATTGGATTCCCACTACTAGGTGATAATGAATGGTCTGAAGCCAAAAACTGGGACTGTTTAAGCAATTGCCTGAGTGGCAAAAATGTAATAAAGGATAAAGCGAAGGAGAAAATTATAAACCTTGTAACTCTTATAAATTCATCCATTTTCTCAAGGTTTCCTTTCAGAATTCACTGGCTCAAAGAGAATGAGGCTGCAGAGAGAAGGGATGTTTCTATGGGTGGTTGACCCTCTCTGTTTGTGCCGATGATTTCATTCAGTCCGAAAACTCCAACAGCCCATATTTATGTATGTATGTATGTATGTATGGGAGAAATTCAGGCCGGTCCACTTTCATAAATTTTCAACCTCCGTATATATATACATATGTATATTGGATTAATTGCCATTTGGTCCCTTGACTTAACCCTTTTTACGATGTCTGAAAATTGCTATTTGTTCAGTTGTTGAAGTCAATTCCTGTACTATTATTAACTGAGAGGCGTTGATGATATATATATCTAGTGAGCCAATCGGGCAATGAGGCGATTCGAACCGTATCTTGGCGGGGCAACCCGGATGGTATATGGACATGCAACTGGTGATTGCAGCCATGGCGGTGTCTGTCTCTTGCCTGATCTGATATCTCCGTACAGATCTGAGCCTCATCATTCTACACTTCTCTTCCCTAATTCCAAAATTGTTTGAAGCGATTTTCAAGTTCAGTTGATTTTTTCATTTTTTTAACTACCTTTTCTTTTCTTGAAAAAGAATTTATTATCCATCTTGTTTAAAAAAAATTCTTACTTTTTAATTTTTTTTGGATTTTTTTAAATATTTAATTCACAATTTGGTCGTCTTACTTTCAGCTAAAATTCATTAAGTTCACTCTACTTTTTTTCCTCAATTTAATCATTCTACTTTCACATAATCAGCTCGTTCATCATTTCATTCATATATTTTGATGGAAAGTTTAATTTTTTTAGGAAAATAAAAAAACATCCTTACTAAATTTGGGGCTTATGAGGGTTTTTTTCTCATCTCAAACATATTTTTTTATTATGTGACTTAAATTAGTCAACACACTTTTCAAATGTAAGGGGCAGTACTATTTTTTCAAAAAATTTCATCCAATTTAACTAATGAAAATAACTCTAGTGATCTTATTGACTTTCGGAGCTAAGTAGAGTGATTAAATTAAGGAAAAAAAAGAGTGTAAGTTTTATGAATTTTGGCCAAAAATAAGAGGACCAAATTGAGATTTAAACGTTTTTTTAATTTAATCCTTACTTTCCTTGTTATTTAAATGATGGTCTCACTTGGCATTTGGCAATCATGGCAAGTTATGTTGGAGTAGTTGTTATATATATCTTAATTTTTAAAAGTTAAATTTTTTTTTTTTAAGAAAATGCTCTTTTCGTATCTGGGAAAGATACTATTATTCCATTTATGTATGTTTCAATGTAAGAGTTCACTTTTAAAAACTAAGGGAGATTTACAAAATGGTCAAGTCAAAGATGACTTGGTCATTTGTAGCCTTACTTAAAAAAAATACTCTTTTATAGCATGGTTTATTGATAAACCACTGATAAATCACGACGCTAAACTAGTAAAAATGCACCCCTTAACATCCGAAATCGCTGATTTATCAAGTGGTCGACGGATAAACCAGTTGTCGACCAAGTGGTTTACACTGGTTTATTGATAAACCAATATAAACCACTTGGTCGACAACTGATTTATCAGGTCGACCAAGTGGTTTACATTGGTTTATTGATAAACCAGTATAAACCACTTGGTCAAAGACTATATATGTTTATCAACCGGGTCAAATGGCCATATTTGACTAATGTCATAAAAAGTAAACTATAAATTCTTTAAATTTTCAATTATGCCCTTTCTTTAATTTTATTCATGTTAAATCTAAAAGGCTATATTAACAAAATATTAATCACTTTTTTTAAATTTTATTCATATTTTCATATTAAAATAAAAATGTGATACTGAAAATTGTCTCTAGTTGTTGGAATATTTTTCCGGTGTCCGAAAAATGTATTCATCGAAAATTGCCTCCAGTTGTTGGAATTTCTTTCCGATGACCTGAAAATGTTGCGGGAATTTTTATTGTCTAGAAATTACCTTCGATTGTTAGAATTTTTTTTCGGCAACCTGAAAATTCCACCATAATTCACCAAAATTGTTCCGGCATGTAAATTGTACAAGAGGCATGTAAATTCTCTCTACATTACTTATGAATTTCTAGACATTCAACTTAAAACTAAAATTCCTTGCTTAAATGGATTTTGCAACTTCCAACTATTTATACGAGCATTAAAGAGGCACATGAAAGTTGTAGAATGTGGTTGAAAGCTGAAATATAGTAACAGGTCATGTTGTAGATTGTTAATTGTAAATCCATGGGGTTACACAAATCATACTTGAATTTTCAAATTCAAAAAATTCAAATGTCAGAATCAAAGTACTTCTAATACTGGAATTATATAATTGAACAACTCAAAATTGTAAAGGATTGATTGAAAACCTATCAATTGAACAATGTTTACCTGTAAATTCAAAGGAAGACAGATAAAAATTGAAGAGCCTTAAACCAGAGTAATAGACAAGGATGAACACAAATAGAACATCATTAACTTTAATTTTTGGGGCTGATACAATGCAGAAGTGAGCTAGGGTTTAGCTAGATTCATCAGCAACGAAGAGGAGAGGTGAGCTATCACTCCACATGAGCTAGAATTGGGGTGGGTTTCAGAAGGAGAACGGAGGGGGATGGGAGAGCGGGGGAGAGTGGTCGTTAGTCTGTGATCTGTGAAGAACCAAAAGTTTTAATAAAGGGGCAATTTTAGGATATAATTTTTTAAAAAAAAAGTGACTTTCAAACGGGTACTCTTTATCCGAAAGGGAGGGAGTAATACTTTTAGTAATAAACATTTATATCTTAATTTTTAAAAGTGGAGTTTTTAAGTGAAATATCCCAAACATAGTATTTTTCCCGATGAGAAAAGCTAAAAAAAATTCAACTGTAAATCTGATGGTAGCGATATTACATATATATATAGAGGTTAGATCTAGCTAACGCCATCAGATTTATCCTTCGATCAACCATCGGCGATCTCGATGACGATGGATCAAAGTACCCATGTGCAAATTATCCTACTTGAATTTTTCGTTTTTCTTAGAATGTACCATGACAGACTTAGAGAGAAGCGATAAAAAGAAACTATTAGAGAATAATATCTTTTCATTATTCTTGTTGATTTGTAATTTGTAATTAGTGGTAATTACCTTGTAGAGTTCTTTCCTTATTTTGTTACATTCCTTGTATAGGTTTCTTGTACCATACTCCAAGTGTAACCCTAATTATATATTGCCATATAAATAAGTGATTCAATCAATGGAAAGGCTATGCCATTATTCCTAAACTTTATCTGTTGTTACATGGTATCAGAGCTTTGCTCCTAAAATCTTCTCCTTCTTCCTCTAGCCGCCGCCCTAACCACCATGGCTAACGGAAATCACTCCCTCACCATTGAAAACCCCTTGATCCCACTCAAACCTTCGACCTCATAAACATCTCCCACGACCTCATCACCAAACTCACCTCCACTAACTACATCGCTTGGAAACTCCAAGTTGAGGCCACCTTTATTGGCTATGATCTCTACAAGTTTGTAGATGGATCACACCCTTGCCCGCCTCCTATAATCTTCACCAAGGATGCCCAATCATCCAAGGACGTTCCCACCCCAAACCCTCACTACCAGCCATGGATTCGCCAAAACAAACCCCTGTTTGGGGCTCTTGTTGGCTTCTTGTCTACTCCCCTAGTTCCTATAATCCAACAGGCCGCCACTGCTCGAGAAGCCTGTGACATCCTGCCTCACACCTATGCTCGCCCAACTCGCGACCACATAAAACAGATCAAGGATTACCTCAAGCGAGCAACCAAGGGAACTCAGTCGATTTCCGACTACATGCAGTCTGTCAAAAGTCGGGCTGATGAACTAGCGGCTCTGGGCAAACCACTTGACCACGAGGACCTCATTAAGATCCTCCTCGGTGGGTTGGATGATGACTACCGTCACATAGTGGATGTCGTTGAAGGACGCGATACCCCTATCTCCTTTGATGAGCTTCATGAAAAACTCATCAACCGCGAGCTACTCGTGAAACAATCTTAGCCCGCCTCCTTCTCCCATCCGGTCACTGCCAATCCTGCCACTCCGAGGAACAACAACTGGCATGCTCAACACTCTTCCTCGCATGCTCGACAGGCTTCCTCTCAACCTCGGCATCCCTCACAGCAGGCTCTGGTACCAGCTCCTCGGCAACAACGCCCCTATCTTGGTAAGTGTCAAGGCTGCCGTCAACAAGGTCACATACTTGCTCGCTGTTCGACCTACCAACTAGTTTCCACCAACACCCGGGCTACCACTTCCTCCTCGGCAAGTGGCTAGACACCTCGGGCCAATCTAGCGACCTCAACGGACACAGGGACTCCAGGTTGGCTTCTTGACAGTGGTGCTTCTCACCATGTTACCAACAATCTTGGCAACCTCCATCTTCACTCCAACTATCCGGGCACGAATGAAATGGTTATTGGTGATGGTACAGGCCTACATATCTCCAAAACTGGTTCTTCTATCCTTCCCACACCTGTACACACTTTACTTTACAAAATGTCATGTTTGTTCCTAGCATGAAACGCAATCTCATATCCATATCTCAATTCTGGATATCAAATAGCATGTCTATTGAGTTCTTACCATCTTCTTTTCATGTGAATGATCTACTGACAGGAAGAATACTGGTGACCGGACAATCTAAAGATGTTGTGCAAGAATGGCCGACCACAGCTCCAAAGTCTCCCACCAAGATTGACATCATCGTCTTGGCCATTCGTCTGGCCCCGTCCAAAGTCAGATACTCTCTAGCCTAGGTTTAGCATTAGACACAGCCCGCACTCATCTTCATTGTAATGATTGATTTTCTAATAAAAATCATAAACTTCATTTTCATCAAAATACTATTGAGTCTACTCTCCCTCTTCAAACTATTTATACTGATGTTTGGACCTCCCCCCTTCCCTCTATTGATGGGTTCAAATACTATGTGATCTTTGTTGATCACTATACCCACTACATTTGGCTTTACCCGCTCAGACTCAAATCTAAGGTCGCCACCATCTTTCCCAAGTTTAAAGCCTTGGTGGAAAACTATTTTAAAACAACCATTGTCACCCTCTACTCGAGACAATGGAGGAGAGTACATGGGCCTTGGCCGCCTACCTGTTCGCCCATGGCATCTCTCACCTCACCTCGCCCCCTCACACCCAGGAACACAATGGGTTCTCGGAACGTCGCCATCACCACATTGTCGAGACTGGTCTCTCCCTTCTTTCTCGTGCTTCTCTTCCGCTGCCTTTCTGGTCGTTTGCCTTCCAAGCCGCGACCTATCTCATAAATCGGCTACCAACACCCACCCCTTGCTCACCAGTTTCCCTACCATAAAATTTTTGGCTCTCTGCCCAACTACTCCAAACTTCGTGCCTTTGGTTGTCTCTGCTACCCTTGGCTCTGCCCTTACTCCGCTCACAAACTCACTGTTCGCTCCACTCCGTGTGTTTTCACTCAGAGTGTCTATCTCTGTTATGATTCAAGCACCACCAAGCTGTACATATCGCGTCATGTTCGATTTGTCGAGTCTACCTTTCCAATGTCCACCGGCCACCCGGCCTTGCTGCTTGGGATACCTATGCTAGTGTCTCCCCCTCGCTGGCCTTGGTTACCCTCATGAGCTGCTCGGCCACTCATACACACCATTTTGTTCGCTCCGGGCCTCCTGTCGGTTTCTCCTCGCACTATTCGAATGTGGTTGATCTCGGCTACGCCCATGCTTGACCTCACCCACCGCTACTACCCATTCTACTAGTCCTTTGTTGCATGATTAACCTTCCTCGACAGCTAGCTTCATGCCCGAGGATAGCTGATCGATGTATTTTATACGTCGATTTTATATGCTTCTGTGACTTGAATTAGGCTATTTCACGAGTCATTTGAGTACTAATATATGTTTTTGGTGAGTTTTGTAAGTTTCGAGTTGTTCGTGAAAATACGCGAAACTCCAGGGGTTTTAAGTGCAAATTACAAAGAAAGAAAAAATTGAAGAAAATGAAATGTCAATACGGACACCTTGCGGACGCAAGGTGCCTCAGTTTGCGACCGCAAGGTAGGCGTATCTGGTCCAGCTGGCCGAAATCGAAGAGCCAAGAAGCACACACACGGAGACCTTGCGGACGCAAGGTATCCGCACTGCGACCGCAAGGTAGGCGAGGCTCAATTTTCGGGTTTTCACACAGGTCATTCGATTCAATCACAACTCCCAGTATATATAGAAGTCGGATCCGAGCCTAAGCATAAGGAGGGCCTGGAAGCTCTCTTTACATAGATTTTAGGTAGTTTTAGATTGTATAACATAATTAGGTTTTGTAATTTCAAGTATTGAAGATCAAATCATGTCTTCCATCATCTCCATGTCTTGTTCATCGTCTATGATGAACTAAATCATCCCTAATCTAGGAGGTGGGAGGTAACTTGTATCGAATTTATGTTTTGATTCTTATATATATGTCTATTCAATGCTTGTTGATTGTGTTGTTTATCAATCCCTCTATTATTTTGCTTTGAACAAATGAATGTAATCGCAAATAATAAAGGCTTAGAGGTGCGGATACTGCATGACCAAGTGCATATGTCGTACAACGGCTCACCAACACAATAAATTGGACCTATCGAGCACGAGAGTGATAAGTTAGGACCAGGTTCTTACATGATCTAGGTGACAGATAGATCATAAATCTAGGTGACGACTAGATTACAGTTCATGTGCTTAGGATATGGAATGGGTGAATTTTGCGGGGAGGGAGACTGAACCAATTGTTCAACAGACCATATCTATTTTTAGTGAACGAACCCAAGACATTGAATGACATTATTATGAATTGAACATAAAGGAGATATAAGTGAAACCCAGAATCCTAGATTTCCACTCACCATAAGATCTTCATATCTGTTATTACTGTCTAATTAGTTAACATCTATAACTAGTAATTTAGAGTAGAATTAAACATAAAAACCCCCTTAGGTTAATAATTTGCTATCTATAATGCCTTGTTCGTGATCACTTGTCTCGTGGGTTCGACCCTTGCTTCGAGTCTATTCTATAATAGTCTTGTACACTTGCAAGGAAATAGATAAATAAAACATCGATCAAGTTTTTGGCGCCGTTCTTGGACAAGCTAGTTCACGTAGTTAGTTTGTAGGTAGCGTAGTTTTTAATTTAATTTAGTTTTTAGTTTAATTTTCGTTTTTATAAAAATAAAAATACAAAAAGATTTTATTTTATTTTGCCTTAATAGTTAGTTGTTTTTAAATTGCTTTAATTTATTTTTATGCAAGGTCGTAGATCTTTAAATCTGAATTGGTAGACTTAGATCAAGAGATAAATATTGTTAAAAGATACCAAAGATATTTTGAAAATCTAGTTTTCGAGCGATAATCAAGATAATCGAATCGAGAGGATCCTCTGGTTGATCCTACAATGGAAGATAATAACAATAATCGTAATCACGAAAACCTAGTTGACCCAGTCAATAGGAATCAAAGACAAGAAGAGCACGCAAGAAGAAATATGGAAGTAGTGTAAATCAAAGAACTATTAATGATTTTAGTAGACCTTCATTAAATGTGGTAACATCATGTTTAGTATTGCCGGATCTTTGTTAGGAATTTTGAACTAAAGGACATTATTTTAATGCCATACCATCTTTTCATGGGATGCCTAATGAAGATCTGTCGGTTTCTTAAGAGAATATGAATACATGATGAGTACTTTTCCTTTAGGAGGGTTAGCGAAGATCAAATTAAAATGAAATACTTTCCAGTGCATTAAAAGAATTGGCAAAGAGATGGTTTATGAACCTAACACCAAGCAGTGTTTTTACTTGGGCACAATTATATGATTTGTTTATGAGCAAATTTTACAAACATGCATCTCTTACGAGTATAGAAAACAAATCATGTCATTCCAAAATGAACCGGTGAAACATTCCATGAGTCATGGGATAGATTTAAAAATACGCTTATTATGTGTCCTCATCATAATTTGGCTCAACATGTGTTAGTGCTTCAATTCTATCATGGTCTTTCGCCGGGTTTACAAACTATGGTTGATAGTGCAGGTGGTGGTTCTATTAATAGAATGACACCGAAGCATTAGAAGAATTATTTGAGATGCTAAGTATTAATTCCCAACAGAGAAAAGTGCTAGAGGTAAAAATAGGAGCCTATATCAATTGCAAGATAATTCAAATACACAAGCTCAATTTGAAAATTGGCAAATTCAAGAAGCATGTGCTCTATGTGGATTATATTCTCATGCTACTAATTTTTGTCCGTCAAGTGCTAAGTGCTATGTACGAGCAGGCTAATGCTATGAATATGTACCCTCAAGGCCAAGGAATGATCCATATTCCAATACATATAATCTGGTTGGAGGAATCATCCTAACTTTTCTTGGGGAGGAAATAAGCCTTTGCAACCTCAACAATTCCAACCTCAACCACCACAACCTCCACATTGCAAAATCAAAATCAAAATCGGTTGAGAATTGAAGAAGTTCCCAAGCAAGAAGTAGCAAGTAAAGGTCAAGCGGCTTTGATGAAGTACATGCTTGAAGAAATTGAAAATCGAAGAAACATATCGAAAATTCGAAGCAAATAAAAGAGAAGAAGGAAGTTCCTAGTCAAACTGAGCAAGCTAAGTCAATCACCGTCCTGCGAAGTGGTAAGGTGATAGGTGAAGAGGTAAGTGATTCTGATCCCCTTCTAATATGCATGCTTCAGTAGAAAATTCTGAAAAAGTAATAGAAAAAGAAATTGAAAAAGATAGTGTTAGTGATAAAGTGATTGATGATTTAAGTAATCAAGAGGTAGAAAAAGAAAAAGAAGTAGAAGTAGAGTTAGAAATTCCAAATAAGGAAAAAGAAAAAGAGAAAAGAAATTCAAAATAAAGACAACACAGTTGAAGTAGATAAAAATTAGATCAAGAAGAAGAGGAACCTTATGTGGCTCCACCACCTTATGTTCCTCAATTCCGTTTCAAGAAGACTTATGAAAAACCGAATGGACAAACAATTCACGGAAATTTATAATATGTTATCCAAAGTAAATGTAAATTTACCTTTGCTTAATGTTATTAAAAATATTCCGAGCATATGCAAAGTTTTTCAAAGATCTTCACTCTAAGAAACACAAGTTTGAAAACAACGAAAAGATTGTTGTTTCTAAAAATGTCAGTTCTGTTTTACAACCCGAATTACCACCTAAGTTGAAGGACCCAGGCAGCTTTAATATTCAAGTTTCCTTGGGAGACTCTAAAAAGATGAAAGCAATGCTAGATTTAGGAGCAAGTATTAACTTGATGCCTTTCTCGGTCTATAAACAATTAGGTCTAGGAGAACTAAAACCCACTAATATGCAATTACAATTAGCTGATCGCTCAGTTAAATATCCCTTGGGTATAGTGGAAGATATCCTAGTTCGGGTTGATAAATTAATCATACCGATAGACTTTGTGGTTCTTGAGATGGAAAGGAAGATATGCACTAATAATGAAGTCCCAATATTGTTAGGCGAGACCATTTATGGCAAGCTGCTAATACAATGATAAATGTGAAAAATGGTAAACTCACAATGTCGGTCCTAGGTGAAGCAGTTGAAATTTACGTGTTTGATGCTATGAATAGACCTAGTGACATGAGTGCTTGTTTTCAATTGATGAGATTGAGAAATTATCAACAAAACTTTTGAAGAAGAGCAAGATTATGAGAGATAGATTTATTGTCTATGATGATAGCCCTATTCCTCCCATAAAAATTGACATTGAGGAAATTGAAAGAGAAATAGAAGAAGAAGAAAGATTAGAAAAAGAAAAGCTAGAAGCTAGTAAAAGAAAGATGAAAAAAGAAATAAAAAGCGGAGAATCGAAATTAATTACGATGAGTCAAAGAAAAGAGTTGAAGAAAGTTATGAAATTAAAGAAGATGAAGTAGAGATTCTAAAATCTCTCTTTGAGAAATTGATATTGAGATTGAAGATATTAAGGAAGAAAAACAAGAAGAGAATAATGAGGCTAAAATAAAAGAAACAATTAAAGTAGAAAATTACAATTTATGCCTTCATTAATTCTCCCAAAGTCGAAGAATTAAAGCCATTACCATCCCACTTAAAATATGCATTTTTAGGGAAGGTAACACTTTACTGTTATTATAGCGTGAGCCACTTATCGAGAAAAACAAGAAGAAAGTTTGTTAAAAGTTTTATGGACACATAGAGAAGCTTTAGGATGGTCTTTAGGCGACTTAAAAGGAATTAGTCCCTCTATGTGTATGCATAAAATTCATTTAGAGGAAGGTAGTAAACCTTCTAGAAAACGAGAGAAGACTTAACCCACACATGGAAGAAGGCTTTAGGAAAGAAGTTCTTAAGCTCTTAGATGCGGGTATAATTTACCCTATATCGGATAGTAAATGGGTTAGTCTGTCCAAGTAGTTCCTAAAAAGTCGAGAATTCTGTTGTCAAAAATGATAAAGATGAATTAGTCCCTACAAGGACTATTAGCGGTTATAGAATGTGTATCGATTTGCGTAAATTAAATGCGGCAACAAGGAAAGACCACTTTCCTTTGCCATTTATTGACCAAATTCTTGAAAGATTAGCGAGGCCATGAATACTATTGTTTTCTTGATGGTTTTTCGGGTATAATCGGATCCTGTTGCACTGAAGACCAAGAAAACAACATTTATGTCCCTTTGGTACTTTTGCCTTTAGGAGAATGCCTTTTGGGTTGTGTAATGCACGGCTACTTTTCAAAGATGCATGATTTCTATATTTTCGAGACTTAGTTGAAAGATGCGTAGAAGTTTTCATGGATGATTTTCGGTTTCGGAAATTCTTTTGATCCTTGTTTAGAAAACCTTACATCGATCTGAAAAGATCTTTGTGAAACTAATTTAACTTTAAGTTGGGAGAAAAGTCACTTCATGGTAAAACATGGAATTGTCTTAGGGCATGTTGTTTCAAATAAAGGAATTGAAGTTGACAAAGCTAAAATTGAAGTTATTTCGCAACTACCCCTCCCACTTCGAGTTAAAGGAGTTCGAAGTTTTACGGGTCATCTTTGGTTTTTATCGTAGATTTATAAAGACTTTTCCAAAATCGTAAACCTCTATGTAATTTGTTAGCAAAAGATCTGAGTTTATTTTTGATAAAGAATGTTTGGAAGCTTTTAATTTATTAAAAGAAAAGTTGACTCTTGCCCCAATCTTATCAGGCACGATTGGTCACTTCGTTCGAAATCATGTGTGATGCATCGATTTTGCAATTGGAGCCGTGTTAGGACAAAGGGTAGATAGAAAGCCTCATGTGATCCATTATGCTAGCAGAACTCTAAACGATGCTCAATTGAATTATACCACTACTGAAAAGGAATTTTTAGCAGTAGTATATGCTTTAGAAAAATTTAGATCATATTTGCTAGGATCAAAGGTGATAATCTTTTCGATCATTACATTAAAATATCTCTTAAGCAAGAAGGATGCTAAACCAAGATTAATTAGATGGATGTTATTGTTACAAGAATTTGACATAACTATCAAGGATAAAAGAGGAAGAGAATGTTGTGGCCGACCACTTGTCTAGGTTAGAATTTTCACCCTTCTGGGCGTCAATTTCTTGATGATCTGTCCCCATTAATGATAATTTTCACGATGAACAACTCCTAGCCATTAAAGATTCGACCCTTGGTATCTTGACTTTGTCAACTACTATGTGTACGATATAATTAATCAGGATTTTGATCATTACGAAAAAGAAATTTTTGGCGGAAAGCGAAAAATTATTTTTGGGAAGCTCCTCACTTATACAAGATTTGCTCTGATTCTTTAATAAGAAGATGTATACCAGAAAAAGACCAACAAGGTATCATGGAATTTTGCCATGGATATTCGTGTGGTGGTCATTTTAGTGGTAATAAAACCGCTCGAAAAATTTTGCAATCAGGTTTGTATTGGCCTACTGTTTTTAGAGATTGTGAAGCTGTTTCTGAACATGCGACAAATGTCAAAGAACAGGGTGGTATAGGAAAGAAAGCGAGATGCCCTTACATGTTTATTTAGTAGTTGAAATCTTTGATGTTTGGGGTATTGATTTTATGGGTCCCTCACTGTGTCCAATAATTGTGAATATATTTTGGTAGCGATTGATTATGTCTCTAAATGGATAGAAGCGATTAGCAACTAAAACTAATGATGGAAAAAGCATTAGTCAAATTTGTTGAAGATTTATTTGCTAGATATGGAGTCCCTAAGGCCATAATAAGTGACCAAGGAACTCATTTTACCAATAAGTTGTTAAATAGTGTTCTTAGAAAGCATGGTGTAACTCACAAGTTAGCTACACCTTATCATCCACAGACTTCTGGACAAGTAGAAGTAAGCAATAGGCAGGATAAAAGCGGTGTTAGAAAAAGCATGTAGGCCTAATCGTAAAGATTGGGAATCTAAACTCAAGGATGCTTTATGGGCATACCGAGGCGCTTTTAAGACACCCATAGGAATGAGTCCATATAGGATGGTATATGGTAAAGCTTGCCATTTACCAGTGGAAATTGAGCACAAAGCCTATTGGGCAATTAAAGAATTGAATTTAGATTTGACATTAGCTTGGAGAAAGATTGTTCAGTTAAATGAATTAGAAGAACATAGACTCAATTCGTACCAGAATGCAAAAACTTATAAAGAAAAGACCAAAAAGTATCATGACATGGGATTAGCCAACAAAATGCTTCATCTAGGTATGAAAGTATTATTGTTTAACTCTAGGTTAAGGTTATTCCCGAGGTAAATTAAAATCCAAATAGTCGGTCCTTTTAGAATAATGCAATTTATCCTCATAAATTTGTTGATATACAAAACCCCAAAAATAATGAAGTGTTTAAAGTGAATGGACACCGAACTCAAGCCGTATTTTGAGCCAATGTCGGTTGAGCGAACAATTGAATTAATCCGTTTGGTGACAATGAACCACCAAGAGACTAGGCTTGCAGTTTGGTCGAGCCAAAACGTTAAACAAAGGCGCTAAGTGGGAGGCAACCCACTAATTTGAAAGTTATTTGTTAACTAGTTAATTTAGATATGTTTTTCTCCGTTAAATTCTATTCTTGGACATTTAATTTTTAATTAAATATGCCAAAATTTAAGTTTGGGGAGAAAAACATCTTAATGTTGTATTTATATGTTGCTAATAATTTTTAGTTTAGAATTTTTGTTTAGATTTTTCATACGAGGAATTATCAAACATAACGAAGTTAACGAAAGGACTAAGCGCAAGCGTTGAAAAGTTGGAAAGAAAACAAAGTGGAAGTTTACGTCCACCTTGCGGACGCCAGGTGTGAGAGGACTGCTGGCCGCAAGGTCCCGTATAAATCGAATCGGGCGTGGTGTGTCGGACATGGGGAATGAATGAAGGAATCCCAACGCTTTGTTGTCCACCTTGCGGACGCAAGGGTGTGGGGACACTGCGGCCTTAAGGTCCCTTTATTAAAACCCTTGGGTAGCTTTCTTCTTGAATCACACACACGAAACTCTCATCTCTCTTCGAAAGCGGCGTGCGGCGGTCCAAATTCTTCAAAATTCCGGCGGATCTTCAAGAATTCGGCATAAACTTCAAGATACTCTCTCTCTCTCTCTCTCTCAAACCCTTCATCTCCCTCACCCATCTCCCATTACTCCATTCCAAGTTGAAGATTTTGAAGAGAAAGAGGAAGAAACCACCATTGTTCTTTGTCAAAAGATCGTCTCCACTCAGCTGCATTAACTCGGATCAGTATGCAAACTAGTACTTCTAACACCCTCTTTAATTTTATCGTGAAATATTTGCATGCTAGGGTGCTAGTTAATTTTAACGTAGATATATTTTTGCATGCTTTAGATTAAATTTTAATTTTAAAATTTTTAAAAATCGTACATTTTAATTGTTATATTTTTAGTTTTTAAAATTTTATCAAACAAAATGTTTAAGCGTAGAAATCTGGGTTCTTCATCCTCAGGCCCGGTTCGGAGGAAAAACAAAATTTTGACATCACCGGCTTAGTGTCGTGTCCTACAATCGGAAAATCACCAACAAACTCTCCAAGAAAAATACACCAACAAACTTCAAGTCCTTGTGCCCGAAAGGGATTCAAGGTGAAGATTTTGGTATTCGTCCCGTTCGATGGCTCGTAGGTGGGGGCTTGTTAGATTCTCCGCTTAGGGGCGCTTGCATAGTCCCTATTGATCGAAAATTCTACGCCAATGGCGACATTGGCATGGATGGCGGTGTGCTAGACACCGTTAATGTTAGAAATAAAAGTAGTTAATTTTTCATCTGAAAGCATTAACAACGGCACCTCAACTTTGCGGTTGGTCTGGAGATGATTATAACACCTCCGACCAGGTATCCTGTCGAGGTGGTGAGCTTTGTCATTGCTCTCCACGGTGTGGAGTGGTCCTATAACCGTAACCCACCCTATGGACCTCGCACCATGAGAGAGTCCTTCCTTCAAGACACGGCCAAGCCGTGTATAAATTTGTTTGTGGCCGTCTCATGCCCTCGAGTCACCAAAACACGGTGAATTGGGAGAGAGAATTCGACCTACACCATCATGACTAATGGGTCTATTGATGTTGGCCGTTTGATCAACGGCCAAATCAAGACCAATTAGAGGTAGGGCGAATGCGGGGTTCGCGTTCCGCATTTGATCAACGACTTGTGTGGGGGCAAGCGTGAGAATGCCCAGGCTCTGTGAGAATGAAAATTTGTCGGTCATTACTAGGGCCATTTTGTTTGAACATCACCGGCGTAGAGAGTGAGGGTTCCTCGAGAGGAGGAACCGAAGAGGAACGAGGATCACTCGTTGGGATCTCAACGGGTTGGAGGGCGTATCCTCCAAGCGATATGGTGAGTCGTGATTGGCCCGGATGCGTGCCGACCCGGTGAAATTTTCGGTTGGGCCAACGGCGTTGGACAAAATCTGTCCAACCATTATGAAGTACGCCACCCGAGGCACGATCCCAGGTTCATCCTCATTCGTTCGTTAGGTGGACCCAGCTATGTCCTTTTGATATTTGTCCTACCCCATCAATCCTCTCATATGTTCCTCTATTTTGAGGACAAAATAGAACTTAAGTTTGGGGGAGATTGAAAATTTTTAGGTCTTAGATTTGACCCTAGAGAATGGAGACAGGCTATGTCGTTAGGAGTGAAGAGAATTGCTTTTATTTGATGACCATTTAACTCTTCACCTATTTATCCTGTTTTATTTTTTCGATTTTCGGTGTTGCCTTGAA
>CM028377.1:121553485-121630978 GCA_013146195.2 Codonopsis lanceolata
CCAGAACGAAGAAGTACGCTTTATTCGCGATCGAAGAGGAATCTTTCCTAACTACTTCTTTTAATTCTAGTGAGCCTACATCGCTCAAAGAAGCTCTTTCTTTACCTACAAACAGGTGAATGGATGACTGCAATGGAAGATGAAATTTCCTCTATGAAAAAAAATCGGGTTTGGGAGTTAGTTGATCTTCGCAAGGTCGCAAGACTATTGGAAACAAATGGGTTTTCAAAGTCGCGAAAGGCGATGGATCAATTGACAAATATAAGGCACGCCTGTGGCGAAAGGCTTTACCCAAAGAGAGGGTTTAGACTATGAGGAGACATTCTCCCCTCTGGTGAGATTTTCCTCTGCTCGCCTAATCCTAGCGATAGTAGCACACATGGATCTAGAACTTTATCGATGGATGTTAAAACCCATTTCTCAATGGAGAACTAGATGAAGAGATCTATATGACTCAACCAGGGTTTTGAAGTCAAGGGACAAGAGCGCAGTGTGCCGACTCAAACGCTCCATTTATGGTCTCAAACAATCATCTAGACAAGGGTCATATAACCTCAATTGGCTTTGTGATGATTGAGGAAGACCATTGTGTGTATGTTAAACCATCCAAGAAAAAGATCTTGATTCTCTCATTATATGTTGATGACATCCTACTAGCTGAATGACATGGAGATGATAAATGCCACTAAAGAGTGGCTGCTCAGGCTTTTCGATATGACATTTGGGTAAAGCTATGTGTTTGAGTAAAGTCATTAGAGATCGCTCGAAAAGATTTCTTGGTTTGTCTCAAGAGACTTACATTAAGAAAGTTATCGAACGATTTGGCATGACTAACTCAAAACCCGTTGTCACCCAATGGAAAGGGATGTGTCCTTAGTACAAACCAATGCCCTAAGAATGAAGAAGAGAAGAAGAGAATGTCTACGACTCCATATGCAAATGCGGTAGGAAGCTTGATGTATGCTATGGTGTACTCGGCCGACCTATGCTTTGCAGCTTGGGATGTTGAGTCGATTCCAAAGTAATCCCGACCTCAACACCGGATGGCAGTGAAGAGGGTTCGCATATTTGGTGGAACCACAAATTTAACCCTATGTTACCAAGGTGGTGATTTGAGCTTGAAAGGTTTCACCGACGCCGATTGGGCCGAGATGTAGATGGTTATAAATCTACTTCGGCTACGCTTTCCTCCTTGGTGGTGGAGCTATCTCTGAGTAGCAAGTTTACGACTAGCACCGCCCCTATCTACGATGGAGTCGAGTACATGGCTTGCTCCGCGGTTCAAGAAGTTGTGTGGTTGAGGAGTTTTCTTCAACATCTTGATGTTACGACGCATGTGGATCGCCCCAGTAGTCATTGCTTGTGATAGCATGGCAGCTTTAGGTTACACTAAAGATCCCAAGTACCATGGGAAGACGAAACACATTAACATCAAATATCATTTCACTAGAGACATGGTTGCAGTAAAAGAAAGTTGTTCTAGAATATATTCCTACTAGAAGCATGTTAGCCGATTCTATGACTAAACCTCTAGCTAGAGAGATCTTTCAGATCACATGTTGGGTCTAGGCTTCAGAGGATTTGACTTTTATTCTCGAGAACACTTATGTTGACATTTGATTATTATTCATTATCGCTTGAATAAATTGCGCTTTCATTTTATTCTTTTTATATGTTAATTGGATATTTTAATATGAAATGTGTGGCATATATATTTTGATTAAAAAGATGTCGTGGATATTGAATTGGCCCTCTCACACGGTAATTCACCTTGTCGCCAGTGGGCGAGCAAGTTGAGATAGTAAAAGTTTTTGGTACCTACAAAGGGGGGTACGCAAATGACATTACATTTATCGCCTTGGCATACGCCAAGATGAGACCTTTATAAGGTCGACTTTATATCCCAAAGAAAGTCCGAATGTGAGATCTTAAAAGAGAGTCACTAGAAGAGTGATCGCTTAAGTACTCAGTTAGACGCCGGGGCGGCTAGACTAAGGTTCGATGACGCTTGAGCATGACATGCCTGCTTCGGTGGGAGTTCCGCCATAACATACACTTCATACCGTATGTGACTATAATGCGACTTTAGAAAGTGATTGAATGATCCCCGCTTCATCACTGTGAGTTCTAGTGATCAAACCTGCATCACAATTATACCCTATGTGACTTAGAACTATATCATGAACTTGGGCGTTGATGATGCTACTTTGGCATGCCGACCACCAAGCTATGCACATCTGATCCTACAGACATTCTTTGAGGAAGCGATCGGCCAAGAGTGATTAATATGAGTGTAAGGAAGATAGTATGATATGCATCTTTATTTTTGTGTTTCAATGCCATGGCGATCATATTGAACATACGGTTCAAAGGTTGATCTTGATACACAAACATATTGAGTTTTAGCACCGCTCTTGAGGGATTGAGGATGCTTAAATTGATGTATATATACGATGCAGGGGTATAGACGAGTTTTGTTTTCTAACGAGGACGTTCTATCTTTGGTCGAGATGGTGATTTGGTATAGCGCTCCACCCTTTATCTTTCTCGTCATGTCGCACGCTTCACTTCCAAGTATGAAGAGCGTGTTTAACGGGTTTTGATGATACGATGTGGTTAGAGAGATGGGTCCATGTGTGCAGTGGGAGATGTTGGTAATTGGGCTTGCGGCCGATTATTTAGTCCCGCCCATGGAAATAATATTTATATTATTTATTGGTTAAATAGAATCCTAATCCAATTGGGTTTAGGATTACTTAACCTACAAGAAATAAGTTTCTTGTAATAATATAAATAGGGCAACAAAAGGGATAAAACCCTAATCAGTATTTCCGGAGAACACGTCTCCTTAGAGAAGCCGCCCTCTTCCTCTCTCCCTAAATCGATCTCACCAAAATACTCCCTCTAGCCTAACCATCAAGAGGCTTGGATTTGCGGTGTGAACCAGTATTGATATCCGTGCCCTGTGATATCAATCCGACGAGAGAGACTTGCAGGTCTGTGGATATTGGTATACGAAGATCGTAGCCCAAGCGTAATTCTTCCGCTGCGTACAAGGCTCCAGTTCGCATAAAATTAATTCGTGATTACTGTTTTATTAGCGAACCTGTATGATATATGATATGATATATCCTTCAACTTCTAATAGTTGGAGGGTTCTGTAGTTGGATGCATTGCTTGATCCGTTGGTTAAAAGATTGAATGAAGATCTTGTGTCTTGAATGATTCCGAAGTTATGGTCGATTGATTTGACATGATGTGCAGACCTGAATTGGTGATAAGTGTTTTTTGTCTTCAATCTGTTGAAGTTCTTGAAGACCGGCATCAAGACATGCAAGAGGAAATGTTCAATGGATAATAATGAAGGCACATACATTATTGTGAATCTTCTGAGTTGGCATGAAGATTTGATGGTTTCTCTCTGTTCAGTGGTTTCTTTTGAGTAGTAGACTTGAGGCACGACAAATATAGGAGATATCTTCTTTCATTGAATTCTGTTGGAGTTTAAGTTTTGTTGAACAAGGAACTAGTCACACTAATCCACTATTGATTATTGGTGTCATCATAAGGTAGGACTAAGACTCATATGTGTACATGCAAGGACATGACTCAATGTAAGACCTATAACAAGTTCAATGAGTGGCCACATTAATCAGTACGCGACCCGTTTAGCCACTCTTGAAATATGTTATTATAAAGGGAACACGCAAATCAATATGTTGGAATACGCTCGGCCTCGTTGTAGACTCTAAAAATATATGTACATAGCTGCCACCTCTATTTTAAGGCTAAACAAAAAAAAACCCCAAAAAATACCAAAAATGCGGGTTCGGGGGCTAAATTATGAGTTGGGAAGGGGTTAGGCACCCAACTTGCCCTTTCGATCTCACAATGGGTTTGCAAACATGCTTGATTTATTTTTATATTCTTATTTAATATATATATATATATATATATATATATGGAAAAGAAAATAAGATTTTATTTATCTAACAAAACAAACAAAAATGAAAAAAAAAACGAGACAAATAAATAAAATGGATATTAAATAGGCTAATCTATAAACAAAATTATCATAAAGAAAAAGAAAACAACTATTTATATTTGATGTTAAGACAAAAAACTAACTAAACTAAAACAAATTAGCTTATTTACAATATGTATAAAGAAAAACTCAACTAAATAATATGACTAATTATATTATGCTAAAAGTTACAAACAAAAGGGAAAATAAAATTTAATATATATATATACATTTTATTTATACGTTTTAATAGCTACGGGAACAAAATAATACGTCGATACCTATCTCTTGAAGCGTGAGTATCTGAACCTGGTACGCCTAGGCTTAGGCAATCTATGAGTGCTTCCCATGTCCTTCCAAGAAAGGAAGGTTTTTTGTTGTTGTTATTATTTGTTGTTGCTGTTGTTGTTGCGTGTGTTTTAGCAGAATTTCAACAAAGTAACGTTGCTGGGTTTTTGTGGCACTCCGACCCGGATTCCAATGTGAAACCCCAAGTCGGACCGCCCAAATATAAACAAGTAGGCATGCGCAAGTAGGAATATAAAATTTCACGTGGTGCAACATCGCATACAATAACAACTCGGCTACACTTGACCGGAAAATAACAGAAAATAAACAAGTCTTCGGTGACATTACAGCCGGAACCCAACAACTACTACTACAATTATAACACATGCATATAATAACCTCAACGGCCACAATATGTCGGAGACAACAACAACAATACTATAAAAGAGTAATAAGCGGAAGAAGATGTGATGAACCATAATCATATAAACAAGCTCGACATAGAAGTCGGTGAACAAAAGATTATAAGTCTAAAATATTCAAGTTATACAACAACAACAAAACCTAAGTCAAGTCTAAGTGACTTGCCTCCCATCGTCCTTGCCAAAATAAAAGTCTAACTACAAAAGTCCCAAAAGAGCAACCTTCGAGCTCACAAGTAATCAAACACGGGTACGGCGAATCTAGCGAGAACCGTCTCCTTGGCTCGGATCTAAGGAAAACAAAACAAACAAATAGGGTAAGTCATAAAAACTTAGTAAGTTACTAAAAATGCATGTTCATGTCATAGCATAGCATTTATCACGATTAATGTACATGTTCATCATATAACACTTAGCACATTAATCACGTAAGTGCAGAAAGTAAATCATACGAGTAGGATATGATATAGGCCCAGCCGCTACGTAGCTCCTGCAATAAACTGTGTTAACTGGTTTGTGCCATCGGTGTTTTGTGAATTCATCGACTAGTATCGAAACCGCCTCGATTTAATTAGCAAGCCATTGCGGCACGTATTGATACGGCAAAGGGGCTACTTCCCCACAGCGGCCCACAGTGGAGGCGTGTGTGAGGTCCCGGGTGCGGTGATCCATAGCGATCACGAATATCGTAATTCGTGAAGGCGATGTATCGTCCCACCCTGACGTATAAAACAAACCAAATAATGCCAGTTGGACTCAATGTGATGCACAAGTAGATATTTACTCGTCATAAACAAACAAGGATCGAATTCGACAAGAGCGAACTCATCCGGTCATGTAGGCTATTAATTTCTACCATAATTCATGTCAAGGCACTTAATTGCTCAAAACCCAACAATCACAACAACTTTATTGCACATAAATAGGTTCAACTTATTTGAATAAACCCAATCAAACGGTGTCCAAATTTCGTAGGGATTGAAAGTGGTGTTCAACAGGTTCAAAACTTCCCTAGAGTCGACTCCATTGAGTCTTTACTACACATTCCCAATTTTGGGGATTTGAAGCTATGTGCTTCCCAAATCAACCTAGGTCCATTACTAAGTTCAACTAGGCTATGAGTACACCAAAATACCACAATGTAGTTTACATTCAACATAGAGTCCAATTAGGGGATAGAACACATAACAACATACCAACATATCATGTAGGCTATAATTAGAGTACTTTCATATGGCACCATTTCAAGCAACTAGTATCAATAATGCTTCTAACATGTTCATAATCTTAAATACACAAGATGAAAGAGTATGTCATTCTCTCATAATCATAAAATCATCCTACACATGCTCCTACTAAGTTCACAAATTAAAATCACAAGATGAAGGCATATAAAGCAAGCATGTGTACTTATTGACCGAAAAAATCATAGGTTTTGTTTCCTTAGGGTCAATGAGAACTGAACAAGGAAGAAGAAGAGTAACTTACTTGTATACTACACACAAGAAACCAAATAAGAAGATTAATCGGTTGGAAATGCTCTACTCTTCAAGTTCTTTACTTCTATGGAGGTGGCTTGAGCAATGGGGGAAGGAATCATGGAGGACCAAGAGAGAAGCTTCAAGGAGCCATGGAGGAACCTTGGGGAAGATGAATCCCGTTTTTGGAGAGAGAGGGAGGGAAAGTGAAGTCAAAACATCAGATTTGTGGTGTTTAAGGGTAGGAAAAGTGAATGGGACAAGTGTCACAATGTTGAGGTCCTTTAAAATCTGATTTGGGCTTGTTTAATCCCCTAATGCACTCACTAGTACACACTTAAAACAAGTTACTAATGTTAGCTTATAAGTAATGAGGGTTAGGGAGGTTTAGGTGAGGTTTAGGTAGGGTTTTGGATAGGGGTTTGAGTGCACAATTCGTCAAAGATCAAAATAGAGCATTCCAGTCTCGGGGGACCATGCGGCCGCATGGCCCTCCATAGCATGCAACTGCATGCTAGCTACCTCAGCAACACACAATTCTCTGGAGACCTTGCAGACGCAAGGCCATTTAACCTTGCGGCCGCAAGCCTGGCAGAACCAAAATGGCTTGAAAAACAACCCTAAAGACCCCCAAACACTTAGCCAAATCAATGAGGCTTCAAACGTCAACAAAAATGAGTCTAAAACTCACCACAAACACTCTCAAACAACACTCAAACAATCCGAACGAAGGAGGGAAAGAAGGAGAACTAAACGAGCGATTCAAACGACGATTCAAAAAGCATGCAAACACGATTCTAAGCATATTAAGAGCTTTATGAATGACTTATAAATGATTCTAAAACATATATAAACTAAGTAAACATGCTCATGAACATCAAGAATGCATGAAGGCAAGCACACAATGCTCATGCAAGAATCCGGGGTGTTACACTCTCCCCTCCTTTAAGGAACTTATTCCCTAAATTCTTACCAAGTCCCTCAAACAAGTGTGGATACTTGTCACGCATCTCTGCTTCTGTTTCCCAAGTCACTTCCTCAATGTTGTGATTTTTCCAAAGGACTTTAAGTAGTGGAATCCTCTTGGTTCGTAGCACTTGCTCTTTGGTATCCAAAATCCTTACTGGTTTCTCTACGTAGGACAAATCCAGTTCAAAATATATCTCCTCATACTCAAGAACATGTGATTCATCCCTCATATACTTTCGCAACATAGAAACATGGAAAATTGTTGATTCTTATGTTAGATTTATATCTGTTCAATTCATTACATTAGATTTATACTTCAGTGGTTAATCGGGCTGCATATCGATTAGCGTGGCAACTGTGTATAGAACTTTGCCTAGTATAGTTTTTATAGGACTTTACAGGTTCAGCGGAAGACCTCTTCAAGCTTCACCGGAAGACCTGCTCAAAGCCTACAAACGGCAGATCTTGTGTTCACCTGGTCTCTCATGACGTGTCCTATCCAACAATGACTCATTGGATTAATTCAAGCTTATCATTATCATTGTTTGAATTAATCCAAGACATTCCCTGACATATCAAGTCGCCGAAAGCAACTTTCCGAAAAGCAGGAAGACTTTTCGTCCCGAAATGGCAGGGAAAAGCGATCTGCCTCCTACTCGCAACAACTCTCAGATCTGACACCTAAATCGCCCACCTTTTTGAAGATCTCAGAAATCATTCATTGCTCTAGATATCTGTGAAGACGAAAATCCTTGACTGACAGCCCCATGCATTTAATGCATTCATAAAAGAGCTGTTGAAGTATTCGTCTTCTCCAACGGATCTTTTGAAGTGCATCTGCTATAAATACTGCCATAAAAAACTGGAGAAACAAAGCACTGAAAAGAATAAATCGAACACTTAAAGAATTGCTCTGAAACTCCATAACTCCAAGTCTTACAGCTCAGTGCAATCAAGAGATCCTCAACAGATCTAGAAGTCCTCGTCAACAACAAGAAGTTGTTTATCAACACCTATTGTTTTATCTTCTTGTTGTTTACATTCATTAACTATATTGCATCTAATTAAATATCTTGTATTTACAGATATTTAATTCCCTAGACCCCAAACACAAGTCAATATTTTGTACACGATCCATTAGGGATATTATTTGTAATTGATCTAGTGGAAAACATAGTGCACTATTTAAATCCAAGGTTGACTGCCTTGGTGGTGGACGTAGCACTCTTTATAGTGTGAACCATCCCAAAATACTTGTGTTATTTCTTACTGTTTGTCTGTTATTCGAACTGATTAATACTTTGATTATCTTTATCTATTTACAGCAGAACTTAAGTAACTTGTAAAAGGTCTACCGGTAGTCCTTATCGGCAGACCTGGAACAACTACTTTGAAGGTCTTCCGCTACTTCTATCTTTTCAATAGATTGCAAGTACCCTTCAAAGAATTTACTTAAAAGTTTTAAGTGTTTAATAAGCTATTCAACCCCCCTTCTAGCTTATTATTGTGCCCTTTGGGACCCACAACGTTATTAATCTCTGAGAGTGAAGGTGGCAATGCAACTCGATATGCTAAGGACCCAACTCTCTCAAGAATCTCGAACGGGCCAATATATCTCGATGTAAGCTTCCCTTTCTTACCAAATCTCTTTGTACCTCTCCTCGGTGTCACTTTCAAGATTACATAATCTCCCACTTAAAACTCAAGATCCCTTCTACGATTATCCGTGTAACTCTTTTGTCGACTTTGAGCGGTGCGTAGCCTGTCTCTAATCAACTTCACGCTCTCAACCGACTGTTGCACTAACTCGGAACCCCAAAGTTTTGCCTCTCCAACTTCGTCCCAACAAATAGATGATCTATACTTACGCCCATACAATGCTTCATACGACGCCATCTTAATGCTCTTTTGGTAGCTATTGTTATACGAAAACTCTGCCAAGGGTAAATGAGAATCCCAGCTTCCTTTAAAATCCACGGCACAAGCTCGAAGCATATCTTCCAAAATCTGAATCAATCGCTCGGACTGACCATCCGTTTGAGGATGAAAAGCTGTACTGAATTTCAAATCTGTTCCCAAAGCCTCCTGCAACGACCGCCAAAATCTGGATGTGAACCTCGGATCTCTATCGGACACAATGTTCACTGGAACGCCATGAAGTCTCACGATCTCCTAAATATACAAGGCTGCCAACTGAGTCAACGAATAAGTGATCGCAATCGATATAAAGTGTGCAGACTTAGTCAATTTGTCAACTATAACCCATACTGCATTAAATCCTCTACGCGTGCGCGGTAAACCTGTCACGAAGTCCATGGTAATGTGCACCCATTTCCATTCTAGAATATCAAGTGGTTGTAGAAGTCCCACAGGTCTTTGATGTTCAGCCTTAACCTATTGGCAAGTTAAACACCTCGATACATACTCCGTAATTTCCCTCTTCATACCTTTCCACCAAAACTATCGTTTTCAAGTCTAAATACATCTTCGTGCTCCCAGGGTGAATGGTGTACCTCGCTTTATGAGCCTCATCAAGAACTTGCCTCTTCAACTCATCATTAGCAGGAATGCAAATTCTTCCTCGAAATGTCAAAGTACCCTCATTATTAATCGCAAAATCAGGTGATACATTCTCAGCCAATCCATCAATTATTTTCTTCAACTCCGGATCATTCCCTTGTGCTTCTTTAATCTTCCCAAATAAAACTGGCGTAGCACGAACATTCGCAAAAATCACACCTCTATCATAAACGCTAGGACCCCAATCTCGCAAGTCTTCCAACATTTTCCATTCTCTAACCATCAAACAAGACATGTGCACCTTCCTACTCAAGGCATCCGCTACCACGTTTGCCTTCCCCGGGTGATACAAGATGCTACAGTCATGGTCCTTTAATTTCTCCATCCATCTCCTTTGTCTCATGTTCAATTCCTTTTGGGAAAATAAATACTTTAAACTCTTGTGGTCGGTGAAGATCTCAAACTTAGCCCCATACAAGTAATGCTTCCATTTATGAAACGCAAAAATAATCACAGCCAACTCCAAATCGTGCGTTGGGTAATTCTGTTCATGGGTAGACAACTTCCTCGACGCATAAGCGATAACTCTACCATTTTGCATCAGCACACATCCCAAACCTTCCTTAGAAGCATCGCTATAAATCACAAAATTATCCCCTCCATTAGGCAAGGCTAAAATAGGTGTCGTCGTCAACCGCTTCTTAAGCTCTTGGAAACTAGCCTCACATTTCTCGCTCCAGACAAATGGTGTATTCTTTTGTGTCAATCTAGTCATAAGAGTCACAATCCGAGAAAAACCCTCAATAAATCTCCGGTAGTAACCCGCTAGACCCAAGAAACTCCGAACCTCGGTAACCGAACTAGGTCTCTTCCAATTCATCACCGCTTCAACCTTAGAAGGATCAACGGCTATCACGGTACTAGAAACAATATGCCCTAAAAATGATACTTCCTCTAGCCAAAAGGCACATTTATTAAACTTCGCATAAAGTTGTTTCTCCCGAAGAATAGACAAGACAATCCTCAAGTGTTTCTCATGCTCCTCCCGAGATTTCGAATACACTAAGATATCATCAATAAAGACTACCACTAAACAATCAAGATAGCTATGAAAGACACGGTTCATCAAATCCATAAACACCGCCGGTGCATTTGTCAACCCAAACGACATCACTACAACCTCAAAGTGCCCATATCTAGTGCGAAAAGCCGCCTTTGGAATGTCTTCCTCTCTAACCTTCAATTGATAATAGCCCCATCTCAAGTCAAGCTTAGAGTACACAACCGACCCTTGCAATTGGTCAAAAAGATCATCGATGTGGGGTAGTGGATATTTGTTCTTAATGGTCACCTTATTCAATTCTCGATAATCTATGCACAACCACAAACTCCCATCTTTCTTCCTCACAAATAAGACTGGTGCGCCCCAAGGCGACACACTCGGTTTAATAAAGCCAATCTCTAGAAGTTCTTGTAACTGAATTTTCAACTCCTTAAGCTCCGTGGGTGCCATCCTATACGGTGCCTTAGAAATCGATGAAGTCCCCGGAATAAGCTCAATACAAAATTCTATCTCCCTATCAGATGGCATAGCATGGTCGGTAGAAAATACATCGGGAAACTCACATACTAACGGAACCTCTTCTAATTTCGGTGGAGACTTCTTCTTATCGACAACACATGCAAGATAACTCGTACACCCTTGTGATAATAACTTTCTAGCCCTTAGAGCAGAAATAAAATGCAACCCACTCAATGCATGATCACCCACAAATGTAAATTCAGGCACACCCGGCATAGAAAAAGTAACTCGCTTTTTATGGCAGTCAACTAAAGCATGATAAGCACATAACCAATCCATGCCAAGAATAACATCAAAGTCACGTATAGGTAGAATTACCAAGTCCGCATGCAAAGTGTGGTCACCCACCGATACATCACAAGTTTTAAACACTTCAGATGCCAGCATATATTCCCCAAGCGGGGTAGACACTTCAAGCAAATAAGGCAAAGGTTGAGGCAGCACACATAGATTCTCAACAAAGTGCGAAGCAACATAAGAACGTGAAGACCCTGGATCTATGAGAACTCGAGCCTTATGATCAAATATAGAAAGAGTACCTCTTATCACTGCCGTAGACCCCTGAACCTCGCACTGATCCAGTGCAAACACACGACCCTGAACCTTAGGTCTACCATCCCCATCTCTCTTAGCCTTAGACTGTTGACCGACGCTACCCAACTGATTGGCCTTAAGCTTTGGACAATCTTTCTTCAAGTGAGTCCCGTCACCACAATAGTAACACTTCTCATTCTTTCCCCAACATCTATCAACTGTGTGTCCAGGCTTCTGACAGAATGAACAAATCATAGTCTCATTACGCGATCCTTGCTGCCCTGAGAAGAAGAAGTATTGCTATTCTGCTTTCCTGACTATGGCCTACCTTGGTCTTCACCTCTCCTATCTCGTTTGCCTTGGTATCCCCTCCTGTTACCTGAATTATTACATTGACTAGCATTCTGAGTAGACTGTCGTGCATTACTTGAATTATTCTTGCTTCGGTGCTCCTCAATATCCTGCTCCACCTCATAAGCTCGATCAACCACACTCCGATAATCAGTGAGCTTAAGTGCTAGAATATGCTTCCTAAAATCAGTCCTCAGCCCCTTAACAAACTTATGTGTTCTCCGTGCTTCAGTAGGAATCAAGTACGTACAATATCGGCTCAACTCAGTGAACTTCACAGAATACTCCGCTACAGTCATGCTACCCTGCTCAAGATCATAAAAATTTTTCTCCCTCTTGTTGCGAACTACATCCGACACATACTCATTTTTAAACTCCCTTTGAAAATTAGCCCAAGTAATAGGAACTTGTTGCATCTCCCAACTTTCCTTCAACACATTCCACCAATGCTCGGCGGCTCCCTTGAACTTGAATGTTGCCAACATAACTCTCTCTTCATCGGTACATCCCAACATAGACAATAGCTTGATCATCTCTTCCATCCATAACTCAGCCTCCCTAGGTTTCGGCTCCCCAAGAAACGCACTAGGTTTCAACTTAAGAAATCTTTCTAGAAGAGTGGTGTCATTCCTCGGTCTCAGTGGTGGTACTACCTCCTCCTGTCGAGGTGGTGCTCCCTTAGCTTGACCTCCCTGGCCTGCCCCTGCCAGAAAAGCCATCAATCTACGGTGTAGCTCTGCCATCTGCGCATCCAGACCCACCGGATTCTGTAGCGGTGGTACCTCAGCCTCAGGCTCGACCGGACCTCTCCTGGGTCTACCTCTACCACGGCCATTACCATCCCTAGTATTCTCCATCGAACCCCTACAAGAATTCACTCGACGTTAGAATCAACACACAAATAAGCAACCCACCTAGGCCATGGAACCTATCCTGGCCGATAGCTAACCTATAGCTCTTATACCAACTGTGGCACCCCGACCCGGATTCCAATGCGAAACCCCAAGTCGGACCGCCCAAATATAAAAAAGTAAGCATGTACAAGTAGTAATATAAAATTTCACGTGGCGCAACATCGCATACAATAACAACTCGGCTACACTTAGCCGGAAAATAACAGAAAATAAACAAGTCTTCGGCGACGTTACAGCCGGAACCCAACAACTACGTACTCCTACAATTATAACACATGCATATAATAACCTCAACGGCCACAACATGCCGGAGACAACAACAACAATACTATAAAAGAGTAATAAGCGGAAGAAGCTGTGATGAACCATAATCATATAAACAAGCTCGACATAGAAGTCGGCGAACAAAAGATTATAAGTCTAGAATATTCAAGTTATACAACAACAACAAAACCTAAGTCAAGTCTAAGTGACTTGCTTCCCATCGTCCTTGCCAAAATAAAAGTCTAACTACAAAAGTCCCAAAAGAGCAACCTTCGAGCTCACAAGTAATCAAACACAGGTATGGCGAATCTAGCAAGAATCGTCTCCTTGGCTCGGATCTAAGGAAAACAAAACAAACAAATAGGGTAAGTCATAAAGACTTAGTAAGTTACTAAAAATGCATGTTCATGTCATAGCATAGCATTTATCACGATTAGTGTACATGTTCATCATATAGCACTTAGCACATTAATCACGTAAGTGCGGAAAGTAAATCATACGAGTAGGATATGATATAGGCCCGACCGCTACGTAGCTCCTGCAATAAACGTGTCAACTGGTTCGTGTCATCGATGTTTTGTGAATTCATCGACTAGTATCGAGAATCGCCTCGATTTAATTAGCAAGCCATTGCGGCACGTATTGATACACCAAAGGGGCTACTTCCCCACTGCGGCCCACAGTGGAGGCGTGTGTGAGGTCCCGGGTGCGGCGATCCATAGCGATCACGAATCTCACATTTCGTGAAGGCGATGTATCGTCCTACCCTGACGTATAAAACAAACCAAATAATGCCAGTTGGACTCAATGTGATGCACAAGTAGATATTTACTTGTCATAAACAAACAATGATCGAATTCGACAAGAGCGAACTCATCCGGTCATGTAGGCTATTACTTTCTACTATAATTCATGTCAAGGCACTTAATTACTCAAAACCCAACAATCACAACAACTTGATTGCACATAAATAGGTTCAACTTATTTGAATAAACCCAATCAAACGGTGTCCAAACTTCGTAGGGATTGAAAGTGGTGTTCAACGGGTTCAAAACTTCCCTAGAGTCGACTCCATTGAGTCTTTACTACACATTCCCAATTTTGAGGATTTGAAGCTATGTGCTTCCCAAATCAACCTAGGTCCATTACTAAGTTCAACTAGGCTATGAGTACACCAGCCAAAATACCACAATGTAGTTTACATTCAACATAGAGTCCAATTAGGGGATAGAACACATAACAACATACCAACATATCATGTAGGCTATAGTTAGAGTACTTTAATATGGCACCATTTCAAGCAACTAGTATCAATAATGCTTCTAACATGTTCAAAATCTTAAATACACAAGATGAAAGAGTATGGCATTCTCTCATAATCATAAAATCATCCTACATATGCTCCTACTAAGTTCATAAGTAAAAATCACAAGATGAAGGCATATAAAGCAAGCATGTGTACTTATTGACCCAAAAAATCATAGGTTTTGTTTCCTTAGGGTCAATGAGAACTAGAACAAGGAAGAAGAAGAGTAACTTACTTGTATACTACACACAAGAAACCAAATGAAAAGATTAATCGATTGGAAATGCTCTACTCTTCAAGTTCTTTACTTCTATGGAGGTGGCTTGAGCAATGGGGGAAGGAATCATGGAGGACCAAGAGAGAAACTTCAAAGAGCCATGGAGGAACCTTGGGGAAGATGAATCCCGTTTTTGGAGAGTGAGGGAAGGAAAATGAAGTCAAAACATCAGATTTGTGGTGTTTAAGGGTAGGAAAAGTGAGTGGGACAAGTGTCACAATGTTGTGGTCCTTTAAAATTTGATTTGGGCTTGTTTAATCCACTAATGCACTCACTAATACACACTTAAAACAAGTTACTAATGTTAGGTTATAAGTAATGAGGGTTAGGGTGGTTTAGGTGAGGTTTAGGAAGGGTTTTGGATAGGGGTTTGAGTGCACAATTCGTCAAAGATCAAAACAAAGCATAACAGTCTCGGGGGACCATGCGGCCGCATGGCCCTCCATAGCATGCGACCGCATGCTAGCTACCTCAGCAACACACGATTGTCTGGAGACGTTGCGGACGCAAGGCCATTTAACCTTGCGGCCGCAAGCCCGGCAGAACCAAAATGGCTTGAAAAACAACCCTAAAGACCCCCAAACACTTAGCCAAAACAATGAGGCTTCAAACCTCAACAAAAATGAGTCTAAAACTCACCACAAACACCCTCAAACGACACCTGAACAATCCGAACGAAGGAGGGAAAGAAGGAGAACTAAACGAGCGATTCAACCGACGATTCAACAAGCATGCAAACACGATTCTAAGCATATTAAGAGCTTTATGAATGACTTATAAATGATTCTAAAACATATATAAACTAAGTAAACATGCTCATGAACATCAAGAATGCATGAAGGCAAGCACACAATGCTCATGCAAGAATCCGAGGTGTTACAGTTTTGATTTGAGTTTCTAGGCTTGTTGGGGCATGGACTTCTTGGCTAAAGTCTTAGTGGGGCTAGGAGGCTAGACAAGGCAGGAAAGAGGCTAGCTTAATTCCTGGGAGCAAGGTAGGAGGGCTTGCTTGGGCAAGGCTCAAAGGCTCCTTCTTCTCGGCAGCCCTTCGGAGAGAAAGAGGAGAGGAGAGGATTTTGTTGCGTCCAAATGAGGGAGCGGAGGCCTCCTTTTTTTATTGGAGAAAATGGCTGCGGGCAACCAACAGATGTGTAACTGGAGGTAGTAGTTTAAGATCGGCTTTGAAACCCCGACGTTTGCATGACTATTCACTGAAGACAAAAAGGAGCAGGAGGGCGCGACTCCCATGTACCGAGGGTGCAGCTCCCTCTCCTTCTCCTTTGATCTTTTTTTGTTTCATTTTGCTCCCCTCTGATTTTTGGTCCTTTTCGTTAAGTCCTGGTTTCCCTGAAATGTAACGAAAGTAACTTTCGTTAGTCAATTTAATTTGTAAATTATATATTTTAGGACATTGTAATATTGGGGGTACGAAATTGGGGTGTGTACAGATATGTTGCACAAGCATATCCTCAACAGAAATGCAAAGTGACATTTGTAGGGTCAAAAGTGACATTTTTATGCTAAAATTGACAATTTTAATACTAAAAAGTGATACTCCTCATTGATAGATTCAATTTGAAAACTAAAATCAACACAACCCAAAGATGATTCGTACTATAATACTCTCTCAGTCCTAAAATAAATAATATTTTAGCATAAAAAATTTGTCCCAAAATAAATGATGTTAAATGATTTCAAGAAAAAAATATTCATAGTTTGACAAAATTTCCCTTATTAATTACTTTTTATTTAAATGTTGTTTTGGAAACAAGTAGGATGATTTAAAGAGGGATGTTAGAGGAAATAGAAAAACAATCATACAACTTATCAACAATACTTGTAATTAAATAATTGTAGATAAGTTTTTATAAGTTTTCTTAATCTGTGTGTAAATTTCTAAGACATCATTTATTTTAAACGGAGGGAATATCAATTTCAAAAAACAAATGACTAATAGTAAAAGGATAACCTTATTTCACTGTTTTATTAAAAAAAAATTCTAATGCAAAATGAGTTTTTTCTTTTTCTTATATTTATTTTAATAAACTATGAAATTAATTTCTAAATTATTTTGTAATATATATATATACTCTATTAAATGTTAAGAGTTTATGGAAATACTGTTTTAAGTTAAGGCCGTTTTCATTTTTCAGCTACTTTTCAGGGCAATTTTAGATTTTTTTTTTCAAATTGCGGGCATGTCATTTTACCAAATTTCTAACCGATCAAGTCTCCCGTTTTTTTTTTCAACCACTAAATTTTACTTTCAAAATATTGTTTCCAAAATGCCTAGATCATCTCATTCTACAGCTTCGTCCAACAATTGTTCAACAGCTCTCTTACGTATTCTTCTAAAATTATTCGAAAATCACAATTGTTGCGTCAACTAATTAAATAGAGAAATTTTTGAAAATCACAATTGTTCGAAATTCCTAACTCTAATTTGTGCATAACTTAAAGTACCATACCAGGATGAACCTGGTCTAGAATGGAGGATTTTCAAAAGGCACGAAGACGAATGAGGAAGAAGAAGTCGAAACCAGTTTGCATCAAGATGCATCGATTGGAATTTGCGATGCATAAATTTGGAGTTCTGATGCAACATTATGAAATGAGAGATTTTGATGCATGATTGTATGTCATGCATAACGATCCACAAAAATAAGGCAGTTTTATTCATCTCGATGTTTGAAGTGTCTTTTTCTGGTTACGATAATTTTGAGGTATAAAGCGGTTGAAAGAATTTGAAATGGACTTAGCCCACAAATTTTCCCTATTATTAATATACAATTATTCATTGTTGGGTACCTATTTTCTGTGTTTGGAACATGTTTTCGAACCGATACTTTTTGTTTTTGTTTTGAGAATCACAAGAGATTAAAATAAAAATGAAAATATGAATATAAAGTTAAAAAAAAAAAAAAAGTGAACTAGATATAAAAGAAGGAAATTAAAATGGAAACAAGAAACGAGCTTACAATAAGATACAATAATTTCTTAAATAATGAATAAAATAACGTTAATAATCAATACTTTTATTTAATTTTGTTCATCAATAAAATTTAGAGAGTGTTTCCCCCTCCTTAATTAAAACAAAAACGTTAATAATTACCAAGTAAAGGGAAGCCCTTAAGTTCAATTTAAGGTATATCTTTCTTCTTCTTCTTCTTCTCCATCCGATCCCTCGACCTTTTTCGTAGTCCACTAAGTTGCAATTCCCATACCTCTCCACGAACACTGCCTTGTCTTCCAATTCCTCCAAAACCATAACCATCAACTGAATCAACTAAGCTCAATTCATAATCATACCTTTCCCGGGATTCCGGATCGGACAAAACCTCGTACGCTCTCCTTAACTCGACAAATTGCTCAGTGCATTCCTCTTTGATGGAAGAAGGGCAAACGTCGGGATGAAATTGCAGTGCCTTGCTTCTGTAAGCTCTCTTGATCTCCTCCAACCCAACATTTTCAGATGATAAAGAAAGAACTTGGTAGAAATTTTTAGTACTCTTTCCCTTTTGCATGGAAAACTCTTTCATTCTGCATGAAACCACAAATTTTTTCATGTTATGCTTAGATTTTTGCTTGTTAAACAAGGAAACAGTTCTCCCTATATCAGTATTCATTATCAACGAAATCTCCATCGACAGAGGAGTGTGTGTGTATGTGTGTGTGTGTGTTTAAGGTGAAAAAACATCGTATGATTATATATAGAGACGTTAATTGTTGTGACTATTTAATTTGAATTACAGCTTTGACGGAGACTTGTTGAACGCAAAATTGGCGGGTAGTGGGCAATTTTTGCCGCTTTTCGATTTCTCCTCCGTGTATTTGTTGTTCGCATCGTACGTGCACACGTACAAACGCGTTTTCCAATTTTCATCAAGGAAAATGATTAATCCATGTTAAATAGTACAAATATTTTTTTAAATCAATGTTATTGCTTGGATTTGGTTCCTAAAATGAATTACTCCCTCCGTCCCAGATAAATATTCCTACTTTCTATTTTGGGATGTCCCAACTAATGTTCCTAATGACTTTTGATGTACAAATTTTCTATCAATCTTCCTAATATATCCCTTCATTTAATACTATAATTATTACACATTCTAGAAAGAGAGAGAGTGTGTAATATGTGTATAATTAATGAGAGAGAGAAGGTGTGTGATGGGTATTATTGTCACAACATATTTTACATCCTATCATTAATTACATTTCTTAATCCTTGTGTTTTACTCACTAGGAATATTTATCCGGGACGGAGGGAGTAGAAGAGATTTTTTAAGGTCCCTTAAGACAAAAACTGGCGTCGTAATAAGTCTGGACGGATTAAAGCCAATTGGTCTCCCAGGATTATAGAGCTTATTTGATTGAAAATGTAGACTTCTGAATCAATCAACAATGAATCTAAACTACTGTTGTTATCTCTGTAATAGGACGAGAAGAAAATGAGGGAGAGAAAGAAAGTTTTGAGTCCGTAAAAAGACTTTTTGATTTCCTAGAGATTTTATACGACGGTTGGTTGGGAGTTGGGAGCAGTTGAGTTATGTCTGAAACACACACAATTGTCCCGTAACCGTTGGACACACAACTGCTCCTAACCATTAGAAAAAAGAAAGAGTTCAAGCTGAGCAAACAGCCAGTCAGCTATCCCGGCAGTAGCGACGCACGCGTTTGAACCTGCATTTAGTTAGGTCTTCCCTCCTACACAAAAGTGTAGTGGTCAAGGGCCAATTGTTAAGCTTAAACTTTCTTATTTATAAAGTAGAGTTTATTCCCTTATATTCTAAATGTGAGATTCCCTACTAACTACCTACATGACTTCTTCATTCAAGCCTTTATTGGAAACAAATCTCCAACAATTAATTAGCTACTTTAAATTAAACAAGATAAAAACTTAGGTAAGACGGTTTTACACAATTTTTTTGTAAGAATGATTCTTCTTACCCGACCCATCGTGTGTTGGTGGGTTAAGTTGTGAGAGAGTAGAGTTTCATCTTTCAAATTAAGATCCGTAAGACCGTTTTATATAGAGGTGGCAAATTTTGCCCGCCCAGACACGTCCAACAAAAAATGGGCATGGGCACACCCAACATTTTAAGTGGGCACAAATGGGTATGTTCTTTTAAGACCATTAATTATGATGCTAAATGAGCGCCCACTTGGGCACCTGTGCTAAAATTTATTCTCTTTTTCTTCAAATTTCGCTCCGATTTTTTCTCTCTCTGGTCACTTAATAATTACGTTTAACATATAACATATAATATTATATGTCGTGTGTTGGATCCCCCTTCCCTCCGCCCCCGATCTCACTTAGATCCGCCACTGTAAGCTTTTCGATCTCAAAGTAATCTTTTTGTAATTTATTGTTGTAACCTTCTCAAAGTAATTGTTGTAATTTGATGAATTCAGAGGTTCAAATTATCTGAATTCGTGAAATCATATTTTAACGTTCAATCAATTATTTTATCAATCAACATCAGTCCAACAATTTGATTAGCATGAAGCATTTAATTTTGGTCAATTTTACAAATTAGAATCTCTAAAAATTATTATATGAGAGAAAAAAAATTGAATGAAAATTAGCAATTGGTCGAGGAAGATCCTTTAAAAATTACTAATTTCATTTATATATATATATATATATATATATATAATGTAACGTCTCGAGCCCGAATGTCTAAATTTTACGCATGACCCATCGACTAGGTCACTAAACTCCTAGGTCGATTTAGATTTTAAACCTATTAATTATAATCACGCCTTAAAGTCTATAAACGATATTGGTGTCTAATGGTAGTGAAGTGGTCACTTACAATCACACACAAAAATACATATTTAATTTTCCTTTTTTTGGTAATATATATATATATATATATATATATATATATATAAATATATCACACCTTAAAGTCTATAAACGATATTGGTGTCTAATAGTAGTGAAGTGGTCATTTATAATCACACACAAAAATACATATTTATTTTTCCTTTTTTTTGGTAATATATATATATATATGGTTAGTTGTAATTTTTGATAAAATTTTGTAAAAAGAAATTATTTTTTTGTAATTTTTGTATTTATTTGATAAATGCATGTTAATTAGTAAATGGGTGCACATGGGCGTCCATGCCCATTTAGTACCCACCCATATATACTCATATTATTAAGGAGTAATTACAAGCCGGTACATTTTTAAAAATATTTTTTCAAATAAATCCACCTACTTTTTGAACATATCTTTTGGGTACATTTTTAGGGCAAAAATACATCACTGCCCTTTATGTGTATATGAAATTTTATTAAGAAACTTTTTCACAAATCCTTCGTTCAATCAAAGCCCCAACAGCCGGACCCTCCTTCTTCTCCGGCGAATCAACCCCTTCTTCCCCGCATCCAGCCACCGTCTCCACCCTTCAAAGTCCTTCAACCATCTCCATCAATCTCGCTCCCCTCTCTCTCCCCACTGTGACCACAGGCTCGCCGCCACCACGTCCACCCCCTTCATCTTCATGGCTCCACCGAGCGACCACCCATTTTGCCGGCGCCGCAAGCTCAACCTCCCCAATCGCATGCACGACCATGACCTGAGCCAACTTACCAGCTTGAATGTAGAGACCAAAACTGCAGCACACTTCAGAGCAAACCTAATCATCAATAAACCAAGTCTTCAGGGATCGGATCTGAGATATTCCATTTGATCCACTAGCTCTTGCAAGTCCTCACCCCAATCCGGAGTGTTTGCAACCAAATCTTTCACTTCAATGCTGGAATAGAAACGGCCTGGAGTAGGAGCGGCAATGGCGGATAGAAGCTTGTTGAGCCGGCCATGGAGGATGACTCGCTCGAGAGTAAATCTGAGATGGAAGATCTTGTCATGAAAATTGACGGCGGAGATGATGGGTGAGAGGGAGTAGGAGATCGAAGAAATGAGATGGGGAAATTGAGCGACAGAGAAGAGAAAATATCATTTTTCGGAAAATGGGGCCTTGAATGCTCTCTCGTTCTTGTTTTCTTGTCTTTTTCCGAGGATGATGGGTGATATGTTTATTTGTTTGGCATCAAAATTTCTGATGCCTGGCATCAGATTGATTTTGACATCAGGTTGATTTCTGATGTCTGGCATCAGGTTGATTTCTGATGCCTGGCATCAGATTGATTTTGGCATCAGGTTGATTTTTTGGTATCAGAGTTTTCATTAATGGCATTTTTGTCATTTGGCAAGCAATTTGTAGTTACATGAAATGTCTAAAAAATTGATGGTTCTAAATAAAAACATGTTTTCAAAATTATACCCACTTGAAATTCTCCCTATTATTAAATAGGGACTTACTTATCCGCCTATTTAAGCCCGCCACTCATTTGGGTCTGCCCACATCCACTCATATCCGTCCATTTACCACCTCTAATTTTATACGAGACTTACTCAATTAACAATGATTCATTATACAATTGACAATCTCACAAGGGTGGTAGAGCTCTCATACACGACTCGAGCCCAAATTCTGTCATTAAGTAAGAGCAATAACATTTTAGCTGATTTACGCAGTTTGATGTATTTTATTATTTTACATTACGCGTACAATTACTTGTCTTATGGCTAGTCTCTCTAAATGATTAGATCTATGTTACCTAGAGCGTCGTCAATACAATCGTAGATTAAATATTATGAGGCCGTGAATTATTAATACACTCGATCATATGTTACAATTTCTTTTTCTCGTCATTCACTTAAAATGAATCTTTCCCTTGTAAATGTGAATTTGAATTTATTTGACATTCATCCCATAATTAAAATAAATTTTGATAAAAAATATAGAAAATAAAAGAAAATTGAACAACCAATAAAAATAGTTTTAAAAATTAAAAATATTGTTTTTGATGTATCTACACGCTCAAGTAGAATGTGAAAAATTAGTATTTTTATACACAATGTGAAAAACTTTGATTGACATGTCATATCGACATCTCTCGTTAATCACAGCTACATTAAAGATGTTTTTTTTATTTAAAACAAATATAAATTTTATGTAGCGTCTAATTTCTTTCACATTTATACTCGCAGTGGTAATTCTCTAAGTGAGAAATTATGCACCTTAATACATATTTTTCGTAATCCTTTTTTGTATGAAAAGGTGATATACTTTATGGAATATAAATGAAATGTCTCACCAAAACCACATAGATAGAAGTTGCACTGATAATAGGTTTGTAAAATGATGCCCTACTACGACTAGCACAAATAATTATGAGTGGTTCCCTACCACCAATAATTATTTAGGGTAAAATTTTAGCCGATCTATTTTTAAAAGTTTATAACATTTTTAGTCATTTTTTTAAATTGTAAATGTCCATTTTTTGAAATATTGTTCAGAAAATGTAATCTTCTCTTTTAACAGCTCTGGTAAATACATTGGATTCGAAAATCACAATTATTGCGTAATAAAGGAGATAGAAGAAGAATATGGATGACGTGGTCTGATTCTTTATGATTTTGTATCCCGGTATAAAAATATCGAATTAGTGTATCGCGTTATAAATATTGATGTATTGCGGTGCAAAAATAGACTAGACAATTAAACTGATGAATCACAATTCAAACATTGATGTATCGCGGTGCAAAAATAAACTAAACAATTAAACTGATACATCGCGGTGCAAAAATTAATTCAATAAAATTGATGCATTGTTGTTCAATAATCAATGCACCAAATTAAACTGATGAATCGTTGTTCAAACATTGATGTATCGCGGTGCAAAATAGACTAGTTAATTAAACTCATGAATCATAGTGCAAAAATTAATGTAATAAAATTGATGCGTCGTTGTTTAACAATCAATATACCGTGATTCATATTCGTAGCGCGTCTCATGCTCATTATAGGTATCGTAGTTGTTTTGCATCCAAAAGTGTCTTTTTCAGTTTGAAAAAAAATGGAATTGGAGCGATTAAAATTTTTCGAAAGTGAACCAACCAGCAATTATTCCAATTACTTATGAGTGATAACCGGACTTGTACCATGCGATGGAATTTTAAGCGCAAAAGTCCATCATTATATGTTTAACCCGTTACAATGCACTTTTGGGGGGGACGAAAATACCTTTGAAGAAGGAAAGACGCACAGACAAAGCAACTGTCCCAATTTGAGTCTCGTTAAATTTTTTTGGACGTCGTTAAATTTTTTGTGGGTGTCGTTAAATGTGTGTGGGCGTCGTTCAAATTTTTTTGAGCGTCGTTTAAAAAGTTTGGTCGTCGTTCAAAAATTTTGGGTGTCGTTTATCAATTTCGGGTATCGATTCTCAAAAAGGCCTATGGGAGCCGCATCCCAAGTCCAGCCGCCCCCTTTCAGCCTCTTGGAGTCGCTCCCTCCCCCATGATGCCCCACCCCAAGCTTTTGGCCTCCTGTTCGACGCCCACATCGCAACTAGCGACACCTAAATTGTCAATTCCAACGCTTGAATCGCAATTGGATTTATTGTACGACGCCCGCATCAAAACCTCTGATACCCACATCGCAACAACCGATACCTAAATCGCCAACTCTGACGCTTGAATCGCAACATTAAGGTTGATATTATCATGTAATTCACGCGAGCAAATTCAAAATTATAGAAAGAAACAGACAGAGAGAACGATTGGGACTACTGAAGACATCTTAGTAGCAAATTAAGCATCTCATTTTAGAACGCTTGTTTTCTAGGGCATTGTCATAAGTTATGAATGGTTGATTTTTCTTTACAGAGTTGTGCATTTCCTTTCCTTTTGCTCATTACTTCTCCCTTAGTCTCAAAAACAAGTGTGATCGTCAAAAAAATGATCTCTTCTGTATTGCTTTAGTCTTTGAAATCTGTGTTCTTGTTTACTGCATTATTATGATATGATTTCAGTTGGTATAGAAAACTGTTCGCAAATGACGGAGATGAGGAAGAGATATTTTTAGAACAAAACTTTGAAAAAACACTTCATCGGTTGGAAAAAATAAAGAAAGTAGTGGAACAGTTATAATTTTAGAAAAATGTACCGACCAACAATTATTATTTATTTATTGACTATTGGGTGGGCCTTTGATAAGCCTAATTGATCGAGGCTTGCTTTGCGAGCCAGACTCTCGAGCTCGGGCCATAATAGAAAGGTGTTAGAGTGGAACCCAAGTCATCTCTTGAGCACGTAATAACGATGTCAAGGACGCACCGAATGGTATCGACTATCGGGTCTAACTCACGACCTCGTATGAGCAACGTCAATGGCCACCTACTATCAACTAAAACAATATCTAATAATTATAATTTTATTTTTTATGATAATATATCGCCATCGTGTTCATATAATATATAAATATTCTTAACACATACAAATAGGACACAAAGTTAAAGAAAAAAAGAAAGCCGTTCTATGTGATTGAATATGTCTACAACGACTACAACTATTTATTTTGTTTTTTTAAAGTTACAAAGAAAGTTCTCAAGCATCATAAAGTCAATTGGCCGTCTCATTGCTTTGTTAAAACTTTAAACAACTCCATTTGTTCCTTTCTGAATAAAAAATGTTGAAAAACCATAACCGATTACTCACTGAGACCTCACGTTTTGTGAAAACTCTCATCTCTACCATTGGGTCACCTTTTTTTTTAAAACCTATTATTCATATTATTTGTTTCTCTTATTATTTTTATTTTTTATTCAAGCATTACAAAAAATACTTCTACTCTTACATAATTATCATATATTTACTTACTAAAATCAAACTCGTTATTTTTGAAATAAAAATTAAACATATATTTTCTTCGAAAGTATAAAATACGTAATTCATAGTACCCAAAAAGTACATAGACTTACGTGTTTAGTGGTTTTGGAAATAATAAAAAATTATACTTAATTTTTTATTTTAAACCTAAAAAAGTAGAAAGTTAAAACAGGACACCTGATCCGTAGCCGACGGAGTAATTAAAATAATTATAAAACAAAATGATCCACTATTCAAATACAAGTAGGAAGTGTAGAAACTGATAAAGTTTAGGAATAATGGCATAGCCTTTCCATTGAATGAATCACCTATTTATAGGGAGATTTACAATTAGGGTTACACTAGGATTATACTTTGAGTAGGATACAAGTAACCTATACAAGGAAGGTAACAAATTAAGAAAGAACTCTACAAGGTAATTACCACTAATTACTAATTACAAATCAACAAGAATAATTAAAAGATATTATTCTCTAACATGCCCCTGCAAGATGGACGTCCGAGAGGAGAGACCAATCTTGTGTAGTAATTGATGAAATCGTTGGCGAGCAAGAGGCTTGGTCAAGGCATCAACCAGTTGATCGGCCGAGGAGACATGACAAACTTGCATAAGCCCATCCTGAACTTGTTGCCAAATGAAATGAAAGTCCAGAGCCACATGCTTCATGCGAGTATGAAAAACGGGGTTAGAGCAGAGACTCGTAGCGCCCACATTGTCACAATAAATGACTGGTTGAGTCGAGGAGGCGAGACCGAGTTCGCTAAGAAGAGATACAATCCATCGACTTCACCGCAGCTGGCGCCCACCGCCCGAGTATTCGCCGCCGAGGAGCGAGCTACAGTGCGCTGTTTCTTTGAGCTCCAAGAGATCGGGTTGCTGCCAAGATAGACAATGTAGGCACTGGTGGATGTGTAGTCATCCTTGTTGCCGCCCACCGCATCAAGAAAGGCATGGAGAGCAGGAGGAGACTGGCGATGAAGGAGGATGCCCGCATCAATTGTGCCACAGAGATATCGAAGAACTTGTTTGACCGCAAGCAAGTGTTCAGTGGTCGGCCTATGCATGAACTGGGAGAGTTTGTTGACAAGGCAACATCGTGCCGAGTGAGGGGATGAAGAAGACCGCCGACCATTGCTCGAAATTCTCTGGATCTCGAGAGAGCAAGGTGAAGAGTCAAGGTAGGTGAGGTAGCAAGAGGCGTAGCCACGGGCGAGCATCGGTCATGCCTGCAAGCGAAAGCAAGGAGATCGCCTATATACCCACGCTGGGAGAGCAGAATACCACTTGGGCGCTTAACTACTTCAACCCCAAGAAAGTAGTGAAGATCACCAAGGTCCTTGAGAGAAAAGCGATTGGCGAGCAGAGAAATGAAAGTCTGGACTGCAGCGGGCTGGTTTCCAGTGACAATGATGTCATCCACATACACAAGGAGATAGATGATGGTGCCCGGCAAGCGATGACAATGATGTGTCGCCCACTCGAAGTTTTTGAAGCCGAGGCAAGAAGAAATCGACGCAGACTCATTATACCATGCTCGGGAGCCGCTGAGACCATAAATAGCCTTGGCGGCCGACACACGTGATGAGGTTTGTCTTTATCGTGAACCTGTGTGGCCGAGCCATGAATACCTCTCGACAAACGGGTTGCCTTGAAGAAAGGCATTGTTCACATCCAGTTGGCGAAGATCCCATCCTTGACAAACGGCCAGTGAGAGAACAAGACGAACAGTTGACGGTTTAACCACCGGGCTGAAAGTCTCGTGGTAGTCAACCCCTGGTCGCTGGTGAAACCCTCGCCACTAGCGAAGCAGCTAGAGCGATCAACGGTACCATCACTGTCTCTTGATACGGTAGATCCACTTACCAACAATATTAAGAGCATCTCCCGAAGGGACGAGATCCCAAGTCCCATTCATGAGCAAGGGCATCAAACTCTTCGACATGGCCCGACGCCACTTCACATCCTCGAGAGCTTGAGTGACACATGTGGGTTCACAATCGACTGCCAGCTGAGCCGAAAGACTCATTTTGATCTTCGGTTTGAAGATGTTGTTCTTGGAGCGAGTAACTATGGAAGAGGTGCCGGGCACGTGAACGGGCAGAGGGCACAGAGGCCGGGTCGCCGCATGGGAACCAATGTACGGCACGGACTTGCAGGCATCGTGTGATCTCTCGCACGCATCGGTTGCCGAGGAGGGCTGAGCAACAGATACAGTGCAATCCTCGAGCAGGGAGCTGGTGGCCGAGGAGGGTGGAGCAGCGGGCACAGGACAAGGAGTAGGCGCAGTGATATCCTCGGTCACAGTAGCCGGGGTGGGAGGTTGGGTTGTGGGTGAGCTGAGATCAACCAAATTCTGAGTAGTGGCGAGCCACGGACGTAGGGGTACCGGAGCGGGCAGCCGTGTGTATGAAGCGCAGAGCTCGTGTGGAGGGAACCAGGGGTTCACAAATAGATAGCGGCGAAAGGGGTGTGCGAGGTGGACATGGGAAAGCGCGCACTCAACAAAGCGAACATGACGTGAAACGAAGAGCTTGGTGGTGCTCGGATCGTAACACAGATAGGCACTCTGAGTGAGCGAGTAGCCTAGGAAGACACATGGAGTGGAACGAGCAGCCAGTTTGTGGGCGGAGTAGGGGCGAAGCCAAGGGTAGCAAAGGCAACCAAAGGCACGGAGTTTGGAGTAGTTGGGCGGAGAGCCAAACAGTTTGTTATAGGGAGATAGGTGAGCTAGGGTGGGTGTGGGTAGACGATTAATGAGGTAGGTGGCGCCCTGGAAAGCAAACGACCGTAAAGGCAAACAAGAGAGGCACAAGAGAGAGAGAGAGACCGGTCTCAACTATGTGCCGATGACGACGCTCCGAGAACCCATTGTGTTCCGGGGTGTGAGGAGGCGAGGTGAGATGAGTGATGCCATGAGTGGACAAGTAAGCGGCCAAGCCAGTGTCCCGGGCAAGTCCCATGTACTCGCCACCATTGTCCGAGTAAAGAGTGACAATGTGTCTTTTAAAATAATTTTCGACTGTGGCTTTGAAGCGAGGGAGAGAGTGGCGACCTCGCACTTTCTACGAGCGGGTAGAGCCATATGTAGTGAGTGTAGTGATCAACAAATATGACATAGTATTTAAAGCCATCAATAGACGGAATGGGAGAAGTCCGGCACATCGAGTAAATAATTTCGAGCGGAAAGAAGACACTAAGGTAGATTGTGAAAAGGAATTTTAGACTTTTATTGCATAAACAATCATTACAATGTTTTTGTTTGATGCAAGTAGTGTCTCAACGAATGCCTAAACTAGCTAGAATCGATTGAATAGGTTCGTAGGATGGCCCACCGATGATGCCACCATGATGAGAGACTTTAGAACCGACACAAGCGTAAGGGCGAGCAGAGGAGTTGTGGTCGGCCATTCATACACACCATCTTTAGATTGGCCGCCAGAATGCTCCTGTCCGTAGATCCTTCACATGATGAAAAGAGGTTGGTAAGAACTCAATAGAAGTATGATTAGAGAGACAAAATTGAGATATGGAAATAAGGTTTTTTTCATGTCGTGAACAAAGAGAATATTATGGCAAAAGTGTGTGATGGTGTGTGAAGAGAAGAGAAACCAGCTTTGGAGATAGGAAGCCCGGCATCATCACCAATAACCATGTCATCCGTGCCCGTGTAGAGGTGTGAAGGTGGAGATTGCCAAGGTCGTTGGTAACATGATGGGAGGCACCAAGAAGTCCCCGAGTCCCTCGTAGAGGTCGCTAGATTGGCCCGAGGTGCCCACCAGTCGAGGAGGAAGGGGCAGCTTGGTTGTTGGTGGCAACCACCGGTAGATCTGACAATGAAAGCAACATGTGACCTTGTTGACGGCAACCTTGACACTTACCAAGATAGGGACGTTGGTGCCGAGGAGCATGTTGGAGCCTCGGTGGAAGGAGGCCGAGGTTGGGAAGAAGCCCGGCAGCATGCGAAGAAGAAGAGTGCCGAGGGCCGAAGTTGTTGTTCTCTGAGTAGCGAGATTGGCAGTGACCGGATGGGAGAAGGACGCGGCCGAGATTGCTTCGAGCTCGCGGTTGATGAGTTTTTCATGAAGCTCATCGAAAGAGATGGAGGTGTCACGCCTTCAACAACATCCACGATGTGACGGTAGTCATCATCCAACCCACCGAGGAGGATTTCAATGAGGTCTTCGTGGTCAAGCGGTTTGCCCTGAGCCCTAGTTCATCAACCCGACTTTTGACAGATGCATGTAGTGTACGGTGATCGATCGGGTTCCCTTAGTTGCTCGCTTGAGGTAATCTTTGATCCGCTTAATGTGACCGCGAAGTTGGGCGAGCATAGGTATGAGCCAGATGTCCTGTGCCTCACGAGCGACTGTTGGATCGAGGAACTGGGAGCGCATGTGAAGCCAACAAGAGCCCCAAAGAGGAGTTTGTCTTGGCGAATCCATGGCCTGGTAGTGAGGGTTTAGGGTGGGGGACGCCCTGGATGTTTGGGCATCCTTGGTAAGGACAGTGGGAGGCGGGCATGGGTGTGAACCGCCGTCTACAAACTTATAGAGGTCATAGCCAATGAGGGTGGCCTCAACTTGGAGTTTCCAAGCTATGTAATTGGTAGAGGTGAGTTTGGTGATGTTGTGGTGGGAGATATTGATGAGGTCGAAGGTTTGAGTGGGATCAAGAGGGTTTTTGACGTGAGAAAGTGGTTTCCGTTAGCCATTGTCAGAGGGTGATTAGGCGGCGGCTAGAGGAAGAGGAAGAGGGTTTTAGGAGCAGTGCTCTGATACCATGTAGAAACTGATAAAGTTTAGGAATAATGGCATAGCCTTTCCATTGAATGAATCACCCATTTATAGGGAGATTTACAATTAGGGTTACACTAGGATTATACTTGGAGTAGGATACAAGTAACCTATACAAGGAAGGTAACAAATTAGGAAAGAACTCTACAAGGTAATTACCACTAATTACTAATTACAAATCAACAAGAATAATTAAAAGATATTATTCTCTAACAGGAAGTTTATTTTACTATCATACAAATTAAGAAAATCAATTAGCTAACCCTACACTTCAAAGTAATATGTATTCATGTTATTTATGCACGACTCAATGCGAGTCCAAAAATATTCATTAGGGTTGCTACTTTCCAAATTATTTATGCAACGAATTTTGACAAATGTGATGTACTTTTACAAGCCGGCCAATGAGAACCACCAGAAGGTTCCTTCAGTCGTTGAGCGGTGAGGAGGGGCGGGACGTATTGTATAAGAGGGCTGAGGTGAAGGTCGCGTTGAATCTGCGCAGCAAGTTGACTCGTCAATCTATGACTTGGTTGACCTGCGGAGGCAGAAATTGTATAATGCAAAGAGGTTTTATTTGCGAGTTATGATCTCTTATTCCACGTAATGTTCCTTCTTATGTGCTACAAAACAATATGAATCATTACTCGTGTTTAATTTTTCTTGGTGGCATAAGGAGACGAGGGAGGAGGCGAGGAAGGCTTAAGAAGATGCGGTTATGATCGAACTCAAGCTCACTATGGCTCTTAGGCACATGATTGCTTGGGTTCATAGGCAAAATTAGAGACATTTTTTGTTTGGGACATACTTAATACATCACCTATAAAATGTTTAATATAGTACTTTTGAAAAAGGTTTTACCAAAATACCCTTTACGTAATTTAATTTTTTTGTTTTTTATTAAATTTAAATTAGCTAAAATATAATTTTCTTGTTTTTTTATTAATTTTAAATTAGCTAATTTAAAATTTACTCCCTCCGTCCCTAAATAATTGTCCTGCTTGACCCGGCGCACAGTTTAAGAAAAAGTAATTGACTTGATTATTTATATTGGTTTAATGTGTAGTTTCCATTAATGTCCATGTATATGTGGTCCATAATTAAAGTAGAGTGAAAAAGTAAGGGTAAAGTGGTAAAAGTGATGTTCTAAAAAGGTAAGTTTCAAAGTGGATAATTATTTTGGGACGGACGAAAAAGGAAAGGAGGACGATAATTTAGGGACGGATGGAGTAATAATTAATTTTATTTGAATTATGTTTAAATTTTTTTTAAAAAAAAACAAGTACAAAACCCACCCATTTGGACTGCTACCAAAAGTGCACATGGCCTGGGTTTGAGTTCTATGAGGCCCGTTACTGTTTCGGGCCGACCCAACCTGTTTGACAGCTCTACTTGTTTTACATGGGCAACCTTCTCTCTCTCACGCACACATGCATGGCCCTGAAGACGATGGGGGTGGGGCCAGGGAGTGGTGTGTGGGGAGAAGATAAATAGAAGAGAAAAGAAAATAATTTTTATATATTTTATTGTCTTTAGAGTAGTGTTTGTTATGAAACCAGAGCAATCTTTTTTGTATTTAATATTAAGAGATAAGTGTACCATTAGTTCCTGAACTTTGGCCAAGCACATCATTAGTCCCCAAACTTTCAAAAGTTTCACCACTGACCTAAGTAAGCCTTTTTTGCTCATCGAAGGTCCCTAACCCTAACGCTGTTTGTTTATTTCCGTTAAGTGAACATGTGTCATTCACATGCACAAAATAAGAGAGTTATGTGTAACATCATCAAAATAGGGGGGCAAAGTGAATATAAACTAATTTTTTCCCTAATCTATTCTCTGTTATTTCTTATTTTATCAGCCCTACATTATCAGCAGATTGAACCGGACTCTGGTCCTTCAATGGACTCTCTGAATTTCCTGGTTCAAAATCCCTAAATTCAACTTCATTATTCTCGTACCTACTACTATTATTCTCTTCAATTCCATTATTGAGCCTTGACGCCGTCCAATTCGTTCCCACTCTTTTGACCGATCTCTTCGATTTTGACTTCCTGTTACCGAAATCGAGATTATCTTCGGAATCGAGTGTTGCGGTCTCGCGGAAATCAACAACCGCACCGGAACCTGCACCACCGTCGTTAACGAGGTTGGTCAGCGGTCAGACCATAGAGGATTTGGCGGCTAAGGTGGGGTCCTTATGAAACCTCCAAGTTTTTGGCCGACGTGGATGAGAAGAATCCTAAGAAAGAGTAGCTGGTTGGTCCCCGATCTCACCTAATCGAACACTGGGACGACACTGTCATTTTGGAGCTAAACTTTGTTGTTGCACCATATGATTGTTGGTGTTGTTTTTACGAACGCTTGTGTTGGTCTCAGCTGTAAGCGGCGGCACAATTACGCTTGCGGAGCATAGCGGTGGTGGTGATGGTTGTGGCGGCCGTGATTGGGGGATCAGGTGGCGGTAATTCCGCCATTATAGGAGGGTGAAGTGAGCGGAAGAGAATCTATGGAGGGATTCTAGAAAGGAAAATGGTGTGCGGTTATTGAGTCAGTTATCTTCGACACTATCCCATCAGATTTGCTCTTAATGGAGTTGGGACTTGGGAAGTTCTTTGGGTGTAGAAGCTGACGGGATAAGTATACCATTAATGGGTCGAGATTGGGGATCGGGTTTGAGTTGGATGGTGGGCGAGATGTGGACGGGTTGAAATAGTTGGAAAGTGGGTCGAATATGGGATGTGGGTGGTGGTGAAATGTTGCTTGTTGTGGTGGGTTGGAGAGGGGTTGGTGGTGGTGATGGTTGTTGATGAAAGCGGAGATAGAATCGTTGGCGGTGGCGACGCGTGAATCGTACTCTTCATCACCACCGCTAGAGGATTGTAGACTACCACTGTTTGCATAATCCATTGCTGTTGGTGTTTTAGAGAGAGAAACAAATTTAAATTCTAGAAAGAGAAAGAGAGAGAGGAGTCAGTGTTCATACTTCAGTAGAGCATGGTTTTATTTTTAAAAATTTCTTTTGGATTTAAAATTTTCACATTACCCCCTTATTTTGATGATATTACACATAACTCCCTTATTTTGTGCATGTGAGTGGCACATGTTCACTTAACGGAAATAAACAAACGGCGTTAGGGCTAAGGACCTCCGATGAGCAAAAAAGGCCTCCTTAGGTCAGTGGTGAAACTTTTGAAAGTTTGGGGACTAATGATGTGCTTGGCCAAAGTTCAGGGACTAATGGTACACTTATCCCTAATATTAATTTGTTAAATTTTAACTTTAAATTTGTTTAAAATTAATTACTTTCTCTACCCCAAAGAAAAATAATAATCATATTTTAATGTTTTAAAATTCATTTCATCATTAAAGTTATTAATATCAATTTTTTTAAAGCAATTTTAGAGAAAAAAAAAAGTAAAAAGCTATCATAATTTTTTTAAAAAAAAAACTGTACGTAATATTTTTTTCGATGGAGAAAGTAAAAAGTAAGAGAAGATAATAAGAGAGAGAGAGATAAAATAAATATAAGAAAGAGAATAAAATCTATATATATATTTAAAGTTTGTGAGAAGCATTATGGTTATGCCACTTTATCACCTTTAGATAAATCTTCATTGTAAAACATACATTTGGAAGCTTTAAAATCTTTTGGTTTTCTAGCCATTAACTAATAATAATACATAATAATAATCAATATGATAAAGAGTATTAGTATTATTATATATAACTTCTTCTATTGTCAATAGTAAAATACTTATATTTAAAAAAAATTATAACTAACATTACTTCTAACCAATGTGAGATAAAACTCTTCAAGGTGAAATATTATTTCTAATGACTCACTTTTAACACCATACTTTATGTCTCGATATCTTATTCATCCAAAACTTAATTTGGACGAATAAATATATCATTTCGATTTTCTTGCCGAGTACAACATATTTGCACAATTACTTTTGCCAGCAAACAAATGACATGTAAAGAAATTCGTACTTCAAGTTTCAAAATTTCTTTCACTAAAACACTAATTTTTAATAAATATTACTCCCTCCGTCCCTAAATTATCGTTCTCCTTTCTTTTTTCGTCCGTCCCAAAATAATTGTTCAGTTTGAAACTTACTTTTTTAAAACATCACTTTTACCACTTTACCCCTTACTTTTTCACCATATTTTAATTATGAGCCACATAAACATGAGCTTTAAAGGAAAGTACACATTAAACCAATATAAATAATCAAGTCAATTATTTTTTCTTAAACTGTGCGCCGGGTCAACTAGGACGATGATTTAAGGACGGAGGGAGTATATTTTAAGTCTTGATATCTTATTCATTCAAAACTCAATTTGGACATATATATATATATATATATATATATATATATATATATATATATATATTATTTCGATACTCTCACCGAGTAGAACACATTTGCGCAATTACCTTCGCCAACAAACAAATGACACGTAAATAAATTTGTGCCTCAAGTTGCACAATTTCTTTCACTAAAAACACTAATTTTTTAACAAGTATTATACTTTAAGTTTTGATATCTTATTATCCAAAACTCAATTTAGAGAAATAAATATATCATTTTGATGCTCTCACCGAATAGAACACATTTGTGCAATTATCTTCGCCAACAAATAAATGACATGTAAAGAAATTTGTACCTCAAGTTGCACAATTTCTTTTATTAAAAACACTAATTTATCAACAATAGAAGAGTTGTATTCCACATTGGTTAGAAATTGATGTTGGTTTTAAAAGTACTATTATTAAGAATCAATAGAAGAAATGTATCATACATTGATTGGAAAGTGATGTTGATTTTCAAAGTCATTTGATAAAAACTTCTACTATTACTACCAATAAAAAATGTATATAGTGATGTTGATTTTCAAAGTCATTTGATAAAAACTTCTACTATTACTACCAATAAAAAATGTATATCTCACATTGGTTAGAAAATGATGTTGAGTTTAAATTATTTTATATTATTACCAATAAAAAGATGTATAACACATTGTTTAAAAAGAAAATGATAGATTTTAAAGTCTTTAGACTAAAAACTTTCACTTTTACAAAAGATGTATCTCATATTGGTTATAAATTGATATTTTTATTAAAAATACTATTATTAATTACTAATTGAAAAGATATATCATACATTGGTTAGAAAGTGATGTTGGTTTTCAAAGTTTTTTTATAAAAGACTTCTACCATTATAATCAATAGAAGATGTATATCTCACATTGGTTAAAAAACGATGTTGATTTTTAATTATTTTAGATTATATAAAAGACTTACTATTATTAGCAATATACGATATATATCACACATTTGTTATAAATTGATATTGGTTTTAAATTACTATTATTACCAATAAAATAGATAAATATTACATTGGTTAAAAAGTGATGTTGATTTTAAAAGTTTTTAAATAAAAAGACTTCTACTTTTATCATTAATAAAAGAGAAGAGAAGAGAAGAGATGTATCTCATTATATAGAAAGAGATGTTGGTTTTAGATTTATTTTTTTAGATAAAAAACTTCTACTACTATTACCTAATGATGAGATGTATTACACATTGGTAAAAGAGTGATCTAGGTATTAAAAGTCTTTTTATAAAAGACTTAATACCAATAGAAAAAATATGCATTTCACATTGGTTATGAAATTGATATTGGTTTAAAATGTTTTTAGATAATGTACATCGCATTGGTTACATAGAGATCCACATTATTTATAAACATATATTGATTATAAAATGCATAGATAAAAGAATTTTTATGTTATTATCAATACATGAGATGTATCACACATTGTTTACAAATAGATGTTGGTTTCAAAACTATTTAGATAAAATACTACTACTATTATTATTTTTATGTTATAACCAATAAAAGAGATGTATCCCACATTGTTTAGAAAGATATGTTGATTTCAAAAGTTTTTATATAAGAGACTATTATTTATTATTACTATAGAATAATGTATATCACATTTGTTAGAAATTAATGTTGGTTTTAAATATACTATTATTACCAATAAAAAAGATGTATATCATATGGTTAGAAAAAGATATTTGTTTTAAAAGTTTTTAAATAAAAGTCTTAAATTTTTATTACCAATAGAAATAAAAAAGAAATATCTCACATTATTAGAATATAAAAAAGTTTATCCAACTTATATGCCTATAAAAAAAATAATCAAAATAAAAAGGCAGAATATTTGTCTCATAGTTGATTTGTCATTGTCTCCTCCGGCCTTCCCGATGGCTCTACTTCCGATTTCTCCACCATCATCCGGTCATCCCCAACCTCACCCTCATATCCACCATCCTTAGTTGGTGCAGCTTTTCCTGAGAACCAAAGTTATTGTATCTAGCTTATTTGCCTACAAAAAAAATCCAAACTTAAGCATTATATGTAGCCTTTCAAGGCTTGTACCCACAATCCTTGATCCTACCAAGCTCCTCTAATATCACATTCCACAACCCGTTTATGCAAAACTTGTGAATCAGCATGTTAAGCAATTTCCCCATAACAATTTTGTCATCATCCTTAATTTCTTTAAGAAAATGGTCAGGCCATCTATTGTTATTGTCACAACTCAAAACATTTAGCAAAGCGTCATAACCAAGGACTATACCCAATTTGTTGACCATCTCATATGAAAAATTGTACACCTACTTCAGCATTTAGTTCAAGTTTTAACACATTAACCACCAACGATTCTCTCAATTTCTCCCTAAATTGCCTAAGGGATTTCTGGTCCCCAATCCCATCAGTGTTGTTCCTTCTTGCATAACATATTAAGTACACATCATCCGAAAACTTACTAGAGTCGACCGTTTTCATATCGGCGTACATAGAATCCACCAATATGGAGTCTTGAGCTCTCAAGTGTTCGTCCAGGAAGAAGCCTGTGATTACGTTTAGAAAGATTACCATTCTGACAGAAATATACCTTATTTTCAAATATACAGCAGGACATGCAAGGTAAACAACCGTTTTTCCACCCACAATGGAAGATCTGCGAACAAAAATCAATTTAAAACTGAGGTGAACTCGAACAATTCACTTCGTGACTTGTTTTTAGAGCTGTCAAAATTGAGCTCGGCCCATCCCACTCCACCCGACTTTTTAAGGGCCTGAGCCTCAAATTAGAAGGCCCAAAAAACCCGGGTCTCTTTGGCCAAAACTTGAAAAGCTCGAAAATCCTGAAAATCACAGCCCGATCATACGATTGACAAAGTTAAACTTAATTAAAAAATTAAAAACTAAAACATAAAACCTAAAAAGCAAAAAACAAAAAAAAAACATATCAGACATTCATTTAGACTACTTTTTTTGCTTTTGGTTAGATGAATTTATGACACCTGTTAAAAGGGCCTGGCAATGTAAATGTATTAGTGATAATAAAATCGTTTTTGTTTTAAGATCAACGAGATTGAATCTCTGTCCTTAAGACAAAAACTAGAAACCGTGATTAGATCTGTACGGTGTGAAACCAGTGAGTCTCCCAGGATATTGATCTTACGTGATTGAAGCTTGGCAGATCTTCAGTGCTCAATCACCAGCGAATGCAAACTGTTGATGTAATCTCTGTAGCAAGGGCAGAAGGGAGTATAGAAAAGAGTAGAATTTTCGTTACTGAAAACTAGGTTTGAAGGAGTATTTAAATGTCAGTTGGGATGACGGTTGGGAGCGCTTGAGGCGGTTGGTCGTCGAAAACACATTGAATCGCTCGCATTATGGTTGTCTCAAACAGCCACAATCTGCTCGACATAATCTCTCTGGCGGCTGAACTTCTAAACCTGTTCAAAAGGTTCACGCTGATGGGTCACACGCCAAATGAACCGGTAGCAAAAAGATAGGTTCAGTAGGCCGGCCGACCGACCGACCAACCAACCCAATTCTGGCCTGGAGGCGGCGCAGCGTGTGTTTGGACCTACAGCTAGGTAGGTCTTCCCTCCTATACAAAAGTGTAGTGGCCCAAGGGCCTGAAAGCAAAGCCTCAAAGCTCTATCTTATAAGGTAGAGCTTGTTTCATTTTGTTCCCAATATGGGATTCCCACATTTTACATTACATGACTTAGCTTTATTCAAGCTATTGGAAACCAAGTTTCCAACAATCCCCCACATTGAATAAGATATCATGTAAGTTGATGACATATTGATATTTACAGAGATACAACTGAGAGTAGCTAGAGTGGAAGAGGTGGCTTTTGGCTTTGAACCTTTCCTTATGAGTTACTATCGGGAAGACTTACTAATCAGTGACTGGTGTGTCTTGAACTGACTAGTGTTTGATGTCAACCAAGACAATAGTATTCACATAGCTGCCCTCAAACAACGTTTGATTCTACGTTTGTGTTCATTTTGGCCCTGAACGCTTCCTGGTTCTGTGAATGTTGTTAGAAAATTTTGCCTCGAAATTTACATAAGATCGGCCAGTCTTACATTCACATAGGTGATTTCTTATAAAGGGTGTATCCTGTCAGTACCCCGTTTGATCAAATCAAGTCATAAGAATCATTAAAAGCAGTGCTTATCCTAAACTGTGACAGGTAACACTAGTGTTTTCACCATAGGAATGAGTAGGAGTGTGAGTCTGTTAGTATTAACAGTGAGATCAATTAGTTTGGTTGTCCCTTTGAACCTAGACCATGGGGTTGCCAATCAACTAGGTGGGGTTTTCCGCTAAAGGTTCTCTTTATTTCATAGGCTTGAGGCCCATTCCCTTCGATGAACTGCATACTAACTCTCTGGACAATCCTTTAGTTAATGGATCCGCTAGGTTGTCCTTAGATCGAATATAATCGATGGTGATCATGCCATTGGAGAGTAGTTGCCTAACGGTATTGTGCCCTTCCAATGGCGGGACTTACCATTATACATGTTGTTTTGTGCCCTTCCAATTGCGGCTTGACTGTCGCAATGGATGCATATGGCTGGCACTGGCTGTGGCCATGCTGGAATATTTTCAAGGAAGTTACGTAACCATTTAGCTTCCTCAGCTGCTTTATCTAAAGCGATAAATTCTGATTCCATAGTAGACCTTGCAATGCAAGTCTGTTTGGAAGATTTCCATGCAATGGCACCGCCACCAAGAGTGAATACAAATCCACTTGTTGACTTGGAGTTGTTAGTATCAGAAATCTAGTTAGCATCATTGTATCCTTCAATAACTGCCGGATACTTGGAGTAATGCAACCCGTAGTCCTTAGTGTATCGAAGTTATCTAAGAGTCCTTGCAATGGCTTTCCATTGATCGGGGCCGGGATTACTTGTAAACCGACTCAATCGGTTAACTGTTTGCGCGAGGTCAGGGCGCGTGCAGTTCGTAAGATACATAAGACTTCCAATGATTCGAGAGTATTCAATTTGAGATACGCTCTCGTGTAGGTTCTTTTTTAGATGAAAGTTAGGGTCGATTGGAGTCTTAGCAATGCTTGTATCATCGTTGCTAAATTTCTCTAGCAGTTTCTCAATATAATGAGATTGTGATAAAACGATCTCCTCGGATGTTCTAGATATTTTAATACCTAGGATGACATCAGCTAACCCTAAATCTTTCATGTCAAATCTGCTGGCCAACATCTTTTTGGTGTCTTTGATCATGTTATTATTGCTACCAATAATTAACATGTCATCAACATAGAGACAGATAATGACGTAACCTTGTTGTGTATTCTTAGCGTATACACACTTGTCACATTCATTAGTCTTGAAGCCATTAGCAAGTATAACGTCATCAAAACGTTTATGCCATTGTTTTGGTGCTTGCTTTAGACCGTATAAAGATTTGACCAGTCGACAGACCTTAGTTTCATTGCCTGGAGCAATAAAGCCTTCTGGTTGTTTCATATAAATTTCTTCTTCAAGTTCACCGTTGAGGAAAGAGGTCTTGACATCCATTTGATGTATCTCGAGACGTGTAGTGCCGAAGGCAATTAGTAGGCGAATTGAAGTAATTGAGTAATGGAGCATAGGTGTCAAAATAATCAACACCTTCCTTTTGATTAAAGCCCTTGGCGACTAGCCGGGCCTTGTATTTATCAATGGACCCATCAGGTTTCAATTTTCGTTTGAAGACCCATTTACACCCTAGGGGTTTGCAACCTTTGGGAAGGTCGACGAGCTCCCGTGTGTGGTTTTGCATAATGGAAGATATTTCGCCGTTGACGGCTTCCTTCCATTGTGGAGCCTCGAGTAGACATTGCTTCATTGAAGCGTCGTGGTTCATTATCCACGAAACGTGGTCACAAAGTCTGGTCCAAAGGTCTTACTCGTGCGAGCTCGCTTGCTTCGACGAGGTTCATCAATGTCTTCATCTTAATGAATACCTTGATCAATGGCCATAGGGACTATTGCTTGTGAGTGTTATCTTGTTCGTCAATTGACCAAGGAAATGAGCGTTTTACTGAAGTATCAACTTTTAGAGGAAAGATAGCTTCAAAAAATGTGGCATTTCTTGATTCCATAACGGTATTCACCTCGATTTCCGGATTATCAGATTTATGGACTAAGAAACGATAGGCGCTGCTATGTGTTGCATAACCAATAAAAGTACAATCCACGGTTTTGGAACCGATTTTAACCTTTTTAGGTGGTGGGACATCTACTTTAGCTAGGCACCCCCACACTTTGAGGTATTTGTAGGATGGTTTTCGACCATGCCATAATTCATAGGGCGTTTTGTCCTATTTCTTGTGGGGAAGCTTGTTTAACAAGTAATTGGCAGTGAGCACCGCCTCCCCCCACATTTCGTCGGGTAGACCGGATTGAAGCAATAATGCATTCATCATTTCCTTTAAGGTTCGATTTTTTCTCTCGGCAATCCCATTGGATTGTGGGCTATATGGGAGTGTAACTTTGTGAATAATCTCGTGGTCAGCACAGAAGTCTTTGAATGGAAAAACATATTCGCCTCCTCAATCAGACTTAAGAATTTTTATCTTCTTTGAAAGTTGATTCTCGACTTCGTTTTTGTAAAGTTTAAAAGCTTCGAAGGCTTCAACTTTACTTTTAAGAGATAGAGATGACAAAACCGGTACAATCATCAATAAAGGTGATGAAGTATTTGTTTCCGCCATAAGATTCTATGGATTTTAAGTCACATAGATCACTATGAACCAAATCTAATGGTGTCGTGTCACGCTCGATTGTCTTAAACGACGTTCTTGTTTGCTTAGCTTCAACGCAAGTATGGCATTTGTTATTTTTATTAATGCGACTTGGAGGAATTAATTCCATTTTCATTAATCGTCTCATAGAGTCATAGTTAACATGACCTAATCGATAATACCAAATATTAAAATGCTCAAGCAAGTAAGAAGAAGATGGTGCTGTAGCACTTTTATTATCAACTTTGTTTGCGGTGTTAACCGTCATTACATTACACTTAAAAAGGCCCTCATCGAGGTAACCTTTACCAATAAAAACCCCACTCTTACTTAGGATAAACTTGTCCGACTCAAAAGCCAACTTAAACCCATGTTTAACCAAAAGAGAACCGGAGATCAAATTTTTACGAATGTCGGGAACATGAAGAACATTGGTTAGCACCAAATCCCGCCCACTCGTCATTTTCAGGGTCACTTGGCCTTTGCCTTCCACTCCTGAAGTAGATGAATTGCCCATGAAAAGCTTCTCCCCGGACGTCACCTTGTTGTAATGAGAACATCTTGGCATCGCCGCAGATATGATGCGTCGCGCCGGTGTCCACGAACCAGTCGCGGCCCGTGCCAACCATGTTTGTCTCGGAGACGACACATATCATGCTGATCTCTCCATCAACCATGTTGGCTTCACGCTTGACCCGCTTCTTCCCGCGGCACTCAGCAGCTTTGTGGTCGACCTTGTCGCAGTTCAAACACTTGCCTTTGAACTTGTAGTTCTTGTGCTGTTTGGGCTCTTCGGCAGAGGACTGCTTGTGCTTCTTGGAACTTTCGGTGGCGTGCTTACGCTTGTTGCCCCTCGGGTCTTGCTCAATAACGTTGGCCCCGTCCACGGTGAGATTGTTCCTTTTATCCGCCACCTTGTGTGTTGTTCAATCCGCAGCCTTAGGATCAAGTCTTCGAGAGACATATCTTTTCGTTTGTGCTTGAGGTAGTTTTTGAAGTCCTTCCAACCGGGAGGGAGCTTTTTGATTACCGCAGCAACCTGGAAAGGCTCGGGGAGTTGCATACCCTCGACTTCCAACTCATGCAACAATACCTGAAGCTGCTGAACCTGAGAGACAACAGGCTTAGTATCGACCATGGCAAAATCAAGAAAATGAGCAACCACAAATTTCTTATGACCGGCGTCCTCGATTTTGTACTTTTTCTCTAAGGACCCCCACAGTTCCTTAGCACTCTTAAATGGACTATAAATTTTATACAAGGAATTAGCAAGTCCATTTAGAATGTAATTGCGACATAAGAAATCGGAGTGCTTCCGCGACTCGATGGCAGCCACTGTGGTCCTGTCCGTCTCGTTAGGGTCTAGGACGGGGGCTGTTTCTTTCAAACATTTGGACAGATTCAAGGTGGTCAAGTAAAAGAGCATTTGCTGTTGCCATCTCTTGAATTCTGTTCCGTTGAATTTTTCGGGTCGCTCGCCATGATGAGCATGAATTGCTGGCGATAGGCTGGGAGTTGCAACAACAGCGGGCTGTTCGACTACAACAACAGTTTCCTTTGCTTTTTCAAAAGTAGTCATTGCTGTTTTTAGTGTAAACAGAAACAGAAACAGGTATGAGTATGTTTGTATAAGCAGGAAACAGATTAAATCTGTAAGATAAACAGATTATGATTGCAGAAACATGTATGCATCTGTTTGCATAAACAAGTTATATGTAGTTTCTGTGCAGGCTGAATGTATACTTCATACAACAAACTGATGCAGGTTAATTGCAGTAATGCAATAATTCAGTAATGCAGACACTGAATTTGTAACAAACATATTATGAAAACTGGAACATAAGTAGGTTAGATGCAGAAATTTCTGTAATAAACAGGTTGTGTAATGCATGCACTAAAAGCAGGCATCGAATACGTATGTGTTATTACAATGAGCATGAGAATACTATCTAAACTAGATTAAAGCAGGCAAAATCTGTAACTTAGGCAGTGTAATATGTAACAAAAACATGAACTAAAACTGAAATACTGTCAGGTTTAGCAAAACTGAAACAGATATAGAATCTGTAATTTGGGCCAGATTATATGACAGGAAATAGACTAAGTATGTTCTGTCCAGAATTATGCAGGATCAGATTTATGCAGTTTCAGATTAAACTGTTCAGGCTGCTAAATCTGTTTGTATAAACAGGTTCAGGTTATGTGCAGTTTATATGCAATTTCAGAATTTCTGTGCAGAAGCAAATGAAGTTCTGTAGTATAATCAGTTTCTATATGTGCAAACAGGTTACATACAGAAGGTGTGTTCTGGAATTTGCAGAATTAGTAATCTGTAATCTAAAACAGATTGAAGCATGCAGATTTCTGAAATTCTGTTAAACACAAACAGATTAAAGTGCAGTAATGAATCGGGGAAATGACAACAGCTTCAAACTGTTATAACAGTCTGAGTTATAAACAGATTGAACAGATGCAGGTTAAAAGTTGGGGTTTGAATCTGTGCACTAGTAACAGATTGAAGTATTTTTCTGATTTTGAATCAGGTTGTAATCTGTGGCCTGAATGTGAAATACATAATACAAATCTGTGAATGTAAACAGATAGATTGAAAATGTTTTAATATGTAACACATGTTTTAATATGTGAATACTAACAGTCAGATTGATTTATGGTCTGATTCTGTAACTTAAAACATATAAAACAGAAGCAGAAACAAACTGTTCCTTTCCAGAACATATTTTATAAGTTCTGGAATCTGTAATGTCAGGTTGTGATTGAACAGGTTCAACAGAAGGCAGAAATTTGAATCTGTAACATGTAGTTTCTGAGTTTATGTGCAGAAACAAAAGAAGTTCTGTGAATTTGTTTAATAATGCGATTCCGAATGTGTGAGCAGATGAAATAGAACCAGTTAATGAATGGTTCGAGAATACGTAACGAGATAGCATGCAAACAGAATTATAGTAGCATGCAGAATTCAGAACATGTTCTGTAAAACACCAAAATCTGTACTTTGGAAACAAAAACCAGGCCAAAAAGGTCTTTTTGTCTTAAGATTGTTAAAAGGGCCTAGCAATGTAAATGTTTTAGTGATAATAAAATCGTTTTTGTTTTAAGATCAACGAGATTGAATCTCTGTCCTTAAGACAAAAACTGGAAACCGTGATTAGATCTGTACGGTGTGAAACCAGTGAGTCTCCCAGGATATTGATCTTACGTGATTGAAGCTTGGGAGATCTTCAATGCTCAATCACCAACGCGAATGCAGACTGTTGCTGTAATCTCTGTAGCAAGGGCAGAAGGGAGTATAGAAAAGAGTAGAATTTTCGTTACTGAAAACTGGGTTTGAAGGAGTATTTAAATGTCAGTTGGGATGACGGTTGGGAGCGATTGAGGCGGTTGGTTGCAGCAGAACACAATCGCAGCGATTATGGTTGTTTGAAACACAATCGCTCGAACATAATCGTCTCTGGCGGCTAAACGCTGAAAGGGTCACACGCCAAATGAACCGGTACCAAAAAGATAGGTTCAGGCAGGCAAGTCGACCGGCCAACCGACCAACCAACCAACCAACCAGTCGAGCCAGGACGGGCGGCAACGGCGCGCGCGCGTGTGTTTGGACCTACACCTAGGTAGGTCTTCCCTCCTACACAAAAGTGTAGTGGCCCAAGGGCCTGAAAGCAAAGCCTCAAAGCTCTACCTTATAAGGTAGAGCTTGTTTCATTTTGTTCCCAATGTAGGATTCCCACATTTCACATTACATGACTTAGCTTTATTCAAGCTATTGGAAACCAAGTTTCCAACAACACCATATGATCTATTTCCAAATTATTGTTCTTTTTTTTGTTGAAACTTATATTCTAAATTGATGGAAGTGACACTTACAAAGAGGAACTGGAGTTGATCTTCCATGTTCCAATCTAGTTTATTATAGTTGTGGTTAGTAATTTTATCGAAACTGATCTATTCAATTGGGTATCTCTATTTGATATTAGCTAATAAAAAACTTCAATAGTATTAACTTGATAAGAAATAAAACTTAAATACTAGATTGTGTCGGACGAATCAAAAAATGAACATTTGCTAGTTAGTATGGTTTTGCAAACTAGAACCTGAAAAACTTTAGCTATCCTCAGAAAACACATATTAGACAATTGGGGATGGTATGATGAACTTCAAATTGGTTATAACTTTTTTGAAAAAAAAAACTCTTCAAGTAGCATATGCATTGTTTCTTTGGTCTGTAACAATATAGTTTTTCTAATTTCTGTTTCGTTTAATTGTTGAACTTACTACCTTTATTTATGTTTGCTTTGGTTGCACTTTTGCTTTGTAATTGTGTAAGTTAGACAAGTAAGTATTTGTGTTTTGATGTGTTATATAACTTTTATTAGCTAATTTGTGAGTTCTTTTTAATAAAAAAACAATTATTTTTTTGGCCCATAGGCCCGAAGTGCGCATGGCCTGAGTTTGAGTTCTATGAGACCCGTTACTGTTTCGGACCGGCCCATAGTTAAGCAAAACACGGTGGGCTGACCCGACCCATTTGACAGCTCTACTTGTTTTACATGGGCACCCTTCTCTCTCTCAAACACACATTCATGGCCCTGAAGACGGTGGGTGTGGGGTCAGGGGGTGGTGTGTGGGGGGAGAAGGCAAATAGAAGAAAAAAGAGAATGGTTTTTTATTTTTTATTTTTATATTTCGAGTAATTTTTGTTATGAAACCAGACCAGCAATCTTTTTGTATTTAGTATTAATTTGTTAAATTTTAACTTTAAATTTGTTTAAAATTAATTACTTTCTCTACCCCAAAGAAAAATAATAATCATATTTTAATGTTTTAAAATTCATTTCATCATTAAAGTTATTAATATCAATTTTTTTAGCAGTTTTAGAAAAAAAAAGTAAAAAGCTATCATAATTTTTTTTTAAAGTGTATGTAATATTTTTTTGGATGGAGAAAGTAAAAAGTAAGAGAATATAATGAGAGAGAGAAAAAAAAATATAAGAAAGAGAATAAAATATAAGAGAATAGAGGAGATGATATCAAAATTTTCCACAGTCGAGCTAGGAATTCAACTAAGCTTTCATTAAGGGCCTTTCTGGCATTATTTTGAAAATATAACGTCACATTGGACGAACGTCTCTTGAGCGACTAATTGTATGCCCAAAAATTGAGTTTACGTATAAGATTAGGAAGCGTAAAAGATGTTGAACTAAATCAATATAAAGTGTTAAGTTCATGAACCAAATTGTGTATTAAAACCTAAATTGTATTGCTACAAATTCAGGCAAAGTTATAAAATGTTGGAAAAAGTCTGTTTTTATGAAGGAAATTGTGCAACTTGTGGCACAAATTTCTTTGTGTGTTATTTGTCTAATGATAAGGATAATTGTAGAAATGTGTTCTAATTTGTGTGAAATTCGAAACCATATATTTATTTGTCCAATTCGGTGTTTGGAGAAATAAGTTATGAGTGATTTAAGTGTGGTTTGGAAGTGAGTTTGTCCTACATATGAAAAATAACAAAGGTTTGAATGGTTTAAATACAAGTACCTTATGTGTAAATAGTAACCTTGTGTAGAGTAGAAGCTCTTTCTCTTGCATCCATGCGAGGGATGGGGGGTGCAAATCTTGGTCCAAAACACTTACGGGGAAAATGGATGAATCTGTGTCCAACAATAGGCCTTAGAGTAGCAGACTTTTGTCTTGCACCAGTTGCCTTCGCTGCCTTCGCTGCCTTCGCTTAAATTTAGACATGAGCACACATGAGCTGACTTGTACACCAGCAGACTTCGTACTACATCAGCAGTATTGACCAAGAACATAGCACCATTGGTCTTCAACTTTAGTCTTACAATAGCAACGTTGATAAAGCAGTAACGATTATATTGTCTACTTTCTTATTCTGTATTTGTGTACATATTTTCTTTGTATCTTTCCTAACAAAAAATTGTATAAGCATGACAAAAATTGAATTGAGATAGAAATTAAAATTTCTATTTGTGATGGAACTTCCCAAGATTTCACATTATTATTGTGATTAAGATCTATACCTAATAAGAAGTCTAAGTTGTCTAACTTCGTCAAATATGTAGGAATAGATAGAGTGTGATATGGGAATGTAAATGTCCTGTTTTGGGAGCTAATGACCCAATACTCCCTAACTTATATTTGTTCCATATTCAATTATGTAGAAGTGGTGGTGAACGGGCTGACTGGGTAGGTATATCGACTCTCATTTGAGCTCTATGCTCAAAAGGGCCAGCAAATGAATGACCAATTAAGGATCTCATAGATTTAGGAGAACTAAGCTTAAAATGAGTATGACTAAATTTGAAAATCTAAAGGTGGAAAACTCTAAAAATATATCATCCTACAGTACCAAAGTTCTTGAGATCTCAAATGAATCAGTATCTGTAGGAGATCTTATCTTATACGAAAGATTGGTGAGTAAGCTTATGAGATCTCTACTTGAAAAGTTTAATGTCAAGATTTCTACTATAGAAGAAGCTCATGATACATCCTCAATGTGTGTTGATGAGTTGATTGGTATTTTACTAACATTTGAATTAAATCTCACTCAACAATCAAAAGGCAAAGAAAAAGAGATTGATTTAAAACTCGGACTGAAAAGGAGGAAGAGTTTCTTGAGATTTGCAATGAAATGAGTGAATCTGATATGAGTGATAAATATTTGGCTATGTTTGCTAAAAAGTTTAGTAAATTCTTTAAAAGAAAAAATCAATCCATTTTTAAAAATACTAACAATGATTCTATGTCATGAACTAATCCTAGCAGGTTCCAAGAAAGCTCAAATGTAACAAGTCAAGGAGAAGAAATGAACATTGATTTTGTTCAATGTCATGCTAGCAAAGTGTTGGAATACGCTTGTTGATGAATAATTTATCTTCTTGCATATTCTGAATATTTTGATTTACTTGTCCCCATTACCATGTGTCATAACAAATGGCTAAATCGTCTGTGTACCGGTTAGTGTGACAACTTATTTGACATCACATAGGTCTTAGATTAGGAATGTCCTGGTCTAGTCCTACCTTCTTATTAATAATCAACTGACTAGCGATTCATATGCACCAGCACCAGCAGACATGTTAGAGCGTGAAAAGTCTTCTGAAGACTCGTCACCAGTAGACTTGTCATAAGCGCAAAAATATCTTGAAAACTCGTCACCAGCAGACATGTTATGGTTTGATTGTTCATACCGTAACCAACAGCCATCAGTCTTTTCTTGTAGAAGACTCACTCCTCTGGATTGAACATCTTACCAGCAGACTTGGTTCTACATGTGCTACTAAGAGAAAAAAATGCAGGAGATTAAGAAGAGACAAAAATGTTCAAGCCTCAAAAGTCATTCAATCTTTATGAAGCCTGACATCTTAGATGCTGCAAGAACTTCTCTCTCCACACTTGGTTTGGAAAGACAAAAGAATCTACTTTATTAGGAAAACCACCAAACAATGCATTATGTTTCAGACTTATTTTCAGAGACACATCAATTCAGTCTGACGGGCAACAGTTCAAGGATCTGCAGAACAAGGTCTTTACCCAACAGTTAGAGATCCAGCGAACAACATCTTTATTCAACAATCTTCAATGACAACACTAATTCAAACGGATTGAAAATATTTCAACATATCTCAACGATAAAAAAGACTCGTGTCTATAAAAGAAATCATTTCCTCTTCTCTTCGTAGATAGAGCCAAGAGCAATAGAGCGAATGACGATCTTGATCAGTTCGACAAAGCTATGAGATCTACAAAGGAAATTGTCTTCAACAACGATTCTCTTAAATCCTCACAATAGATTGCAGTAAAAGAACTCAGACCTTAGCAAAACACTTTCTGTGGATTACTAAGAAGATAAGGGATAAGAGAAAAGAGAGATTAGAAATATCTCAAGACATAGATCGATTTGAAGATAGATTTTCGAATCATGCCCAAGGAAGATGAAGAGTTGTCTGTACACATTGCATTCATATCTTTAGATTTGTATTCCATTACAAATGTTGTTGATTGTGCAATCATAGATCATCATAGGAGGTCGAGTGCTCTGCACTTAGTTGTTCAGATATCTCTTATCTAAACGACCCTAAAAATTGACTTCTCATATCTATTCCTCGTTGTCATCTCCTACTACTATCTTTACTTAAGAACTTCTTCTATGAATAATTATGTAAGGATTAAAGTTTTGAACCGTGAGAACATATAATATATATAGAGAGTCTAGGTTGATGTATTCTGTAAATTTATCTTTGAATAAATTTCAGATGTTCTTTCATATTATGTCTCTTTCAATATTCATCATTAACTTCTCTATGAGCTTTTATAAACTGATTAATCTTTTGAAAAGTCATTCTCTCATGACTTCCTAAACCTGCATTTAGAAGAAGGATTAAGTGTGCTGTTGTTCTAAACATATATTCATGTACAGTCACTTAAGACCACCTCACTAAATTCAAGCATTACAATTTCCGCTGCTAAAACTCTTTAACCAGACTTTTGATTTATTCACAGTCCACCAGCAGAGTTTATTACTCTACTTAGAGCAAGTATGATGTTTTGTTTTACAAGCAGACATGCTCGTTATGCCGACTGCCTATGCCTTTAAAACATGTGCTTTATGAATACAAAAAGAAATGTTTTAAATTGGCATCATATACTATTCACCCACTTCTAGCATATTTGAGCGTCATTGCGGACCACCAATTGGTATCAGAGCTAGACTCTGAGAGCTACTTGCCAAGTTTAACAACCTGAGAGTTTGATCCTCGATTGCTCATTCCAGATGCACGACAAAAGAAAAAGACTTTCTTATTATTTTCAAAAACTCTTTTGACAAGGAATTCTTGATGAACTCAAATAAGTGTAATATTTAATATCATTTTTGTGACTTAACTTGTTGTAAATGTTGCACTTTTTATGGGTATTTTTTATGTTTGGTGATTACAGGTCTATGAGAGATTGATGGTGAAAAAGTGAAAAGAATACCAAGTTCAAAGAAGAAATTCGGATATCATGGTACCGAATGGGCATGTGCAATTTAGAAAAAACGAGCTGGAACTGAATTTGGAAGCAATGTCACGTTTTTTATGGGAATTTCAGACTTTAGCCAATCTCCGTAATTAGGGAATTATTATTTTTCTCTAAATTGTTGTTAATTATTTTCTTTCTCTTTTGTAATTAATGAAAAGATAAGATAAGAGATAGATTAGATGTTGTGGACTTTGTCAACAACTACCTAGGAGTGGGGGTTAGGAGTGGAGATCATGGCCTCTATAAAGGAGGAAAAAGTTGGAAAGCAAGGAGGGCTCAGCTATATAAGGAGAACTCAGTTTTAGAAGTTGGCATCCAATCATATACAACCCGGCTGATACACATAATCATACACACACATATACACTTGAAGAAGACTTCGGGTAGTAGCTCGCTCATTTCTTCCATCACACTACTGGATTTATTTTCTTTTTGTAAGTAATCTTTAGATATATCCTAATTTGTTTTGAAATCAATAGTATCTCTTTACAATGACTTTTTGAAAACAGATTTTCAAATTTCAAAATGTTTTGATGAATGTAGTGTTCAATGAGGTGATATTGATGAATTCATTGGAAGTAAAACAGTTCTCTCACCCTCTCTCTCATATATTTTTGGTTATACATTTTCATATTTTTTAGTCATCCAGTAGGACATATATTCTTAGTAATTATGTGTGTTCCTTGAAATGAAATATCTGTGTTTGCTCATGTATGAAATTCTATTTATTAGATTTTCAATGTTTGATTTATTTTGGAAAATGGGCTGAATTAAAGAATTTAAATATGATATTTATTAAATCTTTGCATGATTATCTGTGTGTAAGAAGTGTGGTATACTAGGTGTATCCGTAGCCTTTGAGAATTTGTTAATCCTTAGTCAATTAGGTAAACAGTTTTATTCCTTTCCATATTTAACTATACTCGTTTCCTTCGGTTTTTTAAATTTCCTAAATCCTGATGGTTTTATGATTCTTTTGTAACCCAAATTACAGCTTATCTCCTATAGATACTCTAACTATCATTAGTTTTTATATTCTTGTCTCCCTTGTTTGCGAATTATTCTTCCTATATCGTTTCTTTGTATCTCATCATGTCAACCAAGCCTGGCTGTTCGTGACCCTTGCATTCTGTGGATTCTTCCCAGAATGATCATATTTTTCGTATCCCTCCCATTGACTGTGAACATGGCTGGTGTTCTGTCCATGTGTCTGGACCCTCTAGACTTGATGTACCTTTATCCAAGTCTTCATTCAAGGCTTCATTCTTTTATAAATTTGTTACTAGAGACCGTGTCCTTCCTACCCCGTTTTATGTCAATGCATCGTTCCTTCGTGAGCGTATGATAGATATTGATGTGCAACTTGTCCACGTTTTGAATCAGTATGATTCTATTATCGATTATCTTCGCTTTCTTCGTAAGACGCGTGAGATCTACAATAAGTTGCTTCTTTCTGGCAAAATCAAAGGGGAAGATGATGTGTTATTGCCTAGAAATTTAGGAGGAGCACCTAAGTGTTGTAACACTTGTGAGCGTGTGTGTCATAATTGTTTCAAGATCAAGGGCAAAGCCAAAGTTGAAGTTTCAAGAGATGATGAGAATGACAACGATGATGTTGCTGAAGATGCATGTTGTTGCTATGGCCAAAGCTGCTCATAATTGGGGAATACTCAACATGACTCGAAGTGATGATTTTAGGGGAGTTGATCTTGTTCCTATCGTTGCTAATCCTTGTCTCAGTGTTAATCAATGTCGGTTTCCTTGAGAAATTATGGATCATGAAGAATGATTTAAAATGTTTTTAGAGCTTAATTTGAATGCTTTATTTAGGGGAAGTTGTTTGCTACTTTTAATTGCTTATTATTTTGTTATTTTTGTTTTTGTCCAGAAAGGCAAAAAGGGGAAGATTGTTGGATATTTAATTAATTGAATTATTGTGTGTTTTTAATTGATTTATTTTAATTAATTGTTTGTTTTACCTTTCTTGGTATTTACTTTGATTAATTATTATTGTTACACCTTTTATAAAAATGTTATTTTAGAAATTATGTTTTAATTGGATTTTAGGGTTTATATGAATTATTAATCTATTATGATTGTGTGTTCTTGTAACACAAGTTAAGTGAGTCATTTGTCTTGTTCAAGGAGACATGTACAGCTGACCTAATTATATTTGGTAAGGAATCCTTCTTATTTGGTAAGTTCATATTTGATAAGATCTTGTCCTTCTTTATTACACTAACATACTAATTTTTTTATAGTAAGTGGTTTTCTTATTCTATAAGGTTTCTAGGTCAAGAATGCACATATATATAGAAGAGGACGTAACCCAGAAAGCTCAAGACGTTTAATGAGCATAAATCATACACATAATTATAAGAGAAATAGAGATATCGAAAACTGCTACTACTCTAATCTGAATGATCTGTTGAACGAAGCTACATTGAAGTCTTCATTCATCCTGTTACCAACACTGTTTTTTGTTTACATCCGCTACTGTTTTGTTTTAAAAAATTTAGCATGTATTAGTCTAGGTACTCTGAGTGTTATTATTATTCAAATTCATATCTGTTATATCTAAAGCTTTTCATTAATTCCACTTTGTTAGTCTTTCTAATGTAAATGAGCTCAGACATATATTTTACTATTGGAATATTTTTTACCATGTGGCACGATCAATAAGTATTTCTCTTATTGATCAAATGTTCTCTCTTGTGTTCAGTTTCATTCTTCACTGTTTTGTTTTTCCTTTTTCCGCTCTTAGATATATCAATGAACTCTTCATTGTAAGTTTCATTGACCTGATCATTTACAAAACAGTTTACTTTATTTTCATATTTTTTTATTCTATTTTATCATTGCTTTAATCATTCTTTCATATTCTATTGTTATTATTTTGAAGAATTTACTTTTGAAGATCCTCGTCAATCGAGGAACACTTATTATCTCAAAGACCGTTGTCAACCGAGGGCCAATAATATTATTCTCTTGAAGTATCGAACCATTACATTTAAAATCCTTGGCAGTCGAGGCTTAATTATATTATCTTCTAAAAATATTCTTACCAATGTCGAGGATGAATCATATATGGACATCTTTGCCGACGACTACTTATCTTATTTTCATACCTATTCTCACCAACCGAGATCTTTGCCAATCAAAGTAATGGGAAATACTTGGTAAATTATCCTAAGGAGGATGCTAATCAGAAAAAGGGAGTTCATGTGGATCAAAAAATGGTTCATAAAGGCTGAATTGGGGTTCATTATGGGGTGTCCACTGTCCAACACTCCAACACTTGGTGGGAAGGCTGTCCAAAAGAATTACCAACGAACAAGGTTATTGCATGGAGAGGCCACGGGCCTTGGGAATCTTACATGGGAAACCCACAAGCATGTTAAATTGGGCTCGGTTGTGTGGGAATCTACTAGGGCATGGTCGAGTTGTTTTAAGGACTACTAGTATATTTGCCCGTGCCCTAGGCAAGGTGTTAGTGCACGGTGTTAGTATGAGATTAGATAAATGAATGTTTAGGATAAACAAAACTTATAACTGACGGGGTAATTCAAACAAAACCCACAACTGAAAATTTTATATGTAATTATAGAGAGGCAATTCAAACATAACTGATAACTAAGGGGTTCATTTGTAACTCACATACTTACGAATCAATCTGGACCGTCAGTTGTGTATAACACAATTCGATCAGGGCGACCAGTTAGACCCTGAGCTCTTTTATAATATAAAATAGATTGGACCAAGGAAGCGCATGCATGCAAGGAAGACAAGGCTTGAAACTGTGTTGGTTTCCCATGAGACACGGTTTATTAAGGAGGTCTGAGGTAGATTAAGGCTTGTTAGTACACGGGCTCAAGGCAAGCTAGTGGGTCACAATATGGAACACGGCTTGGACAGACATGGTGTAGGGGGTGAACGTGGTGGACTGCTTGCTTGGAAGACGATTTCATACAGAGGAGTAACCCATTACCCATTAATTCATTCAACCCAACCCACTAATTATCCAATTCAATATATTAATATTTTTTGGTTGAAGCGGGTAACCCGTTTCGACCCAATAATATTAATGGGTTAGGTCAGGTTAAAGCGGATCGTGCTCGTTACCCATTTCGACCTGTGACTTTTTTATGCTATAAATTGATGTTTTTTGGGGGGAAATTATGTTTTTTGATGCTATTACCCGTTTCAATACGACCCAATTCATTTCAACTCGTTTGACATTTGGGTTCCAATAGGTCTCGACCTATTTTAACCCATTAGACCATTATTCATTCCAACCTAACCCACCCAATTGCCAAACCTAGTGGGTGGTCATTGGTTTGCATGGCACGACATGCATGGATTGACAAAGGGAAACGACAGTGTTGGAAGGGCAAAGGAGGACAACAACTTGGAGTTCTAAAGGAAGAAAGAAACTAGTTAGTAGTTATGATTTAATTTTTAATTATTTACTTCGTAAAGTCCTAGAAGGACTATAGTTTAGGATTTATGCTTTCCATAGAATCTCTTTTAAGTTTCCTAGTTAAATTAGAGTTTGCCTAGTTAGTATAAATTATGAGTGATTGTTTAATTTCGTTTTTATGTTTTTGAGTGCGAAAAAAGTAATAGAAAACGAACATATTTTTGTTCATTCGTTGTGTTCTTCTTTCTTAAAGGTTATGAAGAAAATTATGAAGGTTTTTTTACGTTAGGAAAGTGAATCTAAATCGGTGAGCCTACCATAATTACTCATTCTGCCAATCCGTGTGTGTTTAATTCATGTGTTTTCGGGGCTGTTTAGAAGGAATTTCGGACAACTTGCTGCTACCTTGAATTATGCTTGTTGGTTAGGCGAAATAATTCGCATCACAAAGATCAATTATACATGAAAGTTCTCCGACAAGATTCAAAAGTCAACTACATAAACTTTCTTGGAATTCAAAGGAAAATCTCAAACCCTCGGCATCACAAAAAAGAATTACGAGTAGATAGTACTCCTTACCTTCGATGTGGGCTCCAACATATAAGGAGTAGGGGGTTCTGATGTGCACCAAATTATGAAAAGGTAACCAAAAGAATATTTAAAAGACTAGGCGAAATCCTTACTTGAAGGGGAAACCTAGCCGTGAGCAAAAAAGCGTACAATCCCATAATAACACAAAAGAGCCTGTGTGGAAGAAGCCCTTCCCTATTAAAAGGAAGAGACTTCCTCCTTGAAAGGGGGCCGACTCCCTCTTGTCCAGCGGCAGCAACCAACAATACTCCCTCCTCTCATTTTCCCTCCAATATAGTGACATGAATATACATACTCTCCTTCCCACTTTCATAAATACACACGCATACTGATTATCACAACGGAGAGTTTTAGCTGGAAACACCCCCGCCCGCTCACAGTTCTTCATTTTGCAGATTTCACATGCCGGATATTATACATCGATGATGACAACTACCGTCGGACGATGACTCTGGCAACCCCAACGCGACATTGCTTTCGGCACCCCTGAACTAATAATTTTTTGGTATCATCAAATTGCTCTACACATCTATATTTTAAAAGGTACTTCTTGAGTCACGATTACATAAATAAGGCACTTTTATGCATTACGTTGTATAAATTTGTATCGCGATACATAAATTGTTTATTTTCTGATTACGAAAAAATTAGGGACGTAAAACAGTTCAAAACTTAGGAAACGGCTCCTGCGTGTAATTTTTCCAGGGGGGCGGGGGAACTAGACGTTTCCATTCTTCCATCTTCATGGATGGGTATGTGGTTAAATTTGATAGAAAAAAACTATGGGAAAAATAAGAAAAAGTCCCACCAAAAAAATTCACATATAGAGAAAAAGTTTCAAAAATAATTCTTGTATCAAAAAAGTCAAAAAAACATAATCTTAATACCAAATAGTCCAAAACCTAACATGTCTACAAACACCGTTATATTAAAAGCTTTCATTTGGACGAAAATTTAATTTTTTTACTTTTCATTTATCAATGATGATAGGAATTGTATTGCATTTTTATTTACTATTATTATTATAACAATATTATTAATATTATAATAGTAATATTATTATCTGCATTAACATTACTAGTATTAAATACCAAGTGTATTTAAGAAATCCATTCCTCAATGATCTTAAAACAACTATTGGATCCATATAATCTAAAAGTTATATTTTCATACTAAAAATTTAAAAAGTTAACGTTTACAATTTTATAAAAATGCGGTAGTAATATTAGTAGTAGTAGTAGTAGTGTGATAATAATAATAATACTACTAATATTATTATTAATAATAATAATAATATTAATAAAAATAACCATATTAATAGAATTTTATTATGTTATTGTTATTATTAATAGTAAGTTATTTTTTGTTGTTGTTGTTATTTTTATAATTTTATCTAAAATATTGAATCATTCAAATCATTGAAGTTAAAAATATTTTTTTTTTCAAATAAAACCTCATACTCTAATGATGTTAGTAGAAGTGTTAAGTTTTAAACTTTTTAGCATTAAAAATTTAAATTAGAGACTTTTTAAATAGAAGATTTATTTTTGGGACTTTTTGATATTTTTCCGAAAAACAATTTCTAATTGAAGAAGAAAAAAAAATGAATTAAATCTGAATCTAGAATAGGAAGAAGTTACGTAGTACTTCCCCCATTCCTAAAAAATTTAACTTTCCATTTCGGTTTACTAAAAAAGTGTTTGTTTTCTAGTTTTTTTTTTAAAAAATAACCTTTATCATTTTATTACTAATTTTATGTTTTTACTTTAATTTATTCGCTCACTCTCGCATTTGTTGTATCTTTAGAACATAAGCTAATCTAGGGGTGACTTTGGTTGGTTCGATTCAATTTTCATAAAAAAAAATTGACAGTCAGAACTAAACTAATAGCATCATTATTGAAAAAAATTAGATTCGAAACCAATCCAATATATATGAAAACTAATACTTTAGTTCGATTATGTCCTTTTCTTTTGGAAAAATTGCGGACTGATCCACTTTTCAAAATATTAATTTGTTCCAATATCGTATTTTTTTTAACCGAAAAAAGACATATTTGGGGACGAAATGACTGCGATACTCTTAATGAGCCTGAGGTGCGCTAAGAAAATACATCGCGATTCAAAAATATATGCACCACGATTCAAAAAATTTCTAAACCGCGATTCAACTAAAATCTCAACCCAACACAAAACCATTACAGTTTCGTATCTCATAAATCAAAAAATTGTTTACCTTTCGGGAGCGTTGACTTCGAACCCCCACGAAGGGGCACTGCCCCCTCGACCTGACTGGATAAGTCGATCCCCGTTTTGTTGCGCAGCAATAGTGATTTTCAAGTTCAAGTGTGTTGCCGGAGCTGTTGAAGGAGACGATGACATTTTCGAAACAATATTTCGAAAAGTAGTCTTTTGCGGTTGAAAAAAAAACGTTGGCCTTTTGGGATTTGAAACTATGAAAAAGGGACCAGCCATAATTTTGTCCTTTTTTTTTCCAATTTTGAGTATGTCAAAGATATAGGCCCAAGTGGCCCAACCCATATAAACCCAATTGGTCCATTTACATTGTTAGCCCTATTGTGCCTCTTACCTTATTTCTCTCTCTCTCTCTCCTTTGCCATATTATGTGTGCTCCATCTCTCTTTCACCTTTGGCCACCACCATTAATGGTGGTGGCCCGCCATCCTTTATATACAAATTTTAACATGGTACCAGAGCCATCAATCCTTCTTCTGCAATTCATCTATGCTTCAAAAAGAGCAAGAGAGAGAGAGAGAGAGAGAGGTGAAGGCTGCTAGAGAATCATGACCGTCGCCAAAATCTCTCATATCTTACTATCTTTCCACTGTCTGTAATACACAGATCTCTCATTCCCACCAGATCGGACATCTAACTCCGTCCGATCTTGGTCGGTTATACTTCTCTCTCTTGGATCTAAGATCTCACTATCCCTCTAGATTCTCGTTTCAGATCTACAACAACGTCACTCTTACATCCATTTCTGCCACCCCAATTTGTCGGATCTTGCTTCATCCCTCTAAAGTCTCATTTCTCTCACTCTCTCTCGTCAGCGAGCACAAATTCAACTTCATCGAATCGATCCTTGTCGCTCTAGGCCCAAGCAAAAGTGGGTCCATATCTCTACAAAACTTCAAAATGGCTGTGATGAAGAACTTCACAGATGCCATAAAAAGGATTCCCGCGTTCTTGATTATGCCATTATGGCAAGTTCTCTTCAATACATGAAATTGGTTTTTTGAAGAATTTTGTACCGCAACAATTAGCATTAATCAACTTGAAGGAATGAAAATAGTTACAGTTACACTGATTTGATATCTTGCACATATTATTGTTTTACTCTAGTGCTTTGCCCCCCTCACAGATGCTTTTCGAATTGGGTCTATGTTTGATCTTATCAATTCTTAATTGTAATGGGTTTTCCATTTCATATTGAATTTTGATTTCTTGGAGGAAGATTTGGGGGCTTCTTTTTTGGATTGACAGACGTCATTGTGTCTTTGTAACCGACCAGGTCGCAGATTCGGATTGATTTATCCCTCTGCAGGCAATCAGAACAAACTGTGGTCGATGTTGGTTCCACTTAAATTAGATATGATGGAAAGTAGCATTACCTTGAGGATGACAGTAACAAACAGTATGGCTTTAAGAGTAGTTCTTTGTGCTCAACAACAACTTGTTTGTTTTACCAAAGTCAAATAATGATTTGATTGATATATTTCTTTGTGGACGAAGTTCGATCCACATTATTGGATTAAGGTTATACTTTTACGAGACAGAAAAATTCGATTTGGGATACTCCTTCATCTTCTACTAGTCATTTATCGAGTAAGTTTTAAGGGGATTGACTTCTATTTGGGTTTCTCAACATCTACTACAAATGTTCGGGATGAACCGTTTATGGGCTCCGCATAACTTTCTTGTCTTCGTGTTGAAGATTGTTTATGAATATGAATGTATGATGATTAAACATCCATTCATTATACACTTGATTAACTAAAGAGCTATTGATAACTATACAAACATTTGAAATGAATAAATTGAGACACACAGCTAGTCTAACTTTCAAACTATAACACTAATACAGAGTTGATATAACTCTTCAATTGGTATAAGTAAATGGTTTTTTTTCTTGCAAAAATTAAGAAAATAGACTTTTATGTAATTTCAAATTTTTATATCTGGGTTAGGGTTTAAAGTAAAAATTAATATATAAATATGATTATATATAAATAATATATAATTGTCTGGTTCGATTCCTAACCTAATTTCTAAGTCTCAAAACTGGACTAGATCGTAAAAGTTTATCTTAAAATTCAGAATCAGAATCAAACCAATATAATTCATTTATTACTTTCATTTCGATTCAATTAATCTGGTCGTATTCTAAAAAAAAGTTTATTACCCCTGTACTATTCTAATACATATAATAGAACAAATCATAATTTTTGAGCTGCCGGATGAAAAGGGGAGATCGTACTATCAAATGTGGGAAAAAGCATAACTTTTTGCAATCCTAGTGTTTATTATGGGGCCCACATAAAGTGAAAGTGATAATATCTTCGTTCTAAAATTATTATTATATTTCTTTTTTTGTTTGGTTTAAAATAATTATTTTGTTTAAAACTTTATTTTTTAAAATAACACTTTTATAATTTTATTATTACTTTTTCATCATACTTTAACTATGAGTTATATGCATATTAACTTTAAAATAAACTACACATCATATTAATTTTAATAATCAAGTCAAATGTGTTTTCTTAAACTATACGCCAAGTTAATCCAAACGATAATTTTGGGACGGAAGGAGTATGTAGTTTACTATCCCTCGACTATTTTAATGCTAAGCATTCCAATGGGTGATTTTTGTCTAACCCTTATTTGCGTAAGAATCAACAAATCATTGGGAGCAATTTCCCAAACAAAAAAATTTCAACAAAATTTCTGCAGAAGCCAAAATAAGAATTGGGGATGGAAGAAAGAGAGACAGATGGATGAAAAGAGAGTGAGGCGCACTCTTGTCCTCAATCCGGTGAGTGTGTTTCACCTCCGGTCTAAGTGCGCGAAGAGCCTTTATTAGGTGGGTCCCAATAGGGGTGTAAGTCGGAACCACCGAACCACGGAACCGAACCAAACCAAACCAAACCAGTCGGTTTGGTTCGGTTTTGGTCGAAGACGGTTCGGTTCCGGTTTCAAAAATTAGAAAACCACACGGTTCGGTTCGGTTCACGGTTTTTGGTATCGAACCAAACCAAACCGAACCGAACCAAACCAACCAATATATTTTTATTTATTTATTATATAATATATATTATATTACATTTATTAACTATTTTGAACATTTGATTTATTCATTATATATATATATATATATATATATATATATATATATATATATATATATATATATATATATATACGCATACTAAACCAAACAAAATTTTGATTGTTGGAGAACTATTATTTCTTCCATTATTTGTGTTTATTTTAGAATTTGTATTATTTTATTTATGATAATTTGTTGTTAGTAGGTTATTTCCTAATTTTGATGTTAATTCCAAATTAAAATCTTATTTTTATTGTTATTTTTAATGTTTGTTAATTTCATTAAAAATAATTTATATAAACCAAAAAACCGAACCAAACCAAACCAAACCGAGTGGTTCGGTTCGGTTTGAGATTTTTGGAACCACTAGGGGGCGGTTCGATTTGTGGTTTTGGTATAAACCAAACCAAACCGAACCACTTACACCCCTAGGTCCCATGTCTACTGGCAGTTTGATTTGATTTTTTTGTCTTTCAATCGTGCACTTATGTTTAAATAATAAAGATTTTTTCCCCGTGTTCAAAAAGGGAAAACTTTCCTCCCGAGAGCTCCCACACGTCACCCCCATGAGAATGTTATAGGAAAAATCACGGTGACTCAGCGATTAAGTAGCTAGGAGGATCCGTGTCTAGTATCTACAAAGAGCCACCCCCACAAAAGGATGAAATCCCCACACTGCGGTTGCTAGGACTCGATCATTGGCCATGTTCCAAATCTACTAGCTATTAACCAACTGAGCTAAGCCCGTTGAGTCTCGCCTTTTTTTTGAAATTTTTTTTGCCAATTACGTTATGAAATTTATTTTTAAAATTTAATATTACAATTAAAATTATAAATAGATTAACTTATTTGATTTATACATAAAATTTAAAAATGCAATATATTCATTAAAACTATAAACGAAATAATTTATTAAAAAAATATGCAAATTAATTAATTTATTTGAAAACTATAAACATAGAAAAATTACGTAATTAAAATGAATTATTTGATAGTAAAACCAATATAAGAATCAAGAAAAAAATTAAAAAAACTATTAAAAATAAAATTTTAAAATATATAAATAACATTAAAACTCAACTATCAATTGAATTAAGAATTAGAGCACCACCACTGAAAACTTCCTAACTCCTCTTCTTTATAAGAATTGGAAGTTTTGTAATGGTGATACTTCCTTGATCATCTTCCTATATTGCCAACAAGGAGAAAGAGTATACAAGCTTCCAAATTAGGAAGAGAAGGCTGTTGGAGGAAGAAGGGAGGTTGGGCTTGGCGGTGGGCTGCACGGAGGGACATGATGGGCGCGTGTACTGCACGCATGGAAGAGGCAAGTGAGGGGTTTTGATGGTGGGGCCCACTGTCTGAAATGGTAGAGAAAAAATAAGTTTTTTAATACAATTAAAGGTATACATTTTGCATTATCGTTGTGTCATTGCATTTGATTTTTTTAATTTTTTTTAATAAAAGATTTACAACCGTTGTGTAATTATAGTTTTAATTATTTAATTATTTTTATATAATTTTTAAGTATTTATGTTCTATATAACTTTATCATTATGTATTTTTTTTCAATTTTAACGTTTTATGTAATTTTCTATTTATGTTATTTTACGAGTTATGTATAATATGTATTTTATTGATAATTTATTAATTAAATTATAAATTATTTAATTTGTGAGTAATTTATTATTTATAAATTAATTAATGTCTTTATTTATAATTTAATTAATTTATATGAAATATTTAATTATGAAATATATTAAATAAAGTTAAATACATTTATTTGTTTGAGAAATATAAAAAATAAGATTGAAGTGTAAAGGTAATAAGGTGACAATGAGACCCAACTAAGAAGATGTATAAGAAGATTAGCATTGACAAGATATATCTTAAATAGAATAAAAAATATATATATATAACAATGGAATCCAACTAAAAAAATGATATACGAAGGACAGCAGGCTCTTATAATAGATAGACAGATCGTACTATCAAATGTGGGGAAAAAGCATGACTTTTTGAAATCCCAATGTTTATTATGGGTCCCACATAAAAGTGAAAGTTATATATAGCTTGGGATAGAAAAAGTTGGAATGAAATTACTCCCAATAAATTATGCACTTTCTGGAGGATTCGGCAATAATAGTACTTCCGTACTAGACTTTGAATCTTGCAAGGTAGAAGGACGATTCCTTGGTTTGGTAGTAGAAATAGAAGTAGTTGAGGGGGAGTCTAGCCACCTCCGATCATATCACTTTATATCTCCTTTTAGCTATTTTTTTTTTTTACACTTTTTCAATATTTTAAAAAAGTTTTTATTTGAATAATTACTTTTTATACAATTCTTTAAAATCTTAAATCTCTTTCATAACAACTAACAAACCTAACTATCAACATATTTTTTTAAAATCTTTTTTATTTATATTTTTCCAACACAATTTGAATGAAATATTTATATTTTGTGTTATATATTCTATGAAAAAATATTATATTTTTTAATTATTTTGATTACTTTCATCTAAAAATATACGTCATTTTAAGGGTCAATTTATGTTTATAATACATTATTATTATTATTATTATTATTATTATTATTATTATTATTATTATTATTATTATTATTATTATTATTATTATTATTATTTTATCATCTCATATATTAAGAGCACGAGACAAATGGTTTCCTTTGATTAAAAAGAATTTACAATTAATACACAAATTTCATATAAAAAATAGGTATCTTTCAATTTGATCAATAGAGCCAGTTTACGATAATAATGTTAAAAAATAATATATGTATTTCAGTAGCTTGCAACGATAGGAAAATTTAAGATGACAAAGGTAGTACTCCACAATTAAATGAAACCATATATTATACTAATATTTATAATACGGTTAATAATTTTTTCTTAAATGGTATGCCAGATCAAAAAGAACGATTATTTGAAAACGTGGTGACTATATGTTTTAGTAATTTGTAAAATTACTTTTAACTCAAAATATATGTCAATCTAAAGAGAAATTCATGTTTAAAATTCAATTTTATTATTATCTAAACATAACTCCTACGGAAGAAAAGAAAATATTTTTTAGCACCAAATAAAACATATTAAATTAATAATATTTTTGCTGATCGAAATGGAAGAAGTATTTTTTACATTTTATATTTTATTGAAATAATTTTATGTTTTAAGAAATTCAATTACTTTTATCTAAAACAAACATATGTCCACAAAATTAATGATTTCGCTATAATCTCAATGAAATCTCTCCATTAAAAAAACATATGTCAACAACAAACATGAGCATCACGCACTGGAGAGGGCTGGAGACAAAAAAAAAAAGAAAAGAAAAGAAACTATTAAGAGTCTTTCTAAGTTTAGAGGAAGTCTTACTTAGTTTTAGAAAAAGAGGGTGTGTTAGGGTATCCATTATCGGATCAAGAATGGCTAAAAACACTCTAAAAATGGTTAAGAGGATTGATAAGTCATCGGTCCTAAGATCTGCATGGCCACAAGCCCATTTCGTGATGAGTGGTTCTTGACAAGTTAGTTTTGTCCTTCTGGATAAGAATGACTTTGACCCAATGACCCATATTATGGCTTTTGCTTAGTGTAAAAGTTTCAACTTTCATTCTCGGAAACAAGATTTTCCTTGGAAAATATGTCATTGGTATGTAAAATGGATTAACCCTTTGTTTATCGACCCAAGAAAGACATCTCCATTATAGTTAATGTTGAGAACGGTATGTCTCGATTACTCTGAAAACATGTCAAGTCTACTAGACAGGTGCGTAGGACTTGATTAGATCTCAAAGGAGGTGCGGGAGGGCAAACACCCTGTAGTACAGACTTTTGAACTTATTATACGAAGGCGGTTACGTCTTGTTGGACAAGGCGGTCGTGTTCAAGAACAACACGACTGCGTTACTTTAGTAGAATGTTTCTGTGGTCAGAGGCTCAGAGCGGTTGCACTCAAAAAGAGAAGGTGACCATGTTCGCGTTACATGTTTGTGCGGCAGATAGTTTTCATGTTTCTTTATTTAAGTCGGTTTAGGGTTTAATATTGTATCTTTATATATATATTTATAATTCTAAAACGTGTACAATGATAAGTGCACTAGTATTCAACTTTGAAAAATCTTCTTGGATAAACTATCGATACGAAGTACGATGCATGGCTCAACGTGCACCAATGGCTTAACTATCATTAGCGAGGTCAAACATCAGTATACCGACGACATTTAACTACCGTTGTTAAGGTCCACTAGGACCGCTACAATGATGGGTCTTGCTAGAGTCCACGTAAGTGTCATTTTGAGTCCGCTTTGATACAATTTTGTAAGAGCACTTTCTAGAAGATGATTAATTCATGTGTTAATGATGCTCTTTAAAAAAAATTAGTTAAATTTGAAATATATATAAATTGATTGTTGTCGTTTTTTTTATCTTAACTTGGAGACCAAGTATTTAGTTAATGATTAATTTAAATTGATTGTTGTTGTTTTTCTTATCTTAACTTGGAGACCAAGTATTTAGTTAAATTTGAAATATATATTATCTAACAATTAACACTTTCATGTTTAGTTCCTTTATTTAATTTGGAGATGAAGTATTTAATTAAATAAGGAATATGATACTTTCTTTAATTTTCGTTTACTCTTTAGCTGACACGACCGGACCTCAAATCCCTATATGAGAATCAGGTTAAGCGTGTAACAACCAAACAAATAAATACCCAGCTAAACACAGGCTAACCAACTGACACAATAATATAAACTATGGAAGTATAACAATTGTACGCAACCTTGGCTAAGAACATGAACCGGTAAAACAAATATTCATCGAGCCATGCTCGAAAACTATACACAACAAACACAACAATGACACAACGGCCTAACCAACAAGCACCAATGTACACAAGCATGACACTAATCTATCTGTTTTTAAATTATTGTCTTTTTTGACCCGATAGACCATTTTAAAAAAGTAATTGACTGTATTATATATACAGGACTGGCCTTGGGCTTAGGTCCACTACGCAGCTGCCTAGGGCCTCCAGATTTTCACTCCAAAATAGGGCCCCTAAAATTTAATCCAACTTAGTATATACCATATAGATAAATGACCAATTTGCATATTTAAAAGTAAAAGGCAAATAAATACTTAACCTAAAACGATGATTGTGAATTCTCCACAATCAATCAAATATAATATGAACCATTAAAAGTGGTGCCCCCCCCCCCAAGCAAGGAAAATTGGAAAAGAGGTGCTGAAGCTTGAAGCAAAATCAAAGATTCAAAAAATTTCATAGCTACCAAATTTTTGAAAAGGTAAATCTCTAATCCTAATCTCTTTCTTCTAAATTATTTTTATATTTTGTCTTGGGTTTTTTTTTAATTTTGTTTTTTCTTATGTAAACAGTAAACTCTAGTCTCTATTCCAAGAAGCATTAATCAAGATGTTTATCTAAATATAAAGTAATTAGCCAATTAGTTGTTAAGGTTTAATTATTTAGGTTTTGCATACTATATTTGCTACTTTCCAATGAATGATTATTTTATTGAATAATCAATATTTTAATTTTCAGATTTGTTTAATGTTTACCACTTTAATGTTTATTTCTATTAGTTTTGTGTATAAATATTTATTTGTTACTTGTTAGTGTGCTATTGTTTATTGATTTAAACTTTTTTCAGGTGCTTGTTTTAATGGCTCTGAAACGAACTTATAAATCTGGATATGAGAAAAGAAAAAAAAAAAAAAGAAGAACAATTGATTCGATCTTAAACCGGAGCTTTTGATAAGTATTTAATTAAGAACCCACAAGTAGAAGAAGAACAAGAATTGGTAAATGAAGAAGAACAAGAATTAGTAAATGAAGAAGGTCAGACATGTAGGGGTGAGAATGAGAATGAAGAACATATAGATGTTGAATCCCATGCCAATGAGAATGAAGATATAAATGAAAATGATCGAATTGAAGAAGTGGGTGAAGAATGTGGACCAATAAATATTGATGATCCGGTAAATTGGGAGAAAATTGGTCAAAACTTTAGAGATTTGTTGGTAGAAAGAGGTCCTCGGAGAGATAACCGACTCGAATTTCCTAAGGATGGTGCTGGAAGACATTTTTCTTCCGTGCATTATACTAGAAATCTACCAAATGGAGAGAAATATGATAGAAAGTGGTTAATATACTCTGATGCTTTGGACATGGTGTTTTGTTTTTGCTATAAATTGTTCAAGCAAGATACTCTTAACACTCAATTGACTAATGATGGATGTAAAGATTGGAAAAATCTTGGTCAGAAGCTTAAAAGCCATGAAACTAGCAATGATCACATTTTTTGCATGAATAGTTGGATTGAATTGGAAGCAAGGTTGCAGAAAAAAGAAACAATTTATAAAAATGTTCAAGCACAAATCAACAAAGAGAAAGAACATTGGAGACAACTATTATTAAGGATACTTGCACTTGTGAAAACTCTTGCAAAAAAGAATTTGGCATTTCGTGGAGATAATGAGAAGGTTTATGAAGAGAACAATGGGAATTTTCTAAGTTTTATTGAAATGATGGCTGAGTATGATCCTATTATACAAGAACACCTTCGACGTATTGAGAGCCGAGAGATTCATTATCATTATCTTGGCCACAAAATTCAAAACGAATTGATACTAATGTTAGGGGTGAAGTCAAAAGCATGATCGTAAAAAAGATCAAAGAGGCTAAATACTATTCGATTATACTTGATTGTACTCCGGATATAAGTAATCAAGAACAAATGTCACTTATAGTAAGATGTGTGGATGTTTCAACACTCTCAACAAAGGTAGATGAGTTTTTTTTCTAGAATTCTTGAGGGTGGATGATACAACAGGTCTTGGCCTTTTCAATGAACTTAAAAGAGTCTTGAACAATTTACAACTTGACATTGATGATATAAGAGGGCAAGGATATGACAATGGGTCTAATATGAGAGGTAAACACAAAGGTGTACAAAATAGACTACTTGAAGTAAACCATAGAGCATTTTACACTCCATGTGGTTGTCATAGTCTTAACCTTGTACTTCGTGATATTGCAATATCATGTACTGATGGTGTATCTTTCTTTGGAGTGGTACAACGAATTTACACAATATTTGCGTCGTCGACAAAGAGATGGAAAATTTTGAAAGACAATGTGAAAGGCCTTACGCTCAAATCGTTGTCGGAACTCATTGGGAAAGTCGGATCGAAAGTGTCAAAGCAATACGATATCAAGCTCCACAAATAAGAAATGCTTTACATGAGCTGTCAAAAAGTATAGATGATGCAAAAGTGAAGAGTGAAGGTGGGTCTTTAGCAAAACATGAAATGGAGGATTTTGAGTTTCTTTTGGGCATGATTATTTGGCATAACATATTGGCCCAGGTTAATCATGTAAGCAAAATCTTGCAAACAAAAGATATGCATATTGATGTTGCAATAAGACATTTGAAGGTTCTTATGACCTTTTTTCAGAACTATAGAGAAACTGGATTTGAAGAAGCCATGATTGAAGCCAAAGAACTTGCAACAACAATGAACATTGAGCCAAGATTTCCTACAAGTCGTGTGATTCATCAAAAGAGGCAATTTGATGAGAGTACTAGTGAAGAGGTGAAACATTCTAAAGAAGATTCATTTAAGTTTGATTACTTTTTCTATATAATAGATAAAGGTCTTGTTTCACTTAAGAGTAGGTTTGAACAATTTGCAATATATGAAAAAACTTTTGGGTTTTTGTTTGATTTGAAGAGGTTAAATTTAGAAGATGATAATAGTTTGAAGATGAATTGCCTCAACCTTGAAGGTTTTCTAAAACATGATAGTGTTTCTAATATTGATGGAAGAGATTTATTTGCAGAATTAAAGGTCTTGAAAGAAGTTTTGCCAAAAGAGACAAACAAAGCTGTTGAAGTATTGGACTATTTGAAGTTAGTTGAAGGTTGTTTTCCAAATGCATGGATTGCTTACAGAATAATGTTGACAATACAAGTTACAGTTGCTACAGTAGAAAGAAGCTTTTCGAAGTTGAAGTTGATCAAATCTTATCTTCGATCAACCATGCGGAAGAAAGATTGAACAGGTTGGCTATGATATCAATTGAAACAAAGATGGCATCACAATTTGATTATCAAACTTTAATTAGTGATTTTGCAGCTAAACATGCTAGAAGAGTTATGTTTAAGTGACACGTTTTTATTTATTTCTGAACATTTTCTTTTGATTATTATAGATTTACAAACGAGTTCGATGAAATTTGATAATTTTAAGTCGTTAATTTTTCTTAGGTTTTTTTTTACTTGTATGTTGGGGCCCCATTTTTTATGTTCGCCTAGAGCCCCCAAAATCTCAAGGCCGACACTGTATATATGTGTGTGTATATATATATATATATATTGGTGAAATGTGTAGTTTCTTTAATGCCTTTGAACATGTGGTCATAATTAAAGTAGGTAAAAAAAGTAAGGGTAAATTGACAAAAATGTTTTCCTAGAAAATAATGCTTTGAAAGAAGACAATTGATGTGTCTTATTTATTTACCTTGCAAGTGCACAAAACTATTGTAAAATAGATGTATGGTAGCAAAGGTCGAACCACAGAGACAAGAAGTATCTATGAGCAAGTAAACCGGTAACACTTAAACTAAGGGGGTGTTTTTGTTTTATTTATCTAATTTAATCTACTAGAAAGCAAGTAAACTAATTAACAGATTAAAGCAATAATCACAATTATGAAGATCGTATGGTGGAGAGAAATCTAGGAATGTGGATTCACGTGTATCTACTTTATTGCTCTTTTACATAATGTATCAATTAATTTAATCTTGGGTTCGTTCATTAAAGATTGGTATAAATTGTCAAATTATAATTCAATCTACATCCTAAATAATCCATTCAATCTATTCCCTTAAGAACAAGAACATATGAATTTCATATCTGTCACTTAGGAATATATATATATATATATATATATATATATATATATATATATATATGAACCTGACCCTAACTTATCACTCTCGTGCATCAATAAGGTCAATTTATCACAGTGGTGAGCCGATTAATGCGATATATGCATATGGCGATGCGATTATCCACGCCTCTTGGTCTTTATTACTTGCAATTTCATTCATTAGGAGAAAGCTAGATAGTAAAAAAATTGATAAACACTGTGATCAACAAGATTTGATTGTATAAAAATATATAACAAAGCAATAGATTCGATACAAGTTACCTCCAATCCCTAGATTATGGAGCGGTTAGTTCACCCTTGACGATGAACAGATCATTGGGATGAAAGTATACATGAACAATCTTCTAGCTATTATTACAAACATTAAAAACTAAGTATTACATACTAAAATCGGAGTAAGAACCGTCTTTGGCTTGTGGCTACATGGTTTGTATTTATACTAAAGTGTACATGGAAGGAGATATACTTGGGATACAACACTGGCTTCACAGAAACGGAAGGACTTGCGGGGGCAATATCCCTTATACATGCGGCCGCAGGACCGGCCTAAATTGACATACGCTCTGGAGACCTTGCGAGGGCTAGATCTCTTACCCTTGCGTCAGCAAGGGGTTTCCTCAGCCAATGCAATCTTCTTTCAACTTTTAGCACTTTGCACCCTTCCTTTAATTTTTCACTTTAAGCCTTATAAATCCCATAATTTCACCTAAAACCCTGAAACTCACAATAAAGCTCAAAAACAAATATTAGTAGCCAAAAGCCTCGTGGAATTGCTATTTCTAAGATATAAAAGTACACAATAGATGCGTATAAAACACATCTATCAATAATTATTTTAGAACGGACGGAAAAGGAAAAGCGAACGATAATTTGAAAACGAATGGAGTAACAACAAACACACCTATCCAAAATAGAGCTTATACAACTCTATCAATCACATCCTCACCAAAATACACAAATAGACAAGCTCATAACGAGCTACTACCCCAAAATACCACCTGTTAGATCCCGCGTATCTCACCGGCCTCACCTCGAACTCAAGGAAAATAGTAGGAACAAAGCGAGTGAAAACTCAGTAAGTTACTAAATGCTACTACGTAACATGATATCATACAACATGTCATAACTCATTCCAATCAACCAAGTACAGATATACATATACTTGCACAACATTGAATCAACGTAAGTAAACACTTTACAAAGGATATACAATCGGATACTTGTCAAGTCTATCCGCCGGTCAATCTTTGAAGGCGTGCCATTGTCGATCACAAACTAGAGTTTGTTTGAACCGATACACGTGCTCAATAACAACCCTTCGTAGACCGACTCAGTGACAAGAACTCTCAATAGCATTGTAGACACCCCAATTTCGTACCCCTGGTATGTGACTGACATAAAATATCAAGAACTGTTAAAACTTAACGAATGTCAAGTTGCAGGAGTCAAAAATGCAAAAGGAAAAGCAGAATGCGCGAAACAATGAACTGCAGGGGGGTAAAGTGACAAATTTTGGAACTTGACAAGCAGCTTGGTGCCGCCAAACAAGCCCATGGTGCCGCACCAAGGGTCCGCAGCCGCACCATGGGGAGCTCACATGCGCTCTCTCACATTGAAATTGTACAATTCTGAAGCCTGAGTACAAGCTGCCCAATGCACGGGACACAAATTGAGAAATGCCAGCCGCGTCCCTCTCCACCAGTATAAATAGAGGCCTTCGGCTCCCAGTTTACGAACAATTTTTCATCCGCGATTTTTGATTGCAGCGAAGCTCTGCTTCGTTTCTTTCTATATCAATAGTACGAGAGGTGCGAGATAGGTGAGTGGAAGCCCCTATAGTCTCCAAACCCCATTCAAACTCTGCCAAATCAAAAACCCATAGGTTATAAGTGATCCCTAGCTTAGTTGTTAGGTATCCACCTCACATCAGTCCAAAAATCCCAAAGTAAGCCGTTACTCGCCCGAGTAACGAGCTAAAAGTCAAAAATTAAGTCTAGGTTCGCCCAACTAGAAGGCCAAAACCTACCCAAATAAAAGCTGTCACTAGAGTTGATAAGCCCAAACTTCAAAAAATCAGCGGTCATCACCTTGTTCAATTCAAAACAAAAGACTCCCTCTCCACGGAAGGCGAGAAGCGAGCACCGCTCTAAAGGTAATACCTTTAAGGCGTATTTTATTTCATTTGTATTTTTTCCTTTTATTTATTTTTCAAAAATTGTTATTTAAATCAGCAGATGTAGTCAATATAAGTCGTTGTCTGCGGATTAGATTAGAGAAATATTATGTAAAAGAAGCTAGTTATAATGGCCAAATATTCTTAAATATGTTTGTAATTATTGGAAGGAGGCGACTGCAATTAAAGTAAATAATGTAGCCACGAATGTATCTGTTTAAATTTCCTTTGTCAAAATAAGACCTTTTTATTTGCTAGATAAATATAACAATGAGCATACTTACCAAAAACGTTTTGAGACGCAAGAGGCGAGTTGGGTGCCTAGCACCTTCCCAACTCGTAACTTAGCCTCCGAACCAGCTTTTCTAAAATCTCTGTTTTCTTTTACGGTTTCCTTTATTTTTGCCTTAAAATAAAGGTGGCGACTCTAAAACTTTCGGATCCGGTGGGGCCTCGCAACATTCTCTCTTTGCACTTTCTTGTTCTCCCCTAAAAAGGGAGATCTGAGGGAATGGAGGGTGATGTATTCCCATATCCTGGTATCCCAAACAAGGGATAACTTGATGCGGGAAACTTCATAGCTCCATAGTGATCGAGGGGACCATAAGGCTATTTTAAATAAATCCATAAGTGGGGGCGTCGCGATATCCTTTCTTGCACTTCTTACATTTTGAAAAATAAAGAGGGAATGAGAATGGAAGAATAATGCATTCCGTATCTGTTATCCAGAAATAAGGGATAACGACATGAAAACCATTAGTTCCCATTTTGGATACAAAAATCCACTCAAGACAGCAGAGGCACATTCAACGTGCTAATATAGTGACAACTCCTCTCGCACTTTGGATTTCGTCTTCCCCCAAGCAAGGGAGGGTGGAGCGAGGCGGTGGTGTCACGTCGCTTGCGTCTGGCACCCCTATCAGGGCGCGGTAGCGAATCCTCCCGGGAACCTCGCGGTGGCGACTTTGGGAGTTGTTTTATTTTAAATAAAATGGAGGGCTAGACTCATAAAAATAAAACCTTTTTTGTTTTTCTTTGTTTATGCTTTCGTTATATTAATTTCGCATTTCAATAAAGTGTTCCCATTACGGGCGAGTAGCTATATTTGTGGATATGATCCTCCATCGCGGCGTGATCGTTCAGATATTATTCGGATATGTTTAAGAGTATAAAAAAAAATCAAAAAAATATTATAAAAAAAATTTCGAAAAATAAAAAAAAAAAATATATATATATATTATATATATTACAATAAATTAGGAGGCATTGTGACAAAATTTGGGGCTTTACTTGACCTATTTTTCTTTATTTCTTTGATTCATTTTCTTTTTTACTTTATACGTATATTACATTTTATATCTGCATTCATCTTTGTCATTTATTTTGGGGACATAGGGCCAAAATTTATGATGTAAGGATAGATAGTTTCCAGCTTTTCTTTATTTCTTAAAATGGTGTGCTTGCTTGCTTGCGCTCAAAATAAAAAGCAGAAAATCCACATATAACGTGAGAGCCGGGCCAAATTTGTTTATTTTCTATATACGTAAAATAAATAAAGACTTTCTTGCTTTCTAGATCGCACACACGTGCATGTAAATATATTCGAATTGTTACCTACACCATGGCCGGCCTACCCCTGCATAAGCCAGCGTTAGAATGCATATAGTTTTTGAGGACAACCGCGAGGCCAAACTGGGTTTTGCATCTTTGAATTGTGGAGTCGGCCATAAAAAAAAAAATATATATATATATATATATATATATAAGTCAAAAAAATATATATATATATAAATATATATATAATAATTAGCACAAAAAAAAAAATACAATAAATAATAAACGAGGTAATGCTAACTTATAATTCTCGAGATGCTCGACCTAGACATTTCGGATGGTGGATCTGGAAAGAGTATAGCCACTCGCTGGGGACCCGATCCGATCTGAAGTCGAAGAGCGAGGTGGAATACGTTGGTCCTATCACGGAGAAAGAATCCACTATTCGAGGAAAAGTCTGAGGCTGTCAAAATAAAGCAGTGCTTATCCAGGTCAATTGTAGGGAACATGAAAATAATAATAATAAAATAATAATAAAAAGCAGCTTGTACTCCAAGCCAGAATAGCCTCGACTGACCTTCGATACCTACAAACCCCATTTTCCTCGAAGCATGGCCGAATTTGGAAGGCATAGATATGCGGCCGGTTGTCACGGAAACAAGCGCTGAAAATCGGAGGTATCAGTTTCGAATCGGACAAGGCGGAATCGGTTCGTGAGGCACGGATCAGAGCAATATGGCGGCGAAAAACAAAGCTATAACGGGGAAATAGTCAAGCTGGGCAGTGGGGAACTAGAAGGGAAACTCCTGTGTATGCCACCTCTGGGCTTGAGGCTTGGTTAAGGAAGAATTAGATGACCATGCAAAATAATGGATCGGTGGTAAGTGACCTTTTGGCCGGTTTTAGAAACTTTGCCATTTTTCTCATAAAGGTCAAAATTCGGAATATGCTCTAATACTTCCCACTCTCTAAAATAAACTCCCACGATCATGAAAATATCATTTTCAAAGCTTCAAAAAACCATCGAATGCCAGTGATGACCTCCTTGATCAAGGAAACATGATGTCAATATCCATGACTCTAACCCAAATTCTCGAAATCAGCCTTGATCCTCCCACACAGAATGCCTATTACGACCAGAAAATCATCCCCGTCCTTGATGCCTATTTCCACATGATCGGGGAACTTAAAAAATCATTTGCATACGGAAAAGAATCCTAGGCCAGGTCCGGTCGAGAAGCCAATCTCGCTCCAACTTTATCCAAGAAACCCGCTCAATTGCGACCAAAACCCGACCTAGCCATGTAAAAGCCAAGAAATCAAAAAGAAAGACATTCACGATGACTTGCTGCCCGCGATCGAAATACTCAAACAACGTATGTGCCCGTGGGATCTTGAAACCCATGGATAATGCGAATCCACCCAAACCATTGCCCATCACGGAACCATGCGTTTTGTGAGTATCATAAATCGTGGTCATCTAGATCAATGCTAGCATAACAAATGCCATTCGGGACCTATCGACAACAAAGAAATTACGGTGGCGGCACGAAAATCTTTGAAACCACCAAGCGAGGAGTCTAAAGAAAGCAAGTTGGTCTAAATTAAGTATGAATAAAGGTGCTATAAAATATGCCAGATCAATAAAGGAGTTTCCCCGATAAGTGTTCGGAGGCCTTACGGTATGATAGGCGGAGGCGATTATGAAAGCTTCTGGCGAGTTCGAGTCTATTTCAAATAAGCCTCTGGAAATTGGTACACCCTCCGGTCCTCTCGACACCCCGGCGGTTTGGTATACATCGATCCTTTCCCTACTGCAGTTGGTCATCTACACCAATCCGCTACCTATAATTGAGGATCTCAAACCCCGAGGTCCTCAACAATGTAATAACCCATACAATGTGCTTTTAATAATAATATGGATGTCTTTGCTTATTCCTTAGTTGCACCTAATTTAAAAGACGCATTAAATAATAATAATATGATAATGAGTCATTTAATAAAATGGACCAAAAGATAAAATTATCTACTTGAGCTTGCAAAGTCGTCGAGTACCGAGGAGCAGAGCCATTCATCGACAAATCTTGAAGACTTGTCCACTTATCAACTTTGAAATTTGGACAATGAAATCAAAGAAATCGAGTCGTCGGGGTACCTCGAGGTCAGAGAAAGAAGGCACTTATTGATCTCCAAAAGAATTCGTAGACATCTTTGCACGGTCTATGAAGATATGCGGCCTAGATCCGGCTATAGTCGAGCACAGGATTCCCATGCAGGATGCTCGCCGGTCAACAAAGCTCCAGTCGCATCAAGCGGAATGGTCACTACAAGTCAAAGAAGAAATTATGAAACAGTGGCGTTAACTTCATTCGGGTAGTTGAATACAGGCACAGGCTATCGATATAGTGGCCAGTTCCCAAGCCCAGCGGGAGAATCGGAAATACGTGTAGACTTCGCGACCTCAACAAAGCGTCGCCCAGATGACTTCCCCGCTTGACATTGACATTGTGGTAGATCTTGGTCGCGACTCACAAGTCCGATCAATCGACGGCATCTTTGAGCTACAACCAAATCAAAATGGCGGCGAAGACCGGGGAGAAGACCTCATTCACCACTCCACAGGGGACTTATTGCTATTGTCATGCCATTTGGACTAAAGAATGTAGAACCACTTACAGGAGCCACCACCCTCTTCCATGACATGATCCACAAAGAGATGAGGTCTATGTCGATGATATGATCGTGCATTCGGCGGCCTACGGTGCTCATTAAAGATCTCAAGTTCTTGAAAGACTCGAGAAAGCACCGGATGAAGCTTAACCACCAAATGCACATTCGGGGTTACGGAGGCAAAGTCACGGGATTTCTAGTAATGAGCAGACAAGGCATCGAGATCGAGCAGCAAAGATCAAAGCCATCTTAGAAATGCCCGCGTAGAAAACTCCCCAGTAAAAAGGCTTCCTAGGCCGTTGATACATCGTAGTTTCATCGGACAGTGACTACAACTGTGAGCCTCTTTAAACTCCTCAAAAATCTTGATCAAGTGCGGGGCGAAGTGCCCGGCCTTGAGAAAATAAAAGCCTACCTTACCAATCCCCAGTGCTAGCTCCACCTCATACACATAAACCTCTCCTCATATCTTAACCGTCACGAGACACCTCGGTAGGGGCTATGCAAGAGGGGAAAATTCCTACATTGAAAAGCGCCATATATTTCATAAGTAAGGCTTCTGAGGAAGCAGCTAAATTATTCGGCCTTTGGAAAAGGCACTTTTAGGCCTAGTGGGCCCTTCGAGGCTCAAAACCTATCTCGAGGAAGGTCCGTCAAGCTCATATCCGGATGGACCCTATCAAATACATCTTGGTAAGCCATCATTTGTCCGGTAGGACTAAAGAGTGGTCTTTTCTTCTAAATGAGTTTGACCAACCTATGTCATTCTAGTATCAAGGGCGTCATTGCGGACGGCATTTGAATCTACCTCGAAGGCCCAGAATACAAGCCAGGCCAGTTTCCCGGATGAAGGTATCACGGAAATCACTTGACCGGGACACTGTTGGCAAATGTTCTTCTTTGTGAAGGCCAAACAAAAGAGCTTTGGCATAGGAATCTTGTTAATCGACCTGGGCTCATACTCCCAGCCTATAAGGTTGGAGTTCGAATGTTCAAATAATCGGCGGAGTATAGGCTTGTATTCTGGCCTAGAAAGAAGCTCTCGAAAGAGGAGCTAAAGATCTCGAAGTCTCAC
>CM028377.1:121631078-121709600 GCA_013146195.2 Codonopsis lanceolata
TTTTTCATGTTATAATGGTCCATCGTACTCCATTATAACATTTCGCCAATAGCGTTTTGTTTTCATGTTATAATGGTCTATCGTACTTATTATACCATTTCGCTAATAGATGATCGTGTTTCATGTTATAATGGTTCATCATACTCCATTATACCATTTCGCCAATAGCGTGAGCAGTTTTCATGTTATAATGGTCCATCGTAGTCCATTATAACATTTCACCACATTGTATGACGTGTTTTCATGTTATAATGGTCCATCGCATCTATTATACCATTTCGCCAATAGTCGCCACGTTGTTTTCATGTTATAATGGTCCATCGTAGTCCATTATACCATTTCGCCAATAGGCGAGTGTTTTCATGTTAAGTTGTTAAGTTGCTGTTAACCAAGTTGCTAGGTTGCTGTTGCTGTTAAGTTACGCTACGCCATTGCTAAGTTGCCAGGTTGCTGGGTTGCTGTTGCCACGCCACGCCACTCAAGCTGCTAAGTTACGCTACGCTAGTTGCCACGCCACGCTATTGCTGCTGTCACGCTTGCTGTTGGGTTACGCCACGCGTTAAGCTGCTATACGCTACATTTGGCTTAAGTTAAGTTACGCTTACGCTAAGTTGCTGCTGCTAAGTTGTTGTAATGTGAATGTTTTAATTTTTGTAATTATATTGATGCTAATCATTTTAATTATTGATATTATATTATTAAATTAACATTTCAAATATTATTTTAATTTAATTTCAATTTAAGCACGCCAGGTGCTAACGCTGTGTTACGTTATTACATTAAGTTAAGTTGTAATGTGAATGTTTTAATTTTTGTAATTATATTGATGCTAATCATTTTAATTATTGATATTATATTATTAATTTAAAATCTAAAATATTATTTTAATTTAATTTCAATTTAAGTTAACGTTACGTTACGTTAAATTAAGTTGTAATGTGAATGTTTTAATTTTTATAATTATATTGATGCTAATCATTTTAATTATTGATATTATATTATTAAATTAACATTTCAAATATTATTTTAATTTAATTTCAATTTAAGTTAACGACGTTACGTTAAGTTGTTGTAATGTGAATGTTTTAATTTTTGTAATTATATTGATGCTAATCATTTTAATTATTGATATTATATTATTAATTTAAAATTTAAAATATTATTTTAATTTAATTTCAATTTAAGTTAACGCATTAACGCTACGTTAAATTGTTGTAATGTGAATGTTTTAATTTTTGTAATTATATTGATGCTAATCATTTTAATTATTGATATTATATTATTAAATTAACATTTCAAATATTATTTTAATTTAATTTCAATTTAAGTTAACGCACGCTACGTTAAGTTGTTGTAATGTGAATGTTTTAATTTTTGTAATTATATTGATGCTAATCATTTTAATTATTGATATTATATTATTAATTTAAAATTTAAAATATTATTTTAATTTAATTTCATTTAAGTTAACGTTACGTTACGTTAAATTAAGTTGTAATGTGAATATTTTAATTTTTGTAATTATATTGATGCTAATCATTTTAATTATTGATATTATATTATTAAATTAACATTTCAAATATTATTTTAATTTAATTTCAATTTAAGTTAAGTTGTAATGTGAATGTTTTAATTTTTGTAATTATATTGATGCTAATCATTTTAATTATTGATATTATATTATTAATTTAAAATTTAAAATATTATTTTAATTTAATTTCAGTTTAAGTTAACGTACGTTACGTTAAGTTAAGTTGTAATGTGAATATTTTAATTTTTGTAATTATATTGATGCTAATCATTTTAATTATTGATATTATATTATTAAATTAACATTTCAAATATTATTTTAATTTAATTTCAATTTTATTTCATATATATTTTATATTAATTAGAATTTCAATTTAATTTGCATTAACAAGTGACGGAAATTTCGTTGAAATTAAAATTTATTATTTTTAAAATTAAAAATTATTAGTTTTAAAATAACTTTAACGGAAATTTCCGTCAGCCGAAATTCAATTATAATTAAATTTTAACGCTTTTAGCGACGGAATTTTTCCGTCATTGAAATTCAATTTTAATTAAATTTTAAATGCCTTTAGCGACGAATTTTTCCGTCGCCGAAATTCAATTTTAATTAAATTTTTAAACGCTTTAATTTGAATTTTCTCGTCAAATTCAATTTTAATTAATTTTTAAAAGCCTTTAGTGACGGAAATTTCCGTCAAATTAAATTTTAATTAATTCTTAAAATCCTTTAGCGACGGAAAATTCCGTCGTAAAGGTAATTTCGCCGCTAAGCAGACTTAGCGGCGGAATTTTCCGTCATTAAAAATAAACCGAAATTAATTTGAATATTCGCCGACGGAAAATTCCGCCGATGTTCAAATCCGTCGCTAATGCTTAATTTTGCCGCGATTCCGTCGCTAGAAAGGCCTTTAGCGACGGAAAATTCCGCTGATAAATTCCGCCGCTGATGTCAATTCCGTCGCGATGCAAAATCGCTGCCGCTAAAAGGTAAAATTTCCGCCGTAAAATTCCGTCGCCGAAGGCATCAAGCTCTAGTAAAGGTTTATGGTCCGCCTCCACCTTTTTGCGAGCCTCCTTCTCTTCATTGTATCGGTCATACATATTAGTACAAGTGGAGGCAATTTGCAAACAGAGAATAAACAGTTAGCATAAGAGTGAATTAATAAAATGGCAATCAAGCTATAGTCTGTTTTTTACCTCGCTCAGGCAGAGGCCGACATTTCCGACTAGCACGTGGCCAGCGATCTCCTGATCTTCTTCCAGGACATCGTGCATGGCCCGCTCAATAATGCCTTTGCCCACCAGGCCTCCCGGGTTCTCGCGGGCATGCAGATCGATGCCCCCTAGCAATGGGACATCACCGGAGATTTCTTTCACAAGCGCCGGGGCAGCGCTAGTGGTGGAAGGCATCTCGAAACCTGGTTGCCTCTAAGCAGCCACCCCACCGCGAGTTTGGGGAGGAACAACAGGTTCAGTACTCGAATCTCGGAGATGCACGGTTCGAGTAAGGGGAGGAGAGGGGTTCTTCTCTATTTTGCCCGCTACCTTAGCAGCAGGGACCTCAGAGACCTTGACAACAAAGGCCTTGGCGGTCTTATCAGCAACGACCACAGCTGACCTCCTTCTGCACGGAGACAACGACTTTGGGAGTCGCTGCCTTCTTGATCGGGCTCGAGGCTTTGCCCGAGGTCGGGGCTTTCTTTGCTAGCGGACAGAATGAGACTTTGGGCAAGGCCACAGGCTCGTTGGCCTTCAAGTCAGCAGCTCGTTAATCGTCTTGCTTCTTCCTGATTTTGAGCACGGCCAAGTTCTTCATCCCTGAAATAAAACAAGTTAAATTAGTACAGTTATGATGAATAATACTCGATCAAGACAGGAATTGAAAAATATCGGCAATTGATGAGCAACCATTCTTATCCTCGTAAATTGGCCGGCAGTTTGCACCAGGGCCCAGCCGCTGGCACTCTACGCACTCATGCTTAAACATTTGTCCGTGACAATCACCCCAGTATGGATGGCGTCTCTCGGGCTTGTTGATCAGAAGGGGTTCTGCACCAGGCACTTCAGATCGGATCACGCCGGCCAGGCATAAGTTATGCGGATTGCACACCAGATCCTTCCAATCGAGCAAGAATTGCTGGCCGATCCGCTTTTCATTCTCTTCAACAACCCCAACGGCAACCTTCAACGCAGCCAAGTGGGCAATCTCGCCTGAACTGAAGTCTTGCTTGGAGACCTTGGGGGATCTTCATTTCACCGGTTACCGTGGGCGCAAACGACCATCCAACTTGGGACTCGATGAAAAGGACCCTCCTGTCTCAAGCCTCGACCTTCCCAGGGACATCGGCCAAAAACCTCAAAAAATTGGAGTTGGATCTCACTCTAATCCGCCTGCCTGTGCTCGGAGCAAAAATGAAGAGTTTGCGGAGCAGATACATGTCCGGCTCGAATCCCAATAGACGACAGGCCACCGTGAAGGCCGTGATCGCCCGAACAGTATTCAACATCCAGTCACAGGGCACGACTTTGGTCTCGAGCAGGAAGTCTACCAAGAACGGCTCCAGCAGAAGGCGTAGTCCGACCCGGAAGAAATCGGCGAAGAATAGGAGCTCGTTCCCTTATTCGTGGGATAGCTCTACCCCGTTGGGCACATCCATTTTGTTCGCCCTTAATAAGCAGAGTCTATCCCGAGGGACGTGAGCCAGGCCATCACCTTATCATCTGTGTCCAACGAGGCCCAGTGAGCAGCATACCAACTTTCATCGGCATTTACGTACCAGTCGGGCTCATCACCTTCGTCCACAACCTCATCAAGTGTGGCCTCCACATGAGAGCAGCCACCTTTCCTTATACGGCGAGCAAGGGGCATATTTTCGTCATCATCGGTAGCTTCCTCAAGGGTGACCTCCACCTGAGAGGGACCAGTCTTTTTCATGTGGTGGGCAAGGGGAACATCATCTACTTCATCAGACTCTAAGACACCCTCAGCTGCCTCTCCTTGCTCGGGCCCTACCTGCCCGACCATATATTCGACATTAGCTGCCCGCTGCTCAGGGCCCTGCCCACCAGCGTAGCCACCAGTAACACTCTCCTCTCCAGAGTGGCCCTGCCCGCTGGAGGAGTCAACAAGATCAACTACCGGAGGGGCCACGTGCTCAGGGCCGACCTCTTCGGCCACAGATTCCTCCCCCTCTTCCAATACATAATCGACAGGGGGAGTTTTCTCGCTGCTCAGGGACTCATTTCGCCCACCATAGCTGAAGGTTTCCCTGTCATATTCAGAGTCACCTGACATATCTACAAAAAGATATTGAGGAAGGAGAGTCAACATTCTGCCCGGATAACCGATAAAGCAAAAGGGGAAAATTCCTAAGTCTAGGTACATCAAGGGGTCATGCCCGCCTAGCGAGCAAGACCACTTGGTCTTTTCCTCGATCTCTACCTAAGGACCGTTTCTAATCCTAGGAGTCCTACCCATAAATTCATAAAGATGGAAGAGAAAGATCCAGAAACCTTCATCAAACCCAGAAAAAACGAAGAACAAAATCGGAAAAAGAGCAAGAAGCTTACTGTCAGAATTGGATTGAAGCTTTCTCAGGGAATAACCGGTGTTGAAACTAAACCGAGGGAAGGCTTGGAACGCCGAAAGTAAACGAACGATGGGGGTTGAAGGGTAAGATCACCGGAATATGGGAATCTCTCAGAAGTAGCTGCAGCAAGAAGTCAGAAAGCTCGACAATTCTCTCTCTAATCTTCAGAAATCGTAAAAGGTTTAAGGGGAGAGGGGGTGGCCTTTTATAGGCCAGGGTTTTTAGTTTTGGGGGGAAAAGTGGAGGCCGAAACGGCGATTCAAAGGACAGATGGCGTCACCCTCAGCACGCATGCATTAAATGCAACACTTCGGAAACCGCGCCCCCATCAGGTCATGCTGCATCTCGACGGCACACACGCCCTCACGCCTACTCGCCTTACTGCACTCTCAACGGCAAGCTTCCTCAGCACGTCCCAGCCGTACTCCGCTAATGTTCTAGAACCTTCTACAAACCTGCTCTCCAATTCCTCCACCTTTTTTCTCAAAAAAATTCACAAGTGTTGGAGCCCGGAACAAGAGCAACATCATCCAGCATATGCGCTCCCCACTTCGAGCATGAATACTCGCTAGACAAGGAGCTAGAGGCCACTGATGTGCCCGACCCAAGCCGGGTCACAAACAAAGTACGAGCGACCACCATGTGCCAGTCACGAACTTAATTAACGTGGGATCTACCAGCCTACCGGACAGAGCTACCAAGGTATCGAGCAACGAGCAAGGTAACTCCAGCCCAAATCTGGCCGGACACAGTCCCTGCCTACCCGATTAGGGACCATGCCTGGGGACCTCATTCGCAAAGGCAAAGAATCGGACTCATCTTGTCCAAACCTGGTCGGGCACTGGCCTTGTTTTCCCGACCAGGGGCCACGCCCGGGATCACCACTTATCTTTAATCGGTCTACATCATGTAGCCGGGTAGAGCCTTGCTCGCTCGGGCACGCATCGAGCAGGGAGCCTTGGAAACTTACTCTTCAAGTCAAGTCAAATGTTTACTTAGCCGAGCAGGACACTAACCATATCTGTTCCTACATTCACGCGGTCAGACGCCTATCACGCCTAAAATCTAAGGATTCTCTTTTAATCCTACAAGATAACTAAGGCAATGAATCCTAGACATATTCAATGACATTGGGGACCTATAAATACCCCTCCATAAACCATAAACGAGGTACACACTCTTTCTTGATCCTAGAACCTCTGTCCAATTGCTTTTTGACTCTCTCACACGATACTTACTCTCACGCCAGAGTGGTTTAGCGAGGTCAAGCCTTGCACTTCCACTAAGTTGTTTTCGTGATTTTAATCAGGCTCAAGGAAGCAGATTAAGCCCAGATATCATACCCATCACACGGACGGCCCAAGCTGCATTTTTGTCACATCAATTTATATTTAAAATTTAAAGAAATAACTTACAGTTAGAGGTGGAAATTTTTTCCCGCGCCCATTTGTCCGTCCAGACCGCCTAATAAATAATGGGTATGGGCACACCCAACATTTTAAGTGGGCACAAATGAGCATGCTCATTTAAGACCACTAATTATGATGGGCTAAATGGGCGCCCACTTGGGCACCCATGCTAAAACTTATTAGTGCATCGCGTTGCGTCAATTTATGCATCGTGATGCATCAATTTAAATCACTTATTTCAATTTATGTATCACGATGCACCAAGTTGTAATTGAATATGCATCAATTGATGCATCGCACTGCAAATAATATTACATCGTGCTGCAAACAATAATGATCCAGACCTTCATGTTCGTTCTTTCCTATACACAATCAACAAATGATTAAAAATTAATGTATCTTTCATGTATCCTAAATCTAAATCGATGCATCACAATTCACACAAAAAATTCATTGTGATTCACAAATGATGCATCCAAATTAAAAAAGGGTGTTAAACAACAAACAAATTCCTATTCGGCTATTTCATCGAATAATTTACATGCATACCAACACAAATATAAAAGTAAATCTATTTTGAATCATGCACACAATGACAATGAAGAAGAAGCAAAATAATAAGAAGAAGAAGAAAAACGAGAGATAAAGAAAGAAAAGAGTGAAAAGTTAGGGTGGTGAAGACACAGTTACGTAGTAATCACAGTAATCACCACACTTCTTCACCACCCAACTTCTAACTCTTTTTCCTCTTCATCAATAACTATCATACTTCTTTTGAATGTTTGGGCAGACGAACTCAACGACGAGAGAGAAGAAAAATAATTTTACGTCATTTCAGTGATTGAACATTATTGGAACACTTTAATAAAAGTAAACTTTTCCGGTTAAAAAGAAAACATGGTACTTATGCAGTTGCAAATTTAGAAAAATGAATCGGCCGTAATTTTCTCAAAAAAAGAAGAACTTGTTTTTGCCATTTTACCCCTAATCCGATTGCAAAGCTAGATCTCATGAATTTATGAATATGGGTATATCCTTAGGAAAGACAGTGTCTGGGAAGGTAGGAAGGAAGGGATAAGACAACTAGATGTTCAGAAGTAGTCGCCGGTAATTGGTATGAGAAAGGGAGAGAACTACTAGAATGGAATTGAATTGCAATTTTTTTTTTTAAAATCGTTTGCGACCACTGTCTTATATGTTAATTTTTTAATGTTATTTTTATCAATTTATCATTAATTTGATTATCACCTTAATTGGCGGTCAATTATAAACATGACGCTCCTTAAGGAACGGAGGGAGTATTATTTTCCAAAAAATAGTCTCATTTATAAAAAAGTACTAAATCTTTTTCGGTCCCACAATATAAATCATTCCGTAAATCAAATCTTTTTAAAATTGTGACTTTACTTGTACTTTTTTAGTATATATATATATATATATATATATCTTTTTATATGAGATTACTTTTTTGAGATTTACAAAAGAAATGTTATACTTTTTTTGGGGGTTGATAAAATGTAATACTTCTTCTGTTCTAGACAAATAGTCTGGATTTGAAAGTCAATTTTTTAAAAAAAATGACGCATTTAGTCGTTTATTAGTGATAAAATGATTTTGTCTATTGCGGATTGCAATGCATAACGTGTCTTTTTTCAATTTCAAATAAATATGGGTGTAAAATGTTTCTCCCATTTTAAATCCTTTTTGTTTCGTCTGGCAATTTTGCACGGTTGGTGGTTCATCAGAGCTTAGCTCAATTAAACCCAATCAACAGGTGCTTGGTATTAGTAGCCCAGCTCAGGCCGCTAGAGTTTAGGCTAAGAAATTTAGTCCACAATGCATGACACAAGAAGCCCAGCCCAGTCTACTAAGAAACCCAGTCCAGAAAACTATTAAAAAAAAGCAAAAATTACGTGCGAGTCCACTTTTCAAAGTTTTTTAATCGCTCTAGTATCGTGTTTTTTTTAATCATAAAAAGACACTTTTGGATGTAAAAATGCAGCGATACCCTTAATGAGTATAAGACTCACTACATAAATGAATCACAGTACATTGACTATTGAACCGTGATTCATTAATTTTATTGCATTACTTTTTGCACTGCGATTCAATAGTTTAATCGCCTAGTCCTATTGCACTGTGATTCATCAATTTTATTATATTAATTTTTGCACCGTGGTTTAATAGTTTAATTATCTATTCTAATTGCACCACGATACCAACTTTTATGTATCGCGATGAATTAATTTTTGAATCGCAATACATATACATAATCCAAGTTGTACCCCGGTATCAACTTTTATGTACTGCGATGAATTAATTTTTGAACCGCGATGCATAAAATATTATTGATCCATTTTTGCACCGTGATACAAAATGATAATAAACCAGACCATGTCTTCTACCTTTTTCTTTCATCTCCTCTGTTGTAAGTCTTCTTCTTTTCCTTCCTTCTCTGCCTTCATCCTACTGAAAAATTATTCAATTGAGCACATATCCATTACAGTTTCGTACATAATATATCAAAGAAATCGTTTACCTTTCGGGGGTGTTACCCCCAAACCCCCACGAAGGGGCGCTGCCCCCTCGATCCCCGCAATCTGACCGGGTAAGTTGGTCCCCATTTCGTTGCGTAACAATGATGATTTTTAAATCTAAAGTGTGTTGCCGGAGTTGTTGAAGGAGACAATGACATTTTTAGAACAATATTTCAAAAAATAGTCTTTTGCGGTTGAAAAAAAAGAACGGTGGACTTTAGAGATTAAAAACTTTTGAGAAGGGACTGGTCAGGTCGATCCCCGTTTACGTGCGCAATAATGGTGATTTTCGAATCTAAAGTGTATTGTCGGAGCTATTGAAGGAGACGATGACAATTTCGAAACAATATTTTAAAAAATAATCTTTTACGGTTGAAAAAAATAACGGTTAAACTTTTAAGGTTAAAAACTTTGAAAAAGGGACCGATCAGAAAAATTTTACCTGAAAAACAACAACAAAAACACAACCCAAAACCTTATAGAAATAGGAGAATGCAGTCTTCTTCGTTTGATCGTTACGAGGGAACGATGCTTTAAGCGTGAAATTTGGAAGTCTAGTTTAATGACAAATTGTCAGGTTAGCCCTTTTCCATTGAGAGTGTGTGCTGGGCTTTTCCACTTAGTATCATACCATCCGACGCAAGCATCGCACCATCCGACGCAAGCTCTGCTGCCAAGATTTGGTAAGGATTTTATGGTTAGATATGCACCTGCAAAGCTAAATGGAGAAAGATTTTCTACCAAACATTTGATTATAAGGTAGGATTTAGAAGCATTTTGAACAGTTTGCCATTTCCATCCCTCACAATTTTCCTTTTGGCATGATCGAAATCGTAAGCAATTAGATTGGGAGGCCTGTCTATTTTCCAATAAAAAAAGGGCTCTCATGTAACTATTATGATAAAGGGTCTGGCCTACTTTCTAATAGTTTCTCACGGGATCTCGTGATCTCTTATAAAAGAACTGGGGGAGAGAGCTTTCAGGAAAGGTTCCTTTAGAGATGGGACCTAGGACTAAGATCGAAATGGAAAACTAAAAAAAAAAAAGTATAGGGAGACCGAAAAGCGATTGGTGAAGAAAGGAGTTGGAGAAACGGGCATTATTGGAACAATTTAAAAAAATAGACTTATGCGGTTTAAAAAAAAGTAGTTGAGCGGTTATAATAATTTCTAAAAAGATGACAAACCCGCAATTATTTCTTTCATATTTATTCTCCGACTTTTTTTTTTAAATTTTGGCCATTCAAGTATTTTTTAATGATAATCCCTAACTAGATAAACTGTTCACAAGATAGAACCATATGGAGTATTAATGACTAACAATTAATTGCGTATCATTTTATTACTAATAAACTACTAAAAATATAATTTTCTTAAAAAAATTAATTTTTTCAAACGACGACTCTTTACTCAGAACAAAGAATATATACTTTCTCCCATCTTGAAATAGAGTCCTTTCACTTTGTCTGCTATTATTATTATTATTATTGTCTACTTTCAAACCTTTACTCTTTAAAAATTACTATTATCATTTTACCTTTTATTTGATTTACACTTTAATTTATGGTCCCACTCACATGAGTATCTTGAATAAAACAAGACAATCTTTAAGAAAACGGTAGGAGTGAATTTATTGTCAACAAGACAATATAAATGAGAATTAAATACAACCGATCTTTAGATCATTATGTGTAACCAATCAAAATCTAAAAAAAAAAAAAACTTAATAATGTAATTGACACTAGAATGATCAAAAAACCGCTTGCGTAAAAAAAAAATTATTCGGTAAATGAAAATTTTACTCTGTATGAAAACTAGGGAGTATTACCATCTTATTTGTTAATCCCCCCTTCCAAGCCTTTGAATTGGAACGAAGGTTTCAATCCCAATCTTTGTTTGGCTTATGCCAATGTATATAATAAGCTTTTGGGAAATTGAAAAGCACCAAACAGGAACTTGTAAGTTTAACACAAATTTACAGCTTTAGGACACATATATATATACTCTTTCCAATAGAGTCACTTTCACTTAACTTTAAACGAGCCAACGCATACATAACAGTTGCAATCACCAACAAAGAAGCATGAGAAACCAAAAAAAAACCCAGGAAATACGAGCGATAGACTCGCAGATATTACATTTCCGTTGATACAAATGCATAACAGTTTCTATAGTAGTAGTAGAAAAATGTAACGCGTCTTGTTGCAGATTTTTCTGTCCACCGATCTTTCCACAAGATCTCTAGCAGCCCAAGGGACAAGTTTTCACTTGTATTCCAAGATCATGTTGTTTTCGGGAGCCAATCCAACACAAGCCCTCATTATGTTCTCAAGCATTGCCCTTTGCTTCGACAGTGCATTCACCACTGGTGTACCTGGTGGCACCTGTTTTCCCAAGTTCACAATGCATATACAATCAAAATTTACAAATATCCTTATAAACATAAACACTGATAACACACACACACACAGTAATGTAGGGACTTCTTGAATATTCTTAGAATATGCTCATCCAGTAGCAAACAGATAGTTCTTACACCATACCTACTTGTTTGTATGGCCTTGTGTGTGTGTGTGTGTACAAAATCTTGTAAAACGCCATCAGTTTTCTGGCTGTACCCATGGTTACACAAAGAATTGAAATTAATTCCTTAGAAAACTAACTCCCGAAATTTCTCTAGGACCACATTATCTATGGTAACAAAAGTGAGCAAAATTGATTGGTAAACAGTCTAATTCACGATACAAACAGTCCTTTTAGTTGCATTCCTCATCACATGATCACATGCTCTGGTCAATTCTTCGATCAATAATTCATTTCACGTGTAAATGGCCACTACCCTTTTTCAATTTTCCACTTATTTACTCTTTGAATCATAAAAAACTAAGAACGGACAGAAAAATGTTTTGATTAAGACTTACAAGAGGGGCCTTGGTGAGGTAACTGAGGATGGTAGCAACAGGATGGAATGAATGAAATTTACCCTGCAATTATCGCAGTCATTATCTATGTTAGTAATGCTAAATACGACAGTTAAGAAACAGAATATTGGGAAAGAAAATGGAAGTGATGATAGAGGGGGGACCTCTGCCTCAGATTTAAGTTGAATGCGAGTACTGAGTTCAGCAAGTAGGACCAAGTCCAAAATAATTGGAGCAGCCAACAGTGAGTCCTCACACGTGTTATGCAGCACTATGGTGCTCTTTCCCCCCATGAATATCTCTGAGGTGTACTCATCCATGGCCCTCTTGCTATCTCCCACGTATGGCACATACTGAACCACAGAGTCGAAACACACAGCACACAGAAACAAACCTAATTAGTGAAGTAGACTGACAGGATTCATATTATCTCCATCTCTTCTATCTAGCACACACATCTCCATCAAACGGATATGCAAGTGATATGTGCGTGTGTGTGTGTGTGTTGAAAAGTATATGGATGAACGATAGAATTCGTGTTTGTAGTTTGTGTTAAGGTATATACATATACCTTGATAACAACAACATGGTCAGGATGCTCGCCGGGCTCATAAAGGATGGCATTGCTTGAGACCATGTCGTCAACAACGTTGCTTTTCGAGATCTCCTTAGACCGGAAGGTCTGTGGAGCTGACAGGTTCATGCCATCATTGTTTCCCAAATGGTTGTAGCTCACTATTGATGTTGGCTGTTAAACAAACCCAACAGATAAATGCTAAATTAGCTACAATCCAACAAAATATGACTACTGCTGACTAACCACTTTCTAAATCAAGTTCTTTTTACAAATACCTACCTTGATACCAGCCCCAACAAGGAAATCAACAAGTACAGATTTCATCTTGGTCTGGCCACTCTTGAAGTCATCTCCACCAATCAAACTGTTCCTCTGAATGGCCAAGTCAATAACCCCTGACAATATTTAATAATAAAAGATACCGCAATCAATTCTTGACTAATCTTCTCATAAAACCCATGATCAAATTAAGCAGTTGGGTAATAAATGTTATGCAATCTTGGAAGGGTACCTGGAACAAAAGTGTTCTGTGGGCTACCATTGATGAAAGGCACATTTTCAAGAATACAGGCGATGGCAAACAAAGTGGAAGGGGAAATCTCGGCTTCATTCTTGTCCAATGAAGCAAAGAGATTCTCCGCTGTGTCATTTAGCCCAACGACTACGTTACTGTATCTTTCGGTGTTGGCAGTCCAAAGTACCACCACCTTATCTACCTTGTTTGCCTCCTTAAACTCCCTATTCCACATATAAATAAGCACAATTATTTGGCCCTTTTCAGGACATATTAAAGAAATGGTCTTTATAATTATTGATGATCATATTCACCTAATGTCCTTGATGATATGTTGAATTTGTTCATTCTTGGTACCCTTGATGACATTGTTGGCACGTGAGCCTTGGTTGGCAGCAATGAAATCTGGTTCGTAGATTCCAGGCAACGGGACCATGGATTCCATGTAAGGCCTAAGCTGTTTTTGGAGATCAATGTCCAAAACCTTTGCCCTGGCCATGGCATCTGCCAAGTTCATATTACTTATGTCCCATCCTCCAAAAACAATGTCGTCTGGGTTCACCTGTCATTTACATTAACCCCAAGAATTTAATCTTTATATTATTTACACCCCACACACACACACAATCACCAAACACTAAAACACCTAAACTCAACACGCGCACACACACACACATACTAAAATAGACAAATCAGCACAAAACACACTAAAATGGACAAAATCAACATGCACACACTAACACTAAAATACAAAAAACTCAAAAGACACACACACACACACACTAAAATATAGAAAATCAATCCACACACAAACAAACAGAGTACCATGGGGAGCAGGCTCTTGAAAGGAGCATAAATCTCCTCTCCATTGAAAGACCCAACTCTGATGGTGGATGCTTGGGTGAGTGAGCCAAAATAGTTGGCTTGTTGCACCTTATCCTTGGTTGCCCAAGAGATTCCCCTGTAATTATAGAACCCAATTTCTCAAACTCCATAATATATTCAAATTACAAATATTTTACTACCAAATACACATCACCATATCCTACCAACCCCCAATTTTAAATAACCAAACCTTGACCTCCCCACTAAGATAATATAAGTTCAATAAACTAAAATTACCCAACCTCTTCGATCATAAACAAAAAATGGACACTCATTTGTGAAACAAACCGAATATGAATAACCATAAAGGGTAAAGAGAGAAGGAAACTCACTCCCGATTAGCAATGATGCCAGCAGTGAGGGTGGAACCATTGTTGCCCCCCCACCCAACAAGCATAACCCTACAAAGATATCAACATATACATAAAATTAAAGATAAACACATAAATTTCATTTAATTCATAAAAAAAATTGGTTAATTTCTTAATAATTATTTTTGGGAATAAAATCAAATTCGAAAAAGAGTGCTCTAGAGAAGACAAACCCTAGTTTGGGGACACGGGTTTCAGTCTTGAACTCATATTTGACACTCTTTGGCTTGACAATCCATTGATAAGTCCCATTCCTGTTCTCATGAACAAGTTCAGTGGTCTCGTAGTTGTACACAGACTCTATCTCACTCTCTGTGTACTTAACATTTGGGCTTTCTACCTTAAAGCTCTCAATAAACATGTTTACTAAATTAAGAATTCAACACAAAAAACACAAACCCTGGTCAGAGATGGAGAGAGATCAAATAAGCAAAACCAGAGAGAGGAACAAATGCTGAGAACGAGGAATGGTTGTTATCTCTCTCCGTTAATTTCTATGCTACTCATCTCAACTGGCTACCAAGGGTGTATATATAGGCGAAATGGGTACTATTTGAATTACAAGTGGCTTAGCATAAGTGGAGGTGACCCTACAAGCACATTATAGTTGGCTATGCTTATATAGAGAAGCTTAGCCATCCAAAACGGGAAAAAAAAAAAAGTTTAATAGAGCATCCATTAAATACTTAATATATTATTTTTTATTGTAAAAATATTATATTATCTTTAAAAAAAATTTAGGCATAGGGACCGGTTTGAGAACAGTCCTAAAAAAATTCAGTCATAGGGACCGGTCCTAAAAAAAATCAAGCATTGGGACAGGTCCTAATTTTTTAATTTACTCATAAAACGACGAAGGGTAATTTGGTTCACTTTTTTAAAAAAGTAATATATTATGTATTTTATTGGTGTTGTATTAAGTATCAACTAGTTTTTTCATATGTGTATTAAACGCACGACATATATATTTTTTCAACTAAACTACACAAAAGCAAAATGAAGAATAAAAACAATATTAAAAGAATGAATTAAGAGAAACTGTTTAAATAAAAATATATTATTGTAAGACTAACCATTGTAGATTTTGAATAAAATTTCTTCTACACAATATTTGTTGTTTTATTTGTTCGCTTGTCATCTACATCGCATACCAATATCTCCAGAATGAGTTGTTAGCCGTGAAACTACGACATATAGCTGTCTATTACTACCATTGACTTCTTCAATAAGAGTCTTATAAACGATAGTGATTGACATTGACTCTTGTTAGTTGTTATTGCTTACGATACAATGTAAATTTCTTTTTATGGAACTTGAAAGACAACATGATATTTAATGGAGTATGAAATTTTTAGGATAAAAACCAATAAAATAAGTATTAATGTTTGTATAATGTATTCTTCATGATTTGCAATGTATTAAAAATATAATTATTTTAAATTTTAAATTTTAAATTGTTAATAATCATAGCTTAGAGCAAAAAATACATAAGGTGAGATGATTTACTAAATAATTAATATCATCAATAAAAAAATTGCATGAAAAGGACGTATACAACTTAATAATACAAATTTTAAAATGTAACACAAAAAAAACGTTACATTTAAGTAAGAGACAATGCATTTTTTTATTTAGAATAACATAAACAAAATGATTTGAACTATTTCCATGATTTCTATAACAAACACTTGGCAAAATACTTTGGCCTGTAAATAACAAAAAAATGATAGAAATTGATGTTTCATGTACTCTGTACTGGTGATTCGCTGAAAAAATATTTATTATTGTAAATATATAAAGACAAAAATTATTAAAATTTACTTTAAAAAGAGTATAATATCATATCGTTTGTGATATCTGATAAAGAAAGAATTTAAGTCAGATTGACGCATTTTTAACAGAACCTCAAACATAATTAAGACTATAGAACTGAAAAAAAGAGTAAAAACTCTAAATAAAACACAAAATAACACTATTATTTTCACATGACCTATATTGTAATATACCCAAAATTTAAATAAAAAATATTAATTACATCAATTAATGTTGTATTTTATTTTGGGTTGACCTTAATATATTTTTAGTTATATCAGAAATTTCGAGTTGTGTCACAATAGTACTTTGTTTGTTTGGGCTTTAGCCCAAAGTTGAATTTTAGCAATGGAATCAACAATAAGCTCTTTTATGGCTTGACCAATTGGTTTAGTAGTTTGGGTTAAATAATGATAACAAAAAAAAAGTGATAATAATAATAGTTAGATTTTTTTTAATAAAAAAAAAAGGAAGAGAAAACGGGAAGGAGAAATAAAGAGTTTGTCTCTTTAATAAAGATTAGGGGAAGCTAATCATTCTCATAGTTAATATAGTGAGGGAGAGGCGGCGGTGGTAGAGATTAGTCGAGACAGTTGTGAAGCACATCTAAATTCAGGTATGTAATGCAGCGTCATGTTTTAAATTGATTCTTTTATAGTAGGGGGCTTGGGTTGGAGGAAAAAAATGGAGAGAAATATTGCACTGCTAAGGAAAAGAAATTAAATAAATATATAAAAATAACATGTTTTTAAGATAATAATTAATAACTAACAAAAAAAAATTTATATGTTTTCAAGACAACAATTAAATAACTAATAGATTGACACTTTTAAAAAAAATAATGGATTTGTATTTTCGATGCGTATATTCCCAATTTCATATCATAAAATGTCCAAAGTCACTCACCAAGTTACAGTTTGTTCCAATTTTCTCCTTGGATTTGACAGAGGTTAGGAAATAGGAATAATAATAATAGAAATTGGCATGCGCATGTCAAGTAATGACTAATTAAGTACTTTTAATTCTTTTATCAGGGCTATTTTAGTAATTTCAGATTTTAAGTTTTATATTTTTTTAAATCCCAGATTTCCCCTAGCCTCGCAAGTCGCAACTGTGCTGAATACTCAATAGTTGAAGTGGGTCACTGGAACCATGGTCAAACAACATCACTTCATGTCGCCGCCACCCTATTGGATTCCCCGTCGGGGTTTCTATGTCACGTGGGTATACGTTCACAGTTCACACCCTATTTTACTCACAATTTCAACTTAAAACTCGTTAATCCATCTAATTTGACTTGAAAATTATCCAACCTAACTTGACTTGAAAATTTTAATGGGTCAAAATGGGTTGATCCGTTTCGATCCAACCTATTTCGACTCATTACCCATTTTGACCATGAAGTGCCTAAATTTCATTTGCCTAAAAGGGCTTTTGGGCCTCGCGTAGGCGAGGGGGCTTTCCACTGCACTAGCCCACTATTCATTATAGGACTACTAAACACCATGGGCCTGACCCATGCATGTAAACACAGCCCCTCAGGTATAAATAAACCCTACTATCTCATAGTAGGGCAGACTCTGATACGCTCTCTTTTCCTCTACAGTTATCACTCCACACACGGGGGCTACGCCCTCATATATTTTTGATACTGTACTGATTCTCACGCCGGAGGGTTTTGGGGGACATCCCCCACCACTCACGGTGCTCATTTTGAGATACCTACATACGGCGGATATCAGGCCGAGCGACGATTTCATCACCAAATCAACGATTTCATCATCGATTCGGTCAGCGAGCGACTCACGGATCAAGGCAATTTCGGCACCCGGTATGGCCCGATATTTATGCCACATCGGTTTGGTTCGTTCTTGGGGAAGTCGACTCTAGCGACGAACTCCAACAGCCACGACGGAGTTCCGTTCATGGGATGCCGGAACACCATTAACACACAACAACGACACACTGTACATACAAGATAATCAAACGAAACAGAACCGGAGTAGCCATGTGAGGACACCGTTGGATGCGTCTCTACAAGACGATCATGACGGCGAAAAAGTCACTCCCATTTGAACTTGCAATCTCTGCCACGCGCCGCCAAGAGTTGCTGGAGGCGGTGATACACTCTGACGCGCCGGCTGATCTCCGGCATGTTTGATCTGCACCATTCCGGAACCTGAAGAGAAACTAAAGACCACTAAAATCTGCGTCTTAATAAGGCGAGTTTACCTCCCCGACAATCGAGGTCAACGGAGCATCAACGCGCCTACACGTGCCTCCTGAAGTGTCTGACTTCCTGGATGACTCACACGCCGGCAGTAGCTAGTTCTGACTCCCGACATTTGTCTGCGCAATGCAGAGGGCTGACGTCATCCGTGACGTCACCCCCAGCTGTTTTGTCACTAAAGCGCCTGCTGTTTCATCATCTTTCACTCAGCTCCCTCCACTCCAATTAACTACCGTTATACATCGTTAATAAAAGTTAACAGAATGTTTGATGGTTCAACTGAACCGGCCCAGATCACTGCATGGCTTCGTGACCCGGTTCACCTTCTTCCTGTCCTGTTCTGGTCTGACCCGAACCGGTTCCCTACAATTTCAGGTGTGCTCTTTCCATTTTTACCCTCCATATTTGCAGAATTTGCCTATATGACCTCGATTTGTTATTATTAACAAATAATCAGTTAACGGAGCATGAATTAAAATCTATAAATGATTTGCATGATTAATTTATTGCTCCAAATTAACATGAGACATTATAACTTACATGAATATGCATGTAATTAATTTTCTTTGCAATTATTAATTTTCTTTGTAATTAATTTTCTTTAAAATTATCGATTATGAAAATTAATAATTGACAACTATAACTCGACACTACACAAGATAGCTATAATCAAATAAATTGTCATGCAATTAATATATATGACACGGCGACTTGACATGATGAACCGATTAAAATTATTATTAATTGGTGAATAATGTATGAAATTCAACTGTGACAATTATTATGTGACATAAATCAGAGTAATTATAATACATTTATGCTCATAATTATGTCATGTTCACATCAAATTGTTCACCATGATGATGCATGTCACACTATACTACACCAATGCATGCAATTAAACATATTTTGCATCTGCGACCATATGTATGACACCACCTTTACGCGCCTTACGATTTTACTAATCCCTGGCCGCGCGTGAAAAAAGAAAGTGCATACTCACTTACTTATTAAATTTCACATATCAATGGAGCTAATTGCACCATATTTTATTTGCTCGAGCATGACAAATGATAATGAAACTGTTTTATTCACCGCTACACCTAAATTCGCGTGTGAATTATCTATACAGATCATGATTTGATTGCATGACACACTATTGATGTTATTTTCCTCAATCATGCTAATAACAATATTTATGTATTGTCATTTACATAAATCACTAGCATATACAACATCTTATCATCATAAGATTAAATGCATAATACATACCCCAATTTTATTTAAAAGGGGATTATATTTGCTTCGCAAATAATGCACTAAACTTTCAGGTACTCAAACCAAGTCAACTAAGCCTTGGTAACTGCGAGAACCATGTCACCCTCCTCGTTAGAGTTGATTCCGCGCCTTGGCGCCTTAGGCACTCTTGGTGCCAACCCGGACTTCCTCGAAGGAAGGAAAAGCTGCAGCGACCATAACTACTTCCCGACCTCGGGGTAGACAGAAAAGTAGGGGCTCGCCTCAAATGGAAAAAGCCAGATATCTTTACAACTATTCGGACGGCCTAATGGACTAGCAGGCAAGACCCTCAGCCCTGTTGGGGCCACTATCATCTTATCAACAAAAAGGCAAGTTCTTTCATATTTGTCCATCCAAATTGTTAATATGTTCATTTATACAAACTGCTTTCGGATTGCTTGACAAAATCTGCTCGCCAGGCGAGCAGATAGGGCCCTGCCCGGTCAACCTTTCTCTATACCCGAGTATTAGTGAACTAATTCTCCCTGGGAGTGGGGAGGGGCCATGCCGGTTCACGTGCTTGGATGCCCATAGCGGTAGGGGCCACCCACAAGATAGCGGCTAACTACCTCGGGTTCCTATAGTGGCCGAGCAACACGTTAGTCGTATATCTCTACACCTAGTTGATATACTAACAAGCCGATCCGATGTCCCCACATCGAAGAAAGGCCATGCCGGTTGCTAGTCGCCGTTCGAGAGTTGGGCCACGCCTAGGCAATCTTAAGGCTTCGCCCAAGGCGATAGGGGCCTTGCCGCTCAAAACCTTGGCGAGAACCAAACACTTAGTCGTGCGGTACATTCACGCTATGCTCGCGGCCCGGCGGCCAGATTATCATTATCGTGCGCGTGCGCTATGCTATGCTTGCCCGGCCAAGCTCGAATCATTATTATCGTGCCCGTACGCTATGCTTGCGGCCCGGCCGAGCTCGAATCATTATTATCGTGCGGCGTACGTGCGACCCGGCCCGAGCTTGATTATCATTATCGTGCGTGCTCGCTATGCTCGCGGCCCGGCAGAGCTCGGATCATTACTATCGTGCATGGCGACGGCCGGACCCCCAATGCGAGATCAGGCGACTCGTGCGTCCAAATAATCAAGTTAACACACAAGCATGCGCAAGTAGATTTACGAAATTCATGTGGCGCAACATTGCATACACGAATAACAACTCGGCCACACTTGGCCGGAAAAACAACTTAAATTAAACAAGTCATCGGCGTTCTGGAACCCAACAACTACTCCTACAATTAACACATGCTTATAAAACCTCAACGGCCACAACATGCCGGAGACAACAACAACAATAATACTTTAAACGAGTTTTAGCGGAAGAAACTGTGATGAACCAACAACATATAAACAGGCTCGACATATAGTCGGCATACCAAAAGATTACAAGTGACAAATATTTAAGTTACTACAACAACAAAACCCCAAGCCAAGTCTACATGACTTGCTTCCCAACGTCCTTTCCAAAATAAAAGATTAACTAGTGAAAGTCCAAAAGAACAACCTCTAGCTCGCAAGCAACCAAGCGTGAGAATGGCGAGTCTAGCGTGGGACGTCTCCTCGGCTTTGATCTAAGGAAAACAAAGCAAACAAATAGGGTAAGTCGAAAGACTTAGTAAGTTACTAAAATATGCATGTTCATGTTATATCATGACATTTATCACAATTATGGCACATTATCATCATATGGCACGTAGCACATTGTTCACATAAGTGCGTAAAGTAAATCATACAAGTAGGATATGATATAGTCACGGCCGCTTCGTAGCTCCTGCAAAACATTCTGTTACTGGTTCGTGCCATCGATGTTATGTGAATTCATCGACTTTCATCGAGTTCTACTCGATCTCATTAGCAAGCCAATGCGGCACTTATTGATACGGCAAAGGGGCTACTTCCCCACTACGGCCCACAGTGAAGGTGTGTGTGGAGTCCCGGGTGCGGCGATCCATAGCGAGCACGAATCCCATAATTCGTGAAGGCGTGCATCGTCCCCACGACTTGATAAACAAACCAATTAATGCCAATTTGGACTCAATGCAATGCACAAGTAGATATTTACTTGACTTAAACCAATTAAGGACCGAATTCGACAAGAGCGAACTCGACCAACCAAGTAGGGTGTTAATCTCTACCATAATCATGTGAAGGCAATTAACTGCTCAAAACCAATGCTTCATAACAACTTTGCAAATAATTCTATCAAGCTCATATTTGAGTAAACTTAATCAAACGGTATCCAAACTTCGTAGGGATTGAAATTAGAGTTTAACATGTTCAATTCTTCCCTAGAGTCGACTCCGTTGAGTCTTTCCTCTAAATTCCCAATTTTGGGGAAATTGAAGCTATATGCTTCATAACCCAACCTAGGTCACTTCTAAGTTCAACAAGGATATAAATTCACCCAAAACATTTCAATGTAATTCATGTTCCTTATATAGTCCAATATGAAGGATACAACACATAACAATTTTCACACATATCACATACGCATAATTTAGGGCATTCCCAAATAATATCACTTTCATCAACAAACATACTACATATTTCTAACATGTTCAAGACCTCAATTAACATGATGAAAGAGTAATTTAAACTCTCAAAGGCAAGAAATCCACCTAGACATGCTCCTAGCAAAATCATACATTAAAATTCAAATGAAGACATAGGAAGCAATTATGTGTCCTCATTGACCTCATACATCATAAACTTTGTTTCCTTAGGGTCAATGAGAACTAAAAAGAAGAAGAGTAACTTACCTAGCTTGAGTGAAAACTCAAGAGAATCAAAATCTAAACGGTGAAGTCGTTCCTTTCGTCGCACAAGTCAAGAATCCAAGGTTTGGCGGCAATCGAACGGTTGAATCTTTGTAGATCGAAGGAAGAAGATGAAGCTAGGGCTCAAAACTCAAACCCCCAACTCACTCTCTCTCTAATTTGTAGGATGAAGGTGAATAAATGAGAGACTTGCTGAAAATTTGGCCAAGGCTTGGTATTTATACTTCCAACAAGAGAAGGGTACAAGAGGAATTTCTCAAGTGCAATTAGTAGAGATTAGTGAGTTAACAAACACTAATCCAACCTAGATTAACTCCTAATTAGTGTTAGGACATGATTAGGACTAAGTATGGGTGGTTAGGAAAGGTTTAGAGGGGGTTTAATGAGGGTAGGATAGGCATTTCACGTCAAAACTCAAAACAGGGGAAAATCCCGTAATTGCACATCAGTATGTTGAGGCGGGCGCCTCATGTAAGCCCAGGCGGGCGCCTCACTTGCTGAGGCTATCTCCAAGTTCAGCTCATTTTGTAATTGCTCCCTGCATTTGAGGCGGGCGCCTCGCAAGGTGCCAGGCGGGCGCCTCGGCTCCAGAACCTCCAAAACTTGGTCTAAGCTTGTCCTAAATGATCCCAAACTTATGGGCAATCATTCTAAGGTCTAACCCTACTCAAAGCAGTCGGAAGCACCGAACAACAACGAACAAGGTAGAACAAGGCTCAACTTACGCGACGAATGATCAACGAACCAAACTACAATCAAACTCCAATCAAACTAGGATAACTTGGGCATGAATAAGACTTGTTTAAACATGGTTAAGAACTTCAAGAATGATTTAAGAATGATTCTAAAACATTTATAAACAAGGTAAACATGCTCACAATCAACAAGAAATCAAGAAGACAAGCATACAATGCACATGCAAGATTACGGGGTGTCACAGTGCCCGTGCACGCTACGCTCGAGCCCGCGGCCAGAGCCTCGTGACATCGTTATCGTGCGGGTGCGCTATGCTTGCGGACCTGCCACTTGATTATCATTATCGTGCCGTGCGCGCTATGCTCCTGACCCGGCCAGAGCTTTAGATTATCATTATCGTGCCCGTGCATGCCATGCCCGCGCCACAGCCCCGAGCTTCATGTTATTATTCTCGTGCCCGTGCACGCCATGCTCGCGCCTTAGCCCGAGCCTCTTGTTATCATTATCGTGCCCGTGCACGCTATGCTCGCGCCCCAGCCCGAGCCTCATGTTATCATTATCGTGCCCGTGCACGTCATGCTCGTGCCCCAGCCCAAGCTTCATGTTATCATTATCGCGCCCGTGCACGCTATGCTCGCGCCCGGCCCGAGCTTCATGTTATTATTCTCGTGCCCGTGCACGCCATGCCGCGCCTCGGCCGAGCCTCTTGTTATCATTATCGTGCGGGTGCGCATGCGCTCGCGCCACAGCCCGAGCTTCATGTTATTGTTATCGTGCCCGTGCACGTCATGCTCGTGCCCCAGCCCCCGAGCTTCATGTTATTGTTATCGTGCCCGTGCACTCTATGCTCGCGCCTCAGCCCGAGCCTCTTGTTATCATTATCGTGCCCATGCACGCTATGCTCGCGCCACAGCCCGAGCCTCATGTTATTATTATCGTGCCCGTGCACGCTATGCTCGCGCCTCACCCCGAGCTCCAGATCATTACTATCGTGCCCGTGCACGCTACGCTCGAGCCACAGCCCGAGCCTCATGACATCGTTATCGTGCCCGTGCACGCTATGCTTGCGGCCCTGCCCGAGCTTCAGATTATCATTATCGTGCCCGTGCACGCTATGCTCGCGGCCCAGCCCGAGCTTTAGATTATCATTATCGTGCCGTACCGCCATGCTCGCGCGGCCGAGCTTCATGTTATTATTCGTGCGTGCACGCCATGCTCGTGCCTCGGCCGAGCCTCTTGTTATCATTATCGTGCGCGTGCACCGCCACGGCGAGCCTCATGTTATCATTATCGTGCCGTGCGTCATGCTGTGCCCGGCCGAGCTTCATGTTATTATCGTTATCGGCGCCGTGCACGCTATGCTCGCGCCTCTGCCGACTTCATGTCATTATTTCATGCGCCATGCTCGAGCCGAGCGGCCACGAGCCTCATGTTATCATTATCGTGTCCGTGCACGCTACGCTCGTGCTACAGCTCGAGCTTCAGATCATTATTAGCGTGCCCATGCACGCTATGCTCGCGCCACAGCCCGAGCCTCATGTTATTACTATCGTGCCCGTGCACGTCACGCTCGAGCCACGGCCAGAGCTTCGTGTTGTTATCTCGTGCCGTGCATTCAGTCATAGCGAGCTCCATGTTATTATTCTCGTGCTCGTGCACGCCATGCTCGCGCCTCATCCCGAGCCTCTTGTTATCATTACCGTGCCCGTGCACGCTATGCTCGCGCCACAGCCCGAGCCTCATGTTATTACTATCGTGCCGTGCATGCATGCTAGAGCTTCATGTTATTGTTATCGTGCCCGTGCGCCATGCTCGCGCCTCAGCCCGAGCCTCTTGTTATCATTATCGTGCCCGTCCATGCTCGCGCGCGGCTTTATTATCTCGTGCCGTGCACGCCATGCTCGCGCCCGCGGCCGAGCCTCATGTTATTACTATCGTGCCCGTGCACGTCATGCTCGTGCCCCAGCCCGAGCTTTATGTTATTGTTATTGTGCCCGTGCACTCTATGCTCGCGCCTCAGCCCGAGCCTCTTGTTATCATTATCGTGCCCATGCACGCTATGCTCGCGCCACAGCCCGAGCCTCATGTTATTATTATCGTGCCCGTGCATGCTATGCTCGCGCCTCACCCCGAGCTCCAGATCATTACTATCGTGCCCGTGCACGCTACGCTCGAGCCACAGCTCGAGCCTCGTATTATCGTTATCGTGCGTGCGCTATGCGCCTGCCCGAGCTTGATTATCGTATCGTGCCCGTGCACGCTATGCTCGCGGCCCAGCCCGAGCTTTAGATTATCATTATCGTGCCCGTGCACGCCATGCTCGCGCCACAGCCCGAGCTTCATGTTATTATTCTCGTGCCCGTGCACGCCATGCTCGCGCCTCAGCCCGAGCCTCTTGTTATCATTATCTTGCCCGTGCACGCTATGCTCGCGCTACAGCCCGAGCCTCAAGTTATCATTATCGTGCCCGTGCATGTCATGCTCGTGCCCCAGCCCGAGCTTCATGTTATTGTTATCGTGCCCGTGCACTCTATGCTCGCGCCTCAGCCCGAGCCTCTTGTTATTATTATCGTGCCCATGCACGCTATGCTCGCGCCACAGCCCGAGCCTCGTGTTATTACTATCGTGCCCGTGCACGTCATGCTCGTGCCCCAGCCCGAGCTTCATGTTATTGTTATCGTGCCCGTGCACTCTACGCTCGCGCCACAGCCCCGAGCTTCATATTATTATTCTCGTGCCCGTGCACGCCATGCTCGCGCCTCAGCCCGAGCCTCTTGTTATCATTATCGTGCGTGCGCTACGCGCCACGGCCCGAGCTTTATCTTTTATCTCGTGCGCACGCTCGAGCTACATCCCGAGCCTCATGTCATTATTATTGTGCCCGTGCACGTTATGCTCGTGTCTCAGCCCGAGCCTCATATTATTACTATCGTGCCCGTGCATGTCATGCTCGCGCCCCAGCCCGAGCTTCATGTTATCATTATCGTGCTACGCGCGGCCGAGCTTTATGCATTATTCTCGTGCGTGCCACGCCGTGCGCGGCCCGAGCTTCATGTCATTATTCGTGCCGTGCAGACGCCATGCTCGCGCCCGCCCCGAGCCTCATGTTATTATCGTGCTGACGCTATGCTCGCGCCCACCCGAGCCTCATGATCATTATTCTCGTGTCTGCACGCCACGCCCGGCGAGCTTCGATTATCATTATCGTGCATGCCACGCCGTCTCGGCCGAGCCTCATGTTATCATTATCGTGCCCGTGCACGCTATGCTCGCGCCTCAGCCCGAGCCTCATGTTATCATTATCGTGCCCGTGCACGCTACGCTCACGCCACAGCCCGAGCTTTATGTTGTTATCTCATGCCCGTGCACGCCACGCTCGATCTACATCCCAAGCCGTATGTCATTATTATCGTGCCCGTGCACGCTATGCTCGCGCCTCACCCCGAGCCTCATGGTGTGGTTGCTCGGATTCTTGAAGACCCTCACTACGTTGAGGTACATTACCCTCCTGCTCGAGCATCTCGCGGTCGAGCTTTATCTCACGCTCCCCGTTTGGGCTTCCCACGGTTGAGCTTTACATTGTCCTCCCGCTCGAGTGTTACTCGCGGTTGAGTAGTACACCGCGCCTACCTGCGCTTACGCTCCCCGCTTGGGCTTCCCACGGTTGAGCTTTACATTGTCCTCCCGCTCGAGTGTTACTCGCGGTTGAGTAGTACACCGCGCTTACGCGCTTACGCCTCGTTTGGGCTTCCACGGTTGAGCTTTACATTGTCCTCCGCTCGAGTGTTACTCGCGGTTGAGTAGTACCGCGCTTGCTCGCGCTTACGCTCCCCGTTTGGGCTTCCCACGGTTGAGCTTTACATTGTCCTCCCGCTCGATTGTTACTCGCGGTTGAGTAGTACACAGCGCCTACATGCGCTTACGCTCCCCGTTTGGGCTTCCCACGGTTGAGCTTTACATTGTCCTCCCGCTCGAGTGTTACTCGCGGTTGAGTAGTACACAGCGCCTGCCTGCGCTTACGCTCCCCGTTTGGGCATCCCACGGTTGAGCTTTATATTATCCTCCCGCTCGAGTGTTACTCGCGGTTGAGTAGTACCCAGCGCCTACATGCGCTTGCGCTCCCCGCTCGAGTCTACTCGCGGCTGAGCTTTACATTATCCCCCCGCTTGAGCATCTCGCGGTCGACATTTATTTACGCTCCCCGCTCGAGTCTACTCGCGGCTGAGCTTTACATTATCCTCCCGCTTGAGCATCTCGCGGTCGGCATTTATTTACGCTCCCCGCTCGAGTTTATTCGCGGCTGAGCTTTACTTTATCCTCCCGCTCGAGTATCTCGCGGTTGAGTAGATGTCATGCTTAACAGAAAATTATACTCCTTACCCTTGAGATAAATCCCAAAGAATAAGGACCAGTGGGCTACTGAAGTGCCTAAATTTCATTTGCCTAAAAGGGCTTTTGGGCCTCGCGTAGGCGAGGGGGCTTTCCACTGCACCAGCCCACTATTCATTACAGGACTACTAAACACCATGGGCCTGGCCCATGCATGACAAGTAAACCCTAGCCCCTCAGGTATAAATAAACCCTACTATCTCATAGTAGGGCAGACTCTGATACGCTCTCTTTTCCTCTACAGTTATCACTCCACACACGGGGGCTACGCGCCCTCATATATTTTTGATACTGTACTGATTCTCACGCCGGAGGGTTTTGGGGGACATCCCCCACCACTCACGGTGCTCATTTTGCAGATACCTACATACAACCAGATATCCGACCCGAACGACGATTTCATCACCAAATCAACGATTTCATCATCGATTCGGTCAACGAACAACTCACGGATCAAGACGAATTTCGGCACCCCCGGTATGACTGATATTTATGCCACATCAGACCAATACAATTTTTGTTATAAAAATATATGTTTTTTGACAAAAAATATGGGGTGAGAATGGTTTTTTTTTTCCCGTTACCCGTTTTGACTAAACCTGTTAGACCCATTTAATATTTAAGTCGTAACGGGTCACGACCGATTCGACCCGACACATACCCGACCTGACCCACTCAATCGCCAACCCTACTACATATGCTAATAATCAATTAATGACCTCTTTTTATTAAACACCTATTTTTAGTACTAATAATAGATATTTATTAATTTGAACTTTCATTTTAATTCAACTACTAAAATTGCATTAAACATTTTAATAAATAATGCACCAAATCCCACTTTACACAACAAATTTAAATGATCAAAATAGTCATCACGTGACATGTACTTGCCAATTTCCATTACTATTTTCTGTCAAACCCAGGGGGTAAAGTGGGACAATATGTTACTTGGAGTGACTTTGGGATATTTTCGAATTTGGGGTGCTAAGTGGGATTTGGTGGTTACTTTGGGGGAAAATTATCCTTTGGCCTAAAGTTACTCCTATATGAATTGTAAACCGTGTAGTACAAGTACTACTTTATTTTTGGCCAAAATATAATTACCCTCTCCCCCCAAAAAGTATTCACTCAATCCCAAAGTGCACCACAACCATTTTTTTTTAGAAAAATAACAAAAATTCAACGAAAAGTTACCTTTTAAACTTTATAATGGTAGAAATTATACTGAAGATATTATTTTAGTAGATAGCATAATTAACATAATTACCCTATTTTGAATATTTTTTAATATAACATATTTAATAAGCATTAAAATTTCAAATTTATTAATAGCAAATATCACTAAATTAGTTAAAAATAATTATTACAATATAAAAGTGAAAATTTAAAAGTAAAACCAACAATTAAAATATCATTCCACGGTTCAAAAGTAATTATACGATAGAAAAAAAATAGTAGATATCATACTTAACATAATTACCCTGTTATGAATATTTTTCTTAATATAACATAATTAACAAGCATTAAAATTTCAAATTTATTAATATAAAATATCACCAAATTATTTAAAAATAATTATTACAATATAAGGCTAAATTTTAAAAGTAAAACAAACAATTTAATATCATTCTATGGTTCAAAAGAACAAAAAAAAAGTTAATAGTTGAATAGTACTTCATATGTCCATTAACAAATTAGAACACTGCTTATTATACATGCTAGCACAACCTTTTGATTAAATAAAATGCGAATTACCCAGTCATGTTTGACTTATTTTTATTATTTTTTGTGCGCTTATTTTTATTTTTTGGGTTTTTTTTTTCAATTTTGGTCATCCAACATGGTGCTGATTGCCGAAAATATTAAGTTTACTATTTATACTAAGGGTTAGGGTTAGAAATTATAAATTTCATAATAATAATTTATATATATATATATATATATATATATATATATATATATATATATATATATATATATATTTTTTTTTTTTTTTTTGGTGTCGTAAAATTTTTAATGTAAAATTTATTATTTGTATATATTAGTTCGATCTACATTTTTTTCTGTCATATAATTTCTACCATTATAAAGTTTAAAAAGTAACTTTTCGTTATCTTTCTAACGGCTGTCACGACTAGGGTACAAACTGGGACAAATGGTAATATCAGATGGTATTCTAGAAAAAAATAATTAGGTTGGGGATACATTTTGGGATTGAGTGGATACTTTGGGGGTAATTATATTTTGACCTTTATTTTTCTTATTTATGTATTGAAAATAGGTATCATATACATGTATCGATCTAGGTGGGGACAGTCACTCTTAGATCCATGTATGATAAAGTGTGATAAATGGGGTACATATTCTATTTTTCAAATAATTTCTTCCTTTAATAGTTCAAATAGGTTATCGACAAGGGTAGTGCTCGTCAACTCGTTGTGGATAAATTGCATTGTTTGCTCTCGTGCCAGCTTAACTGGTGGCGTGTCCACCGATATCTCCAAGGAATAGATATGTTTGTTGAGCTGTGTTGTGGTCGGTATCTCCTTGAGGATCATATTTATGACTCCTCAAATCTGAGAAGCGTTTCTCCCTCGGGCAGGTTGTGTTCGTTGGTCTTTGCCAGTATTGTCATCCCTCTTGAACCAATCAAGCTTGCTCTGGTTGATTAGCTTTTGGATCTCCCTTTTTTAGGATTCTGTAGCCTTGTGTCTCATGCTCTAAGTCATTGTGATAGGCGCATAATTTGTTGTTATCCCTGAATTGAACATTTTCAGGATTCAGTGGGTTGGACTGAGGCAATTCGTCCTGAATTTGCAACATTACTTCTTCTTGAGTAGAACTGTCAAAACGGACTGTTGAGAATGAGATGACTCGATTAACCAGGCAACAGGCCAGTTCCCTCGGAGGGAACTAGTCAGGGCAGGTGGTAGGACTTGATTGGACCTCAAAGGGGGGTGCGGGGGGACTACGCCCTCGCGATACTGACTATTCGTGATTTGGACAAGGGCATAGTGACTTTTAGGCTTGAGCGATCACTTAGGGTTTTGGCTGGGCGATTGCTTAGTAAAGAAACCTTCGAAGCAAGCTACTATCTTTTGCGCGATCACCCAGCGCTTGGGCTGAGCGACCGCTCAGTCCCATTTTTTTATTTTTGCTGGTTGTCCTTTTTTTAGCCTTTTAAGGGTTTTAGGGTTTGTATTGTACACATATAAATAGTTGTATACCTAGAGCGTTTAAGGGTGAGTCTCTAATAAAATTTCGATAGTCCGTTGGCCCCAATCTCTCACTTTTCTTTGTGATTGATCCTATTATACACTATTAAATTGTTGGCTAGTCTTCCGCTATGCATAACACGGACCAATAGGATGGACCAACGCACAAAATGTCGGACCCCGCCACTTGGCAGGGCGGGGCGGACCAGAAAAACTCTTCCCCAACCCAACCCACCTTGGGATGCAGAGCGGACGGACCAACCCACCAAAAAAGAAAATTATAACACTGGAATGTGAGGGAGAGAAGATGCAAAGTCACAAATCACAGATCGAGCAAGCTTAGAATGAAGGTAGGTTTGTTTCTTTTCCTTTTTTCCTTTTCTGGGTAAAAAATGGAGCCACCACCACTGTTCTTTTCCTGCCTTTCAAAACTGATCAGTGCACTGTAAAAGACCTTCACTCACAGCAATCGAAGGACAAAAGATGGCTAATGAAGAAGAAGAAAACTTTGGTATCAGACTAAAGAAAGAGATGATAGAAGATTGAAGACTGAAGATGAAGCTTTGGGTATGGGTGTGTGTGTGAGAAAGAAAGAGAGAGAGGCGGTAAGGTAGAGACTAGAAAGGTAGAATGAAAATGGTTGGATTAGATCGAAGATGAGTGGGTGAGCTGGTGAGGGAGACGACTGGAAGAAATAAAGAGAGGCATGAGAGAGAGGGTGACTGACGGCTTTAAGAAAGAGAATAAGCTATAGGGATAGGGATAGGGTTTCACTATCTACGTTATTGTAGTCTGTAGATTTGTAGTATAATAATTATAATCAAGTTAGACATGTTACATGTAACTGTAAATACAATATATATATATATATATATATATATATATATATATATATATATATATATATATATATATATATATATATATATATATATGTAAGCTGGCAGACCAACTCGCCCCGTTCAACCTGCGACCTGTGCGGGTCTAACACGAAAAGCCCGCCTTCTAGCGGGTTTGTATTTTAAAATACAACCCACTTTTTTAAAATGGCGGGGTGAACCAACCTAATGGGTTTGGCCCATTTTGACAGCTCTATTCTCGAGTAGTATTGAAAGGCGTAAAGTGCTGCTCTTTGAACCTCGTACTTGGATTTGAAGTCCAGTTCCCGTCTCGACGACCATTGTTGCCCCATATGCTCGGAACAACTGGCAAGGTCGAGTTGTTCTCGGCTTTTTCTTTTTCTTTGGCTATGTAGCCATGTATAGGGGACTCGGTCATGCAATAGAGTTGTGCCTGGGAAAACATCTCACCTTGAGTTACGAGGGGCTACATGACGAGTTGCATCTTAAGGCCGCCCTACTGCAGGCCATTTAGGAAACACATTGTGACTTCTCTGTCGCTCACACCAACCACCTGCTCGAGCTCTTTCATAAATATTTCTAGATAGCTCGAGGAGGATTCATTATGTCCATGCAAGATTTTGCAGAGATCGATCCAGCTCTTCGGTAGAGGTCTTGCAAAACCGAAGTCATCGAGGAGCTTTTTCCTGATGTCCACCCACTTGGTGATGGATGCTCGGGCAAATTTCTTTAGCCAAGCTTGCACATTTCCTTGGAGGGCTCATGCAAAAGCCTTCATTTTGAGGGCTTCATTTGAGGTGATCAATCGTAACAGCACCTCAAAAGACTACAGCCAATCATTTGTCCGGGTCTTCCTGAACTACTTGTCAAAGTTTGGGAAGATGATGCCCTGCATTGGGGGTGCATTCTTGTTGACCCTCACAGGTTCTAGATTTGGTTGAGTCATCTTCTGATTCTATTGCACAGTGGCTAAAAGGTCTGCATACCGGTTAGTGTGGCAATTGTTTTAGAATTAAGGTTGTAATAGAATAATTTAGTATTAGTTTCCCCAAGGCATGGACCAGCATGCTTCAACAGCAGCCTTAAAAGCACTTCTCACCAGCAGACTTTGAAGTCTACTCAGCTCATAATCAAAGCTTAGCCAAACATGTGGATTTAAGTCATATATTATTTGATCTAGATATTTTTAATATCTAGTCAAATAATATTCATCAAATTTCCCTCCAAAGAAGTCAACCATGCCATTATATGACTCCAGACATCTATCTAGCATGTCGTCTGAATCATGAAGACTGAAGACATTTGTTGGTCCCAAATAGGCTCAATCTAGGCTAGAAGGGGGGGGGGTTGAATAGCCTAGTTGTGTTTTTAAAATTACTTTAAAAACTTTTCAAATTGTTCTTCTTCCTTTTTAAATAGCTAACTCTTAAGAAGAGTAGGGGCAGCGGAAAATAGAGAAGATAGAACAGAAACAGTTATGAATAAAAGCGAGATAAGCAGAGACAGTTCAAACAGAAGTACGCGAGGATTTATAAGTGGTTCGTACTATGAATAGTACTACATCCACTACCAAAGTGGTTATCTTTGGATTTTGAAAGGTACACTTGTTTATCCACTAGGTGATAGAGTGAGATCTCTAATGGTTAGTGTACAAAAATGATTTTCAACCAAGTGTTTAATGATGAGAGAAACAATCAATGGATAATTGATCTCTCAAGTGCTAAAGTAAAGAACAATTAATTTCAAACTAGAAGAAGTTGAAAGTAAGTAAAGACTGGCAAATCTGCAGCTTCAGGAAGTTTGGTGAAGTGTTAGTTCTTGTCCTTTGGATCTCTTGAATGCTTGAGTATTGAATGCATAAGAGATATGTGTTTTCAGATCTTCAAGACTTGAATTTATACCAGGGGAGATCTTCAGGACCGTTGGATTGAGAGTGGAGAGGATGAGTCGAACGTTATAATGCATTGAATGCAATTCAACGCTTTGTAAAATGTGTGCAGCAACACTACAGGCATCAGAGATGTAGTGGTGCAGAGGCAGATATTCCCAAACAGAGTAAGGTTTCAGCTTACAGGCGTTACAGATTGAAAATCTTCTTAGCCAAAAGGGGTAATGTCTTCAGTCTTCATGATTCAGGCGACATGCTGGACAGTTGTCTGTGTCGTTTGTCTAAAGCCAGATAATGACATAGTTGACTTCTTTGGAGGGAAATCTAATGAAGATATTTTAAATATTATTTGACTAGATATTAAAAATATCTAGTTCAAATAATATGTGACCTAATTCCACGTGTTTGGCTGAGCTTCGATTTTGAGCTTGAGCAGACTTTAAAGTCTTCTGGTGAGACGTGCTTTCAAGTCTGCTGTTGAAGCTTGCTGGTCCGCGCCGTGGAGAAACTAACACTAAACTATTCTATTATACCCTTGATTGTAAGACAGTTGCCACACTAATCGGTACATAGACCTTTTAGCCATTGTGCAGTAGAATCAAAAGATGACTCAACCAAATCTAAAACCTGTGAGGGTCAACAATATGTTCGTTAAGAAGTTTCAAAAGTTCTCAAATTTAATAAGAAGAAAGATGCAAACCAGCAGACTTTCAAAAAGACTGCTGAAAGCTCACAATACAATGAGCTAGTTTGCTTCAATTGCAAGAAGCCTGGTCACTTTGCTTCTAAATGTCCTAAGCCCAAATATGAAGCTTATAAAAGGCGACCCTTTAAATCATTTTCAAAACATAGGGGTCTGCTAGCTGAGGACTTAGAAGAAAACCAAGTGTCCACTTAGTTTGAAACTGATTCTAATGAGGATGATAGTGATGACTTACCTGAGTAGGCACATATCTACCTCGTTGCTCTAGAGTCACCTCCCACCTATGACTCAGAAAGTGAAATCAAATATTCTCCCTTTCAAGCTAACATAGAACACCCTACTGAAGAGCCTTCTAAAGAAGAAATCCTCAAGGATGCTCAGGATATGCTAGAGGAATTCAATGAATTTAGAAAGGCTTATGTAAAGTTAGCTAAAAGCCATGAGAAGCTAGAAACTGAGAAATCCATGCTGGAAGTTGAGTTAAAACTCTCAATGGAGTCCAGTAGGAAAGTATCAAGTTAAAAGAAGAGAACAAGTTTCTCAATGAAAAGGTTGCTTGCCTCATTGGTCATGCCAAAGAGCTATCCATTGAGAAAGGTGAATTACAAAAAACCATCGACTCATGGAATAACTCGAAGGTCATTTTTGACCAAATGCTTGGAGACCAGAAGCCCACTGCAGACAAAACTGGGCTAGGTTTTTCTGAGCACATCCTGGCACAACCTTTGAATAAAAGACAGAAGACTTGTCTGCACGAACTGATGATGATCCTATAGATCATCAATAGTTTAATAACAAGGGTAGACAAGGGATTGGTTATGTTGCTATTCATTATAAATACCCTAAGACTTAGATTATTAAGACCAGCAATGCATCTAAAGAAGAGCAATCAGCTGCTGGCGAAAAGTCTGCTAAGGGTTGTGTAGACTCACAAAATCCTTCTACTAGCAACTCTGCTAAAGCAAAGACTGCTGTTTCTAGGAACACAAAAAGTTTGCCTAAGCCTAGCAGGTTCATCAAAAGCACTACAGATGGTGTTGCTGCTCCCAAGACTACTGACACTAAGCTTAAAAGGAAAATCTATGAGGTGTTTACGTCTGCTAAAAACAGATCTGCTAAGGCAAGAACTGTTGAGTACCGATCTAAGAAAACTCAGACAAAACCCTCTAAATATGTTGTCAACAAGTCTACTGAGTCTAAGGTTGTTGCTAAAAGAAAGCATGCTCAAAAGTCTACCAAAAACTAGATCTCTCAGCATGACATCTGTAATTTCCATCGTTGTACTCTTTGCAAATGTTTAGGCCACTTGGTCCATAAATGTCTGCTGAAATCCATCATGAAGCCTACTGGGTCCTCTATCCCAAAAGTCAGGCAGGTATGGGTTCCCAAAAATTGCTAACCCTTTAGACCCAAAAGAAAAATAAGGAGGACCATGATTTTCTCATCTCTTAATTATAGCTATGCTTCATGGCCGCTACATGCTTAGAAAAGAAAGACGTATAGTATTGTTGGAATATGTTTCTTGATAAATAAGTTATCACTTTACATATTCTGAATATTTTGATTTGCTTGTTCCCATTAACGTGTGTCATAACAAGTGGCTAAAAGGACTACGTACTGGTTAGTGTGGCAGCTTGTTTGACAACACATAGGTCTTAGGTTAGGTTGTCCTAATCTAGTCCTACCTTCTTAATGATGATTAACAGACTAGCAATTCATATGCACTAAGCACCAGCAGACTTGCTGTAGTGACAAAGGTTTTCTAAAGATTCGTCACTAGCAGACCTGCCATGTGCACCAAAGGATACTTTGAAGACTCGCCACCAGCAGACATGCTATAGTGTCGAAGCTCTTCTAAAGATTCGTCACTAGCAGACTTATCATGTGCACCAGAGAATACTGATGAGCCCAAGATTTCCACGAATTTTCCTGGGAATTTTTTTCTATTTTGTGCTATTTTTGAGTTAATTATGCTTTGAAAATATTATTATTTGTGTTTTTGTGCTTAATGTAGGTTTTCATGCATAATCGAGCTTTTATATTGTGTTTATCACGAAGTTCGAGACAATTCTGGGCTTGAAAGTTGTTTTGGGAATTATTTAGACAAAGTCCGTTAAGCCCATTAAGAACTTTAAGGCAAATCAGGCTTAACAGGGGCTAACGGAGGCAAATGGGGCTAATAGTGGACCAATTTGTGAATTTTGGAGAAGGCTGGAAAGCGGCGCCAAAGTCAGAAAGTCCAGGGGCACTAGAGCAAACATTAAAGTAGCAAGGGAGGCCGGTGGAATTGCTGGCTTCTCCTTCTCTGTGTTGTCGGCCATTGAAGCGCGCCATGTGGCCCCTTATCCAACCAGCCCAACCCGTGTCATCCTCAGTGGATCCGGGTAACTCGCGTGAATCCTGCTCCATTAGCCCACTCTCCAGCCCACTTTCATCTCTACCATTAGCCTATTTCCACCCTGGGTGACCCACGAGCATCCTCCATGGTTTGCCCCTACTCCAGCCGTGACCCATCCTCCTTTTCCTTCCCTTTTTTGCCCCCAATCTTCCCTTGTGCTGCCTATTTTGCCCCTCAGCCTTGTTTCCCCTTTGTTGCTTCACTTTTAAGCTTGCAGCCAGCCTTCATTTCATTTTTCTAAGCCCCTATTTACGGGCATTAGCCCTAAATGGGGCACCAACCCCATTTTTCATCATTTTTGCACCAAATCCTTGAAGCTTGATCACCTTTGAAGGTTTGGAACATCATTTAAAGAGCCAAAGACGCATTTGCAAAAGATTTCAACCCCGGATTCGAGCAACATTCGGTTTAATTCTTTCAACTCATATTTTATGATATTTGTTGTATTTTCTTGGGTTGATTAAATTTGTAAATGTTGAATTGGTTTGTACTTAATTTATTTATGGAAATGCAATTATTTTTCTATGTTAAATGTAGTGTTTTAATTTAATTTATCTATTTATTTAGTACACATTCATGTTGGTTAATATTTTGTGAAATTAATGCTTTTAATTATTTGGCCAATAATTAAATGATTTTATAAATATTTAGGATCCGCGAGAGCTACCTTTATATTTCGGACCAATCAATTTAATAGTTGGTGTTTTGTGACACACACCGATAGTCATCATGAGACTAGGTTTGACATGCGATTGAACCACCTTAACCATTCGCGAGGTCGGGGAGGTTAGGGTTGACTATAAGATGCGAGATCCCGTAGTTAATCAATTTTAGTTGTCTTGGTTACCAACATAAATTGTAGAGAAATATAGAGAGTTTCTTTTTGCGAAGTATTACCCATGCGCTTTGTTATTATTGTGTGCTCTTCATTCTTTTAATGGCGTAGCGAACCATTAGATGATCACTAGAATGATAGGATACGAAGCAAAAGCCTTTCATGTTATTCCGAAAATAAAAATAGTAGTTTACGTGGCGTGAGACCGAAAGGAGATCATGCGTAGATAGTGTTTGGATGCTTGTTTCACATGCGGTTATTTTCTCCCCTATGTTATGTGTTGCGATGATATAAGCCCGTAGTAAGGTTGAGGGATAGCTGGATTTGCTATACGTAGCGAAAGCCCGTAGTGAATAAAATAGCGCGTCCGACTACCAAGACTTGAGTTAAAGAAAAGTAAAAAAAGATGATTAAATTAAACACCGGTTAGACTAGAAATAATGCATTCCTATATTTTTATCTTGATGTTTTGTTGTCAAACCACCTCCGCAGTAGTGTAAATTTAATTGCTTTCTAGGTTATTTATATTTTTAGATTTTAATTTATTTTCTTTTTGCTCAAATATAATTAGTTAGCCTAATTTTGGTACTTAGTTGGAGTGAGAATTATGCGCATTCCCTGTGGGATCGATAACTCGTACTTAGATACAATTTATTACTTGATACGACTGGATAATTTTGCCCAAGTTGCGTTTTTACGCACATCAAGTTTTTGGCGTCGTTGCCGAGGAATGATTTAATTTTTGCTCCTATTTGCTAATATCGATACCAAGCTAAGCTGATTGTATTTTGAGCATGTTTTTTTAATTAGTTTACTTGCTTTTGTATTTATATGTTTTGTATACTGAGTCGCTTTTCGAAGCCCTCCTGAGTTTTTGGGTTTGTAGAGAGGTGTACATAGTGTCCCCACACAAAAATATTTTCTTTTCTTTTTTATTCCATAATTGCATTTCTACTCTTTTCTTTTGAGCTTGATTTGATGCAGGGGTTTAGCGCTTCATAGTAGGAGGTTGCTTGTAGAGATTCTTGGAGTTGATCTTTTCAGGACTAAAACCAAAGATAAGAAATGCCTTACTTAATGAGGAGAAATTTTCTTTCATTCCTTTCTCCTTTTACTTTAAGTTTAGGGAGTTTGGTTTGGTTAGTGAACTTTGAAAATTCTGAAAATCTTATGCTGTATACGCCCCAATTTATTTATGCTTTGATCATTCGCCTCTCCATTTTTTGGCGCTCTTTGAGTTGTACTTGCATTATTTTCTTGGAGTCAATTTTGAGATTAATATATGTATAGTTGATGATATGTTTGTGATTCATGTGGTAGCATCACCTCATTCATGATAGATAATGCCCATGTTGTTGATTGAAATATTTATGCTTTGCTTTAGTGATGGTTGTGTATGTCTAAGAGTACCATATTGTGAGTCTAAATGCCGAGAGTTATATGTTGATGATGAAAAGCTAGGTTTGGGCATGTGTGTATGACAAGAGTATGATATAGGCCATCTTTGGACCGTTTGTGCTTTTCTCTATCCTACCCATTTATCTCACAAAAATCTCTAGTGTGCCCCTTGAGCTCATTTAAAGAATGGCGTGTGCCTAGAGCACACAATGACCCCCATTCGACTTCATTTCTTACACCCGCATTATCCTATCACTTGAACCTATACACTTTTGTTGTTGCCCTTCAAGAGAGCATGATTTGGAATGATTTATTTTATTTTTGTATTCTTGTTGGGAAGTGTATGCTTCATGAATGTTTTGTGTTCATTAATGTTGATGTTGGGAATTTGATAACTGTTGTTGAATGGTGGTGAAAAAAAAAAATGAAATGAAAAGAAAAGAACCCCTGGAAAGCAATGAAAAGAAAAAAAAAAATTAAGGGTGGCAACAAAAGAAAAAAAAAAGCCATTGTTCTTCAATTTTCTCAAGGAAATATAAGGGTGGTGCTTAATTGTGGGGGTAGATGAGACACTTTTTCAACCTAATGTTTAACGTTTAAGGGGTTGTTGAAGTGAGGTTGTGGTAATTTGAAGAATTGTGCTTTCATGAAGCTAGTCATTATGTGAAGACTTCAAATTCTTTGCTCTCTTGGCTTGCTATCCTATCCTTCATTTGTAGCCCAAACCTTGGCCGAACATTACAAGCTTTATAAAGTCCTATTGATATTGTCATACTGTGTGTTCTTGCCTTGCCTTGTGAGAAAAAAATTTGTTGATAATTCTTTCGGTTTGACTCGCCTTTGGTATCTCAGTTGGCCGTTCAATCTAAGCTAGAGCATTGCTACTTTTGGGTAAAAAAATGTTTTATGCTATGAATGACTATTTGAGGATTGTTTGATATCATATGAATCAATCCATACCTTTATTATGCATGTTTATAATCTTGGATTGATCTCTTAAATGGTAATTGCAACGAGCATACCCAGACCTTAGCAAAACACTCTCTGTGGATTGCTAAGAAGAAAAAATGTTGAAGAAGAAGAAGAGATAATAAACTTCTATAGACATAGATCTGCGTCTTGGTCAAGAACACAGTTCTTGATTTGAATTCTTCATCCTTCTTCGAAGAACTTAGCATCTAACAGAGCTTCATGACCTTATTCCTAAAGTTATATGTCAAGCTCCTTTATCAATTTGAAGATAGATTCTCAGATGTTACCCGAGGAAAATGAAGAGCTATCTGTTTATATTGCATTCATATCTTCATATTTGTATTCCATTACAAATGCTGTTGATTGTGCAATAATCAATCATCATAGAAGGTCGAGTGCTCTGCACTCATTCGTTCAGATAATTTTTATCTGAACGACCTTGAAAATTGTCTTCTCATATCTGTCTCTCGTTCTCGTCTCCTATTGCCCTCTTTACTTAAGGATTTGTCTATGAATAATTAAGTAAAGATTAAGGCTTGAAAGGACGAAGAGAGAAACTTTACATAGAGAGTCTAGGATGATGTATTCTGTAATTTATCTTTGAATAAATTCAGATGTTCTTTCAAACGATCTATCTTTCTGTCCTTACCTCTCTACTAGTTTTTATAAACTAATTTATCCTTTGAAAATATATTCTCTAATGATTTCCTAAGACTGCATTTGGAAGAAGGATTAAGTGTGCTGTTGTTCAAATCATATATTCGTGTACATCCACTTAAGACTTCTCTGAATCTAACCCTTACTATTTCCGCTGCTTAAACTATCTCAAAACAGGCTTTTGATTTACTGGCAGTTCTCCAGCAGAGTTCATTACTCGGCTGAGAGCAAGTCTGTTGTTATGTATTAGCAGCAAACATGCTCATCGTGTTAATTGTGTATGCCATTAAAACCTAAACTTTAAATGTAAAATCAGAAATGTTTTAAAATGGTAAAATAGGCTATTCACCCCCCTCTAGCCTATTTGAGCATCATTGTGGGCCAACAATTGGTATCAGAGCCAAGCTCTTCAAGCTATATGCCAAGTCTATCCACCTGAGAGTTTGATCCTAAATTGCTTACTTCAAATGCATGTCAAAAGAGCTTTGAAATAAAAATAAAAATAAAATCTTTTGACTAGGATTTCATAAGAAATATTTTTGAAAACGCGTTCACCTTAAAAAACTATTTTGTTTTCAAAAATCAGTTGAGTTAGACAATTTCTATGATGATCTCTTGCTTGAATATGAGAAATTTATTCATATGACAGAAGTACACTTCAATTGACACTATGAATAAATCTTTTCTCAGATGTATAACACTCAGATGGATGTTTCACTTAAAAGGATCTCAGATTCAAATTCTCTTGACACAAGGCTAACGATTGTTATCAATCCAACAACTTCTCGAGAGAAATTTCTTAGTTAAAAATTATGCAACTTTACAATGAAAGAATTTTAAATCATTCTTATCTATTCTTATGAAAAAGGTTAAGAGTCAAAAACCCTATATCATGAAACATTGATTGATCTCTCTATTATATGGTATTTAGTTTCTGGGATTGATCGATGTATTTTATACGTCGATTTTATATACTTCTATGACTTAAATTATGCTATTTCACGAGGCTTTTGGCTACTGATATATGTTTTCAGTGAGTTTTGTGAGTTTCAGGGTTTTTAGTGAAAATATGCAAAGCACAAGGCTTTTATATGCAAATTCCAAGAAGGGCCCAAGATGAAATATGAAGAAGAAAAGAAGAAATCCCAAGCTGGAGACCTTGCGGTCGCAAGGTGTTTCAAACCTTACCCCCGTAAGGTGGACAGTAAGCTCAGAAAACAAAAGCCCGGAATGCTTGAGACCTTGCGGACGCAAGGTACCCCAGACCTTGCGACCGCAAGGTGGTCAGAATGCGAGAAATTCTTATTTTCACTAGAGATTCAATTGCAATACAACTCTATGGTATAAATAGGAACCGGTTGCCAAAGCCTAAGATATAGAAAAACGGCTGGAAACAGTTTTGTATAGCTTTAGAGTAGATTGTAGGTTGTATAACATATTTAGATTGTGTAATTACAAGTATTGAAGATCAAGATCATGTCTCCGTTCATCTCCATGTGCTGTTCATTGTCTATGATGAACTAAATCATCCCTAATCTAGGAGGTGGGAGGTAACTTGTATCGAATTTATGTTTTAATTCATATTTATGTTCATTCAATTCTTGTTGATTGTGGTGTTTATCAATCCCTCTATTATTTCGATTTGAACAAATGAATGTAATCGCAAATAATAAAGGCCTAGAGGTGCGGATAACTGCATGACCAATGTGAATATGTCGTACACTGGCTCACCATCACAATAAATTGGACCTATCGATGCACGAGAGTGATAAGTTAGGACCAGGTTCATACATGATTTAGGTAACAGATAGATTATATGTTCTTGTGTTTATGATATAGAATGGATGAATGTTGCGAGGATGGAGGCTGAACCAAGAGTTCAACAGACTATATCTATCTTTTGTGAACGAACCCAATAAATTGATTGATAATTATTGTGAATTAAACATAAAGGAGATACAAGTGAAACCCGAATCCTAGATTGACATCTACCATAAGATCTTCATAAACTGTAATTACTGCTAATTAGTTAAACACATAAATAATAATAATAATTTAGAATAAAATAATTATAAAAAAACCCCTTAGATTAATAATTTGCTATCAATAAATTGCACTATTCGTGATCTCTTGTCTATGTGGGTTCGACTCTTGCTTCCAATACTATTCTATAATAGTCTTGTCCACTTGCAAGGAAAAATTTAAAATAAGACATCGATCAAGTTTTTGGCGCCGTTGCCGGGGACAAGCTAGTTCACGTAGTTAGTTTGTTGGTAGCGTAATTTTTAGTTTAATTTAATTTTCAGTTTTTATAAAAAAAATAAAAATTCAAAAAGATTTTATTTTATTTGTTTTAATAGTTAGTTGTTTTTAAATTGCTTTAATTTATTTTATGCACGGTCGTAGATCTTTGAATCCTAAATTGGTAGAACTGAATCAAGATATAAATAATATTAGAAGAAATCAAGAAGATCTTGAAAATCTAGCTCCCCAGTGTGATAATCAAGAACAATTGAATCAAGAGGATCCTCTGGTTGATCCTCCAATGGAAGATAATAATCAAAATCCTGAAAATCCAGTTAATCCAGTTAACATGAATCAAAGAGAAGAAGAACATGCTAGAAGAAATATGAAAGTGGTGGTAAATCAAAGAACTATTAATGACTTCAGTAGACCTTCATTAAATGTAGTAACATCATGTCTAGTCCTACCAGATGCTGTAAGGAATTTCGAACTAAAATGTCATTATTTTAACATGATACCATCTTTTCATGGAATGCCTCACGAAGATCCTGTCGGTTTCTTAAAAGATTATGAATACATGATGAGTACTTTTCCTTTAGGAGGGTTGACTGAAGACCAAGTTAAAATGAAATATTTTCCCAGTGCATTAAAAGAACTGGCAAAGCGATGGTTTATGAATCTAACACCTAGTAGTGTTTATACTTGGGCTCAATTATATGATTTGTTTATGAGTAAATATTACAATGCATGCTCGAATATAGAAAACAAATCATGTCATTCCAAAAGCGAACTGTGAAACATTCCATGAGTCTTGGGATAGATTTAAAAATCTGCTCATTATGTGTCCTCATCATAATTTGGCTCAACATGTGTTAGTACTTCAATTTTATCATGGTCTTTCGCCAGACTTACAAACCATGGTTGATAGTGCAGCTGGTGGTTCTATTAATAGAATGACACCAGAAGCACTAGAGGAATTATTTGAGATGTTAAGAATTAATTCTCAACAGAAAAGTGCTAGAGGTAAAAATAGAAGTCTATACCAAATTCAAGAAAAATCAGATACACAAGCTTAATTTGAAAACTGGCAAATTCAAGAAGCATGTGCTTTATGTGGATTATATTCTCATGCTACTAATTTTTGTCCATCAAGTGTTATGTATGCTAAACAGGCTAATGCTATGAATATGTTCCCTCAAAGGCCAAGGAATGATCTCTACTCAAATACATATAATCCTGGTTAGAGGAATCATCCTAACTTTTCTTGGGGAGGAAATAAGCCTTTACAACCTCAACAATTCCAGCCTCAACTTCCACAATTTCCAAATCAGAATCAATTGAGAATTGAAGAAGTTCCAAAACAAGATGGAACGAACAAAAGTCAAGCAGTGTTGATAAAATATATGCTTGAAGAAATTGAAAATTTAAAGAAGCACATTGTGACTTCTGAAGCCGAGAAAAGAGAAGAAGGGAAGTTCCCTAGTCAAACCGAGCAAGCAAAGTCAATCACCGTCTTGCGATGTGACGGCCCGACCCGGACTCCAATGCGAAATCCCAAGGTCATGCCATCAAGACAAGCTAGAAGACGGAAAAGCACCCGCTAAGCGTAGTGGTGCGAGTCAAGAGTTTAACCAACAAACTCTAAACATGAAAGTAAAGCCATAACGGCAAAACCGAATAACCAAAAACTAAAATCTGCGGAAGCAAATCATAAGTGGGACCAAAGCCTATAATTATAAACTAAGGAATACAAGGCTGAGAGAGGACTATCTCTCGACAAATCTACGACTCGCGTGACGCAACATTGCGCACGGACAACAAACCATCGGCCACCTAAGGCCGGCGAAGCAACAAGAACCCAACCTGATAAACAATAACTCTACGGCTATAACATGCCGGAGGAACAAATCAACTAAACGAATAAGGTATAAAATACTAACCACTAAACCCATGTCTCTCGACTAAAGTTGTCGGGGACAGAAATAACAATAACATAATACTAGAATAAGCGAGCTAAAACCTTGCTGGGGAAGACAACTGAACAACCTCTAACAAATACAACAGCTCGACCCAACAAGTCGGCTCCCAAAATGAAACAATAATAAGATACTAACATAACTACCCAAGTAAAGTTTACATAACTTCACATCCGTGTCTCACAAGATACAAAATACAATAATACTAATAATCCAAGCTATTGCGGGAAGACCACTGCTATCCGTCAAGCTCGAGGCGCAACGTGCACTAACGAGCTAACTGCAAAAACTAAGGAAAACAAACACACGAAATGAGTCATAATGACCCAGTAAGTTACTAAATGCAATATATGGCATAGCATGGCGTGGCATGGTATAATGCACAAGCATATATAAAATCATGGCATCTTAATCGTATACCAACAATAACTTGTACTAAGTCATCAAGTATCATAAACTTCATAAATCACATAGCACGTTATCTTTCATATAAGTGCTCATAGTAAGCCACATAAGGGATAGAGAAGGTACCCAAATAGCTCCGTTGTGTTGCTCACCGCAATACACAATGTTATACTTTATCGTGCAACATCGATGCTCTGTGATTGCATCGACTTTCATCAAGAACCACTCGATTTAGCTAGCAGCCAATGCGGCACTTATTGATACGGCAGAGGGGCTACTTCCCCACTGCGGCCCACAGCGGAGGGGTGTGTGAGGTCCCAGGTACGGCGATCCATAGCGAATACGAACCTTACGATTCGTAAAGGCGATGTATCGTCCTACCCTGACATAAAAACCAAATCCAAATAATCCAAATAATGCCAGCTGGGCTTTTATGAAATGCACAAGTAGATAATTACTCTCATGCTCAAACAAGAACCAAGACCGATCATAGCGGACATATCAAATCAAGTAGGACATAAAGTTCTACACACCAATTTAACAATGCACATATTGTACACACTTAACAAATCCAACCAACCTATCCGTTTAGTCCAAGAACCACCTATTGAGGTATTCATAACCCTCAAGTCACAACCCAATTAAACGTAACATATAAGCTCAAGAAATCACAATGTGAGGTCTACTATAGCCCTCTACTCGGGATTAAACCAAATACTATTATTTAGTCTAAAAACAATCATAAATCCAGACTTAGCATTTATCCTCACTTAAAGGTACACCGGACTCAACCATAGTCCCAACGGTCATATATGTTCGACTTCTTCAAAGCCAATCTCACGGGTATCAAAACTAAGCCGTAGTCATAACCTCGCAAGTGCTTTCATGTGCACGCGACCCAATTCCCTAAAAGAGAACTCATTCAAATAATCATTTCTTAAAGTAATACGAGATCATAGGTTGATCTCTAATGCTCTGTGCCCTAACGAGCACGCCCTAAATAAATCTCCAATAAACCTCTATATCGTGGGTGTCACAAATGGGACACAAATCAAGATGCTCGGGTACTCACAATCAAAACCAACCAAACCCGAACATCGTAGGATTTTGACCTAATGCTCAACAACATGATATTGAACCTAAAACAACTCCATTGAGTCTTAATTATCACACAACATTAAATGCCTAGTTCATAAATCCCCAAATCAACATATCATTCACATTTACAACAATTTTCCCACAAATCATTTGGGCTAGATTCCCTAGATTTAAATCCATAGAACTTAACAAGATCTTATACCCATTTTAGAAATCACATACTTTCAATTGAATGGTCAAACACATATTGCCTAGTGAGATTACACCTCTAAATTCCCAAACTTATGCCTACTATCATAATAAACCCAAATAAAATGTAAACATGATTTCTAGCAAGCTCACAATCCTAGAAACACAAGATGAAGAGTAACAATATACTTCAATAATCATAGAATTCATCCTACACATGCTCTTAACAAGTTCACATGTTCAAAACACAAATTAAAAATCACACAAGGCAAGTATGTGTACTCATTGACCTCAAATAGCATAGAGTTTGTTTTCCTTAGGATCAATGAGTACAAAATCAAAGAGAGAAGAGGTAACTTACAAGTATACTACACCCAAGAAAGCAAAGAAAGAAACTAATCGGTTGAAAACGATCCTCTCTTCGAGCTCTACACTTTTGATGAAGGAGTCTTGAGCAAATGGAGGATGGATGAGGGAAGACCAAGGGCAAAGCTTCAAGAAGCCATGGGAGAACTCTCAAGAACTCTCTCTCACGTTTTTGGAAATGCTCTCAGCAAATGAGAAGTCAAATGGCTGAATTGTGGCTTAAAAGAGGTGAAATGTTGAGTGGGACATGTGTCAAGCCAATGTGGTCTCTCATACATATCTAGACCCTCTCGCAAACCAGTCATACAGTCGACAAAGGAAGGAGTGCAAGTATAGCACGCAAACCGAGCTAACGAAGGAGCGGGGTGTTACACCCTCTCCACCTTAAAAAGAATTCGTCCCGAATTCTAAATCATGATACAAACCAACCTTGACTCGAATCTCCGAGTCCACCACCACAATATATACAAGGGTCGAACTATAATAATCCAAATTCAAAAGTCTACGAACTCTCAATAGGCATAACAACATCAAACGCCTTCGATTGGAAACAATATGACTCATACTTGAGTCACGAATACACATACGAACAACACTAGGCCAATCATGTAGGCAAAATTCCAAACTTGAACACAAGAACACATTCAACTACCGAAACTATTTGTTTCGGGGCACATCATGAAATTCAATCACAAAAGATTCCAAGTTAAAATAAATAGTAATTGCCTATGGAGCAATTCGCAAATAAATCAAAGATAATCAAATCGGCATTTCAAACTATGTAAATCACGCTCGCGATTTCCACATCGCGGGTGAGAACACATAAGAGCACATTAATGAAATGTTTTGAAAATTCATTCCATTTCAGTCCATTCCATTTGGTAACGGGTATAGTCAATTTCTAACTTAGCTCTTACCAATCCTAGTCCAACGACGAATACCTTTTGCTCACTAATTCAGGTTACCAACTGAATTAGCTTCAAAAGTTTCCGTCGTAAGGATGCAAAGGTTCATGAGTAAAAAGTTTTAAGCATCCTTCAAACAGTCTTCTATGCTAATGAATGAACATGAAATTATGAGATGAGAATTTAATATACTACTATGTAAATGCATCAAGTAGGTGTTTCCTACAACTAATGCACGTAACTGAATAAAAATTCAGACCAAGTAACAAGGTCTATTACCTTGGCAAACAACAATTATAGCTATCACAAAACTCGTATACCTAGTACACCCAACCAAGATAATTTCCCAGAAATCACCACGAATCGACAAGGCTACTAATGCCCGTAACGTCCATACTCTGCAAAACTATTCTTTCTTAAGCTCTAGACCAAGTCTACAACCAACGCATATACTAAGCATCCTATCGCAACGTTAACGTCTCAATACTCACGGTGAAGCGTCAATTTCTCCCGTGCAACCGAAATCAACTGATCAATCGCAGCACTTTAACCTTCTCACCAGTCGAGTGTATATCCTACTCGCATAATAACCACTTACAATAATATAATATCATATTAGTCATTACATAAAACATATCCTTATAGAATATACAAACATTATACCAAACCAATAAGTATCAACATACAATTCATACTTTATATATATATTCATATATATACATATATACACACATATACATACTATGGCTTTTATATACTATCACACAAAACCACAACTCTATATATAGCATAGTCTTATATATATATACTAAACAAGAATCCATACTCAACGTACGATTACCTACCGGTAATTCACAAACGAACCATATCATATATCGATCTCATATTGGGGTATTATTCCCGATCGAGCAAATAACCAATATTACACAATACACCATATAATGTATGTATGAATGCACATGAGCTAACGATTAGAGCGCGTACTCATAATATCGGTAATAGTAGCAACGGTATAGTTTACATATATATATATATATATATATATATATATATATATATATATATATATATATATATATATATATATATATATAAGAATATACCTTCCTATTTCGGATAGATCTCAAAACCCATGATGGCCAACCGCCATGTTGCCTCAAACTCTAGGTCGTCACCATCTCTCTTGGAGCCTTGAATTGTTGACTAGTACTCCCAGACTGACTAACTCTCCTCTTCGGGCAATCTTTACGAACATGATCGCCACCACAAACAAAGCATTTTCCTGTTGTACCCCAGCACCTATCCTCGGTGTGTCATGTCCTCTTACAAAAGTTACATGTCAACTCGCCACCTCGTCTTCTCCGAGTAGAAGTAGTATCACCACTCCGGCCACTCGAACGCATCTTTCCTTGACTAACTGTTTGAGGTGCTGACTGCCTTCTCTTATCCTCAGGGCCCCTATTAGTCTTTGATATTTTCCTTTGAGCGTACTCCTCGATGTCCAGCTCCATCGCATATGCACGATCCACGGCCCTTGGTAATCCGTAAGTAGTAGCGGAATAAGGCGCCTACGATAATTCGTCTTCGGGCCTTTCACAAACCTCTCGGTCTTCTTAGCCTCATCGGCACCAAGTAACTCTGATGCGAGCCAACTCCATAAAACTTTGTTGAATCTTGAGCCACGGTCATATCTCCTTGTTCTAACATTAGGAATTCCATCTCTCTCTTTCTCGAGTTACTACCGGACCAAACCGTACCATAAACTCCTTGACAAAGTTTTCCCACACTCGAGGCACTCCATGCTGTCTCCAATGATCTCGTATTTCAAGCCACCAATGCTCGGCCGCACCATCCAATCTAAACACCGCTAAGGTAACCATTTCTTCTGATGTACTACCCAAAACTGCAAAGATCCTCTCCATGCTTTCTAGCCAATGTTTCGCCTTAATAGTGTCTGGCTCTCCATCAAAACTTTTCGGTTTAAACTTCAAGAAGTTCTCAAGGACAGTAGAACCGTCTTCGGTCCAAACATCGTTGAGGAGTCACACGCGGATCGTTAACATTCTCTCCCCTCTCGCCACGAGCGTACTCGAACAAGGTATAATAGAACTAGCTCCACGCCAAGTTCCCGACATAACACGCCTACAAAGAACACTCAGCGTTAATAACTCAACAATAAACCCAACCCAAACAAGGCCAAGGAACCTATCCTGGCGAAATAGCTAACCTATAGCTCTGATACCAAGCGCCCGACCGGACTCAATGCGAAATCCCAAGGTCGTGCCATCAAGACAAGCTAGAAGACGGACAAGCACCCGCTAAGCGTAGTGGTGCGAGTCAAGAGTTTAACCAACAAACTCTAAACATGAAAGTAAAGCCATAACGACAAAACCGAATAACCAAAAACTAAAATCTGCGGAAGCAAATCATAAGTGGGACCAAAGCCTATAATTATAAACTAAGGAATACAAGGCTGAGAGAGGACTATCTCTCGACAAATCTACGACTCGCGTGACGCAACATTGCGCACGGACAACAAACCATCGGCCACCTAAGGCCGGCGAAGCAACAAGAACCCAACCTGATAAACAACAACTCTACGGCTATAACATGCCGGAGGAACAAATCAACTAAACGAATAAGGTATAAAATACTAACCACTAAACCCATGTCTCTCGACTAAAGTTGTCGGGGACAGAAATAACAATAACATAATACTAGAATAAGCGAGCTAAAACCTTGCTGGGGAAGACAACTGAACAACCTCTAACAAATACAACAGCTCGACCCAACAAGTCGGCTCCCAAAATGAAACAATAATAAGATACTAACATAACTACCCAAGTAAAGTTTACATAACTTCACATCCGTGTCTCACAAGATACAAAATACAATAATACTAATAATCCAAGCTATTGCCCGGAAGACCACCTGCTATCCGTCAAGCGCCCGAGGCTGCAACGTGCACTAACGAGCTAACTGCAAAAACTAAGGAAAACAAACACACGAAATGAGTCATAATGACCCAGTAAGTTACTAAATGCAATATATGGCATAGCATGGCGTGGCATGGTATAATGCACAAGCATATATAAAATCATGGCATCTTAATCGTATACCAACAATAACTTGTACTAAGTCATCAAGTATCATAAACTTCATAAATCACATAGCACGTTATCTTTCATATAAGTGCTCATAGTAAGCCACATAAGGGATAGAGAAGGTACCCAAATAGCTCCGTTGTGTTGCTCCTGCAATACACAATGTTATACTTTATCGTGCAACATCGATGCTCTGTGATTGCATCGACTTTCATCAAGAACCACTCGATTTAGCTAGCAGCCAATGCGGCACTTATTGATACGGCAGAGGGGCTACTTCCCCGCGGCCCACGGAGGGTGTGTGAGGTCCAGTGCGGCGATCCATAGCGAATCGAACCTTACGATTCGTAAAGGCGATGTATCGTCCTACGACATAAAAACCAAATCCAAATAATCCAAATAATGCCAGCTGGGCTTTTATGAAATGCACAAGTAGATAATTACTCTCATGCTCAAACAAGAACCAAGACCGATCATAGCGGACATATCAAATCAAGTAGGACATAAAGTTCTACACACCAATTTAACAATGCACATATTGTACACACTTAACAAATCCAACCAACCTATCCGTTTAGTCCAAGAACCACCTATTGAGGTATTCATAACCCTCAAGTCACAACCCAATTAAACGTAGCATATAAGCTCAAGAAATCACAATGTGAGGTCTACTATAGCCCTCTACTCGGGATTAAACCAAATACTATTATTTAGTCTAAAAACAATCATAAATCCAGACTTAGCATTTATCCTCACTTAAAGGTACACCGGACTCAACCATTGTCCCAACGGTCATATATGTTCGACTTCTTCAAAGCCAATCTCACGGGTATCAAAACTAAGCCGTAGTCATAACCTCGCAAGTGCTTTCATGTGCACGCGACCCAATTCCCTAAAAGAGAACTCATTCAAATAATCATTTCTTAAAGTAATACGAGATCATAGGTTGATCTCTAATGCTCAGATGCCCTAACGAGCACGCCCCTAAATAAATCTCCAATAAACCTCTATATCGTGGGTGTCACAAATGGGACACAAATCAAGATGCTCGGGTACTCACAATCAAAACCAACCAAACCCGAACATCGTAGGATTTTGACCTAATGCTCAACAACATGATATTGAACCTAAAACAACTCCATTGAGTCTTAATTATCACACAACATTAAATGCCTAGTTCATAAATCCCCAAATCAACATATCATTCACATTTACAACAATTTTCCCACAAATCATTTGGGCTAGATTCCCTAGATTTAAATCCATAGAACTTAACAAGATCTTATACCCATTTTAGAAATCACATACTTTCAATTGAATGGTCAAACACATATTGCCTAGTGAGATTACACCTCTAAATTCCCAAACTTATGCCTACTATCATAATAAACCCAAATAAAATGTAAACATGATTTCTAGCAAGCTCACAATCCTAGAAACACAAGATGAAGAGTAACAATATACTTCAATAATCATAGAATTCATCCTACACATGCTCTTAACAAGTTCACATGTTCAAAACACAAATTAAAAATCACACAAGGCAAGTATGTGTACTCATTGACCTCAAATAGCATAGAGTTTGTTTTCCTTAGGATCAATGAGTACAAAATCAAAGAGAGAAGAGGTAACTTACAAGTATACTACACCCAAGAAAGCAAAGAAAGAAACTAATCGGTTGAAAACGATCCTCTCTTCGAGCTCTACACTTTTGATGAATGAGTCTTGAGCAAATGGAGGATGGATGAGGGAAGACCAAGGGCAAAGCTTCAAGAAGCCATGGGAGAACTCTTAAGAACTCTCTCTCACGTTTTTGGAAATGCTCTCAGCAAATGAGAAGTCAAATGGCTGAATTGTGGCTTAAAAGAGGTGAAATGTTGAGTGGGACATGTGTCAAGCCAATGTGGTCTCTCATACATATCTAGACCCTCTCGCAAACCAGTCATACAGTCGACAAAGGAAGGAGTGCAAGTATAGCACGCAAACCGAGCTAATGAAGGAATGGGGTGTTACATGCGAAGCGGCAAGGTAATAGGTGAAGAGGTAAGTGATCATGTTCATTCTTCTAATGTGCCTGATTCAGTAAAGAATTCTGAAAAAGAAGATGAAAAGGATAATGATAGTAAAAAGAATAATGAAACAATTAATCAAGAAGTAGAAGTAGAAGTTCCAAATAAGGAACAAGAAAAAGAGGTTCAAAATAAAGAAAATCAAGAAGTTGAAGTAGAAAAAGAATTAGAACCAGAAGAAGAGGAACCATATGTGGCTCCACCACCATATGCTCCTCCAATCCCGTTTCCAAGAAGACTTATGAAAAACAGAATGGACAAACAATTTTCGGAAATTTATAATATGTTATCCAAAGTGAATGTTAATCTCCCTTTGCTTAATGTTATTAAAAATATTTCAGCCTATGCAAAGTTTTTCAAAGATCTTCACTCTAAGAAACACAAGTTTGAAAACAATGAGAAAATCTTTGTTTCTGAAAACGTAAGTACTGTTTTACAACCCGAATTACCCCCTAAGTTAAAAGATCTTGGTAGCTTTAATATCCAAGTTTTCTTGGGAAGCTCTAAAAAATGAAAGCTATGCTAGATCTAGGAGCAAGTATTAACTTGATGCCTTTTGCAGTCTATAAACAATTAGGGTTAGGAGAACTAAAACCCACTAGTATGCAATTACAATTAGCTGATCGTTCAGTTAAATATCCTTTGGGTATAGTGGAAGACATCCTAGTTCAGGTTGATAAACTAATCATTCCAGTCGACTTTGTGGTTCTAGAGATGGAAAGGAAAATCTGCACAAATAATGAAGTTCCTATATTGTTAGGCAGACCATTTATGGCTACTGCCAATATAATGATAAATGTGAAGAATGGTAAACTCACAATGTCAGTCCTAGGTGAAACTGTCGAAATCTCTGTTTATGATGCTATGAATAGACCTAGTGACATAAATGCATGTTTTTCCATAGATGAAATCGAAAAATTATCAACTGAAACTTTTGAAAAAGATAATGAAGATGAAGACTATGAAAAAGATGTATTTATAGTTTATGATGATAGTCCTATCCCTCCCATAAAAATTGACATTGATGAGATAGAAAGAGAAATAGAAGAGGAAGAAAGACAAGAAAGAGAGAAGTTATAATCTCTTAAAAAGAAAGATAAAGAAAATATAGAGAAAGAATCAGAATCAGAAAATAAGTCTGATAAAACAGAAAAAGTAGAAGAAGAAAGTAATGAAATTAAAGATGATGAAGTAGAAATTTTAAAATCTCTTTTTGAAGAAATCGAGATAGAGAATGTTAAAGTAGAAAATAAGGAAGATGTTAAAAAAGCAAATACCGAGGAGGTTAAAATAGAAGAAACAATTAAAGCAGAAAATTCTAAATTTATGTCATCTATTAAATCTTCTCCGGTTGAAGAATTAAAGCCATTACCACCCCACCTAAAAAATGCATTTTCAGGGGAAGGTAAAACTTTGCCTGTTATTATAGTAGCTGATTTAACTGAAGAGCAAGAAGCTAGTTTATTGAAAGTTTTATGGACACATAGAGAAGCTATAGGATGGTCCCTAGCTGATTTAAAAGGTATTAGTCTGTCTATGTGCATGCATAAAATACACTTAGAAGAAGGTAGTAAACCTTCAAGAGAAAGACAAAGAAGACTTAACCCACACATGGAAGAAGCCGTAAGAAAAGAGGTTTTTAAGCTTTTAGGTGCGGGTATAATTTACCCAATATCAGATAGTAAATGGGTTAGTCCAGTTCAGGTAGTTCCTAAGAAGTCAGGAATTACAGTTGTTAAAAATGAAAAAGATGAATTAGTCCCTACAAGAACAATAACTGGTTATAGAATGTGCATTGATTTGAGAAAACTAAATGCGGTTACTAGGAAAGACCACTTTCCTTTGCCATTTATTGACCAAATCCTTGAAAGACTAGCCGGTCACGAGTACTATTGCTTTCTTGATGGTTTTTCTGGTTACAACCAAATTCCTGTAGCACCTGAAGACCAAGAGAAAACAACCTTTACATGTCCTTTTGGTACTTTTGCTTTTAGGAGAATGCCATTTGGGCTATGTAATGCACCATCCACCTTTCAAAGATGCATGATATCTATATTTTCAGATTTAGTTGAAAGATGTGTTGAAGTTTTCATGGATGATTTTTCAGTTTTTGGAAACTCTTTTGATCATTGCCTAGAAAATCTTACATCAGTTTTGAAAAGATGTTGTGAAACAAATTTAACCCTAAGTTGGGAGAAAAGTCATTTCATGGTCAAACATGGAATTGTCTTAGGGCATGTTGTGTCTAATAAAGGTATTGAAGTTGATAAAGCAAAAATCGAAGTTATTTCACAACTACCTCCTCCAACTTCTGTTAAAGGTGTTAGAAGTTTTCTAGGGCATGCGGGTTTTTATAGAAGATTCATAAAAGATTTTTCCAAAATCTATAAACCACTATGTAACTTGTTAGCAAAAGATACATAATTTGTTTTTGATAAAGAATGCTTAGATGCATTTAATTTATTGAAAGAGAAATTAACTACTGCCCCTATTTTATCCGGCCCTGATTGGTCCCTTCCTTTTGAAATCATGTGTGATGCATCAGATTTTGCAATTGGAGTCGTGTTAGGACAAAGGGTAGATAGAAAACCTCATGTGATTCATTATGCTAGTAGAACTCTAAATGATGCACAACTAAATTATACCACAACAGAAAAGGAATTTTTGGCAGTTGTGTATGCTTTAGAAAAATTTAGATCATATCTGTTAGGATCAAAAGTGATAATATTTTATGATCATTTGCATTAAAATATTTATTAAGTAAGAAAGATGCTAAGCCTAGACTAATTAGGTGGATGCTATTGTTACAAGAATTTGACATGACAATCAAAGACAAAAGGGAACTGAAAATATCGTAGCCGACCATTTGTCTAGATTAGAATTTTCACCCTTACTTGAACGTCAATTTCTTGATGATCCAATTCCCATAAATGAAGATTTTCCTGATGAGCAACTGTTAGCTATTAAAGATTCAGACCCTTGGTATGCTGATTTTGTCAATTATTATGTGTCTGATATCATAAATCCTAATTTTGATCATTATGAAAAGAAGAAATTTTTGGCTAAAACGAAAAATTATTTTTGGGAAGAGCCTCATCTTTATAAAATCTGTTCAGATTCTTTAATTAGGCGATGTATTCCAGAAAAAGATCAACAAAGTATTATGAAATTCTGCCATGAATACTCTTGTGGATGTCATTTTAGTGGAAACAAAACTGCTAGAAAAATTTTACAATCTGGTTTATACTGGCCTACAGTTTTTAGAGATTGTGAACTGTTTTATAGAACATGTGATAAGTGTCAAAAAACTGGTGGAATAGGAAAAAGAAACGAAATGCCTTTACATATTAATATGGTTGTTGAAATCTTTGATGTTTGGGGCATTGATTTGATGGGTCCTTTTTCCAGTGTCAAATAATTGTGAGTATATTTTGGTAGCAGTCGACTGTGTGTCTAAGTGGATTGAAGCCATAACAACTAAAACAAATGATGGTAAAACCGTGGTTAAATTTGTAGAAGATCTGTTTGCTAGATATGGAGTACCTAAGGCCATAATAAGTGACCAAGAGACTCACTTCACCAATAAGTTATTGAATAATGTCCTTAAGAAACATGGTGTAACTCACAAGTTAGCTACACCATATCATCCTCAAACATCTGGCCAAGTAGAGGTAAGTAATAGACAAATTAAAGCAGTGTTAGAAAAGACTGTTAGGCCTAATCGTAAAGATTGAGAATCTAAACTTAAGGATGCTTTATGGGCATACCGAACTGCTTTTAAAACCCCAATAGGAATGAGTCCATATAGAATGGTATATGGCAAAGTCTGCCATTTACCAGTTGAAATTGAGCATGAGGCTTATTGGGTTGTTAAAGAATTGAACTTAGATTTAACTCTGGCTGGTGAGGAAAGATTGTTTCAATTGAGTGAATTAGAAGAATATAGGCTAAATTCGTACGAGAATGCCAAAACGTATAAAGAGAAGACCAAGAAGTATCATGATATAGGGTTAGCCAATAAGATGTTTCGACCAGGATTGAAAGTTTTACTTTTTAATTCTAGACTTAGGTTACTCCCTGGAAAGTTGAAATCTAAATGGTCTGCTCCTTTTATAATTGTACGAATTTATCCTCATGGAGCTGTTGATATACAAAATCCAAAGAATAATGAAATTTTTAAAGTTAATGGACACCGACTCAAGCCATACCTTGAACCGATGTCAGTTGAACGAACAATTGAATTGATTCGTTTGGCTGACAATGAACCACCCAAGGATTAGGTTTGCAGTTGGGTCGAGCCAAAGACCTTAAACAAAGGTGCTAAGTGGGAGGCAACCCACTATTATGAATTTTATTGCTTTAGTAGTTAATTTAAATATGCTATTCTCCGTTAAATGTAATTTTTGGACATTTAATTTTTAAATTAAATAAGCCAAAATTCAAGTTTGGGGGAGAAAATCATCTTAATGTTGTATTTATATGTTGCTAATAATTTTAGTTTAGAGTTTTTGTCGAGTTTGTGTAATACAGGAAAGTGACGAAATGTAACGGAATATAACGGAGGGGCTTAACTGTTAATCTGCTGAAAAAGGATAACACAGAAATCAGAAGGGAACATTCTACCGACCTTGCGGACGCAAGGTGTGGAAGACCTTGCGACCGCAAGGTCCTCAGTAAATGCGAGCATCGTGAACGGGTACAGTCAGGACGTGGGAATCAGCGAGAATGCAAACCGCCTGATCTGCCTACCTTGCGGACGTAAGGTAAAAGACACCTTGCGACCGCAAGGTGCCTTTATATAAACTGTGGCCGGGCTTCATTTGCAGATCACCAGAATATCTACTCCCTCCTTTCAGCAGAGCAGCATCAGCCGTCCTTCCTTCATTTTCAGACGAAAATCAGTCCAAATTCCGGCCACATCTCAAGATATCTCCTCCCTCCTTCAAACCCTTCAACCTCCATCATCTCATCATCTCCCATTACACTCCATTTGAAGAAATTGAAGAAGCTTGAAGCAAGGAGAAGAAGCTCCATTTTTTCCTGCCAAGATCTCAAACTCCGGCGACTCAACTCATCTAAGGCTGCAAACTAGTAATTCTAACTCTCCTCTTTAATTTTAACGTCAAATTTTTGCATGCTAGGGTGTTAGATAATTTTACGTGTATATATATTTGCATGCCTTAGGATATAATTTTTAATTTTAAAATTTTTGAAAAATATTAATTGTTAAATATTTAATTTTTAATTTTGCTCAAACAAAAATGTTCTGTAAGCGTAGAAATACCGGTGCTTCTTCCTCCCGCCCTGTTCAGGAGGAGGAACCGCAGTATGACCACCACCGATTTATATCCTACGAGGCCTCTGAAAAATATGCGGCCAAACTCTCCAAGACCTTGGTTCCTGAGAGGGGATTTAAGGCTGAAGAATTTGGCCTCCGTCCTAAATTCACGGCCCGTAGGTGGGGGTTGCTGACCGATTCTCCGGACAAGGCAGTCGTGCCTATTGTCCGCGAGTTCTACGCCAATGGCCGCATTGGCGTAGATGGGGGAGTTTTAAAACACCGTTAATGTTAGGGACATTAATGTAGATTTTTCATCCCAAAGCATTAACGAGTACTACGGCACATCCAACTTTGCGGATGGTGCCGATGACTTTAGCCTCCACCTCCATACCCCTATCCCTCTTGAGGTGGTCAATGCGACCATCACCCTCCCTAGTGTTGAGTGGACCCAAAACCGTAATCCACCCTACGGTCCACACACCATGGAGGAATCCTTCCTTCTGAACACGGCCAAGCTCGTGTTCAAATTTATTTGTTCCCGTCTCATGCCTTCCAGTCACCAACATACAGTGACTTGGGGTAAGGTTGTCCTGATCTACACCATTATGACTGGTGGGTCTGTTGATGTTGGCCGCCTGATCAACGGCCAAATTAAGACCCTTATTAGAGTTGCCACAAATGCGGGGTTCGCGTTCCCGCATTTTATCATCGAGCTGTGTAGGGGGGCAAACGTGAGATGGCCCAGACACGTGGAGAGACTTAAGGCTGGTCCGGCCATTACTAGGGCCATTTTGTTTGAGCACCACCAGCAGCCGCGAGTGAGGGTTCCTCACGGTGAGGAACCCGAAGAAGAAGAAGAGGAGGACCCGCTCGAAGGGATCTCCAATAGGCTAGAAGAGGTTGCCCTTGAAGCCCAAATGGCAACTCAACAGTTGGCACAAATACGTGCCAACCAAGAGCAGCTGTTTAGGTGGTTTAACACCGTGGGACAAAATGTCTCAACTTATTACGGGCTGCCTCCTGGCACGATCCCCGAGTTTCGTCCTCATTCGTTATTTCCGCCCGAATCACCGTGAGTCGAGGCCTAAGTTTCATCCTCTTTCGTTAGGTGGGCCTGCTATTTCCTTTTGATATTTGTCCTTCCCCATCAATCCCGTCATATGTTCCTCAATTTTGAGGACAAAATAAAAATTAAGTTTGGGGGGGGGGGGATTCTAAGCCCAGAGTCTTAGCAGGTCCTAGCCTAAGGAGGAATGGAGTTGGGCTACGTTTTTAGGGTGAAGAAAATTTTCTTTTCTCGATGATCATTTAACTCTTCACCCGCTTTTCTTGTTTTTAATTTTTTCTTATTTTCGGAGGTGTTGCCTTGACCAGAATACACTCACATTGGTTGCTCGTGGATTCCTCTTGTGGGAACCCATCATCAATTGGGTCATCAACATCTCCAATTTTTTTTTATTAAAAATCAAAATCAAAAATAAAATAAAATAATATATTTAAAAAATTTCATCCTCGAGTTTAGGTGTGGTAATGCTAGTCGTAGTTGATGAGGAGTTAATGCAATGAACCGCATATCTAGTCTGTAGATCCCTCTGGAATTTACTTGATTTTGCGAAACTTTTACTTTTCTCCAAATTCTTTATGCACCCACACCAGCCTTAATTATGGATTGATTAGAATATTTTTATAAAGTTTATAGCACCTACTTCATTATAACAAGATATGCACAAGAATATGATGCATAGCCATTCAAACATGATTGTTGCATTTGTAACATAGGGTCAATTGCATGATAGTTAGATCCCTTGGATTTTTCTCATTTATATATCTCAAGCACACTTTCGAACCGTGTCTGCATGTTAGTCTCAATTGTCCCTACAATTTGTCTTAACGAATGCTTATGTGAAATCCGCTGATGCTAAACATTCAACCCCACAATTCCCATAGTTGATATGATATTTTGTGTGTCTTACTTGCTTTAAAAACTACATGAGCATTTGGCATTAAGAAATGACTTAGGCCATCTTTGGATCGTTAGAGCCTAAATATTCCCTACCTATACTAAAAATATCCCTAGTGTCCCCGTTGAGCCTAATTTAAAAAGAATGGAGTGTGCTACGCACACTATTTAAACCCCCATTCGACATCGTTTCTATTACCCACATTAACTTAACCCTAAAAGCCTATACACTTTTAGCCTATCCTTTAAGAGAGTAGGATGTGGGTGGGGAAATTGATTTTAGAGGACCATTCTTTTCAGTTAGGCTACTTTTCTGAAGACTTATTCTTTCCATCGTCGAAAAAAAAAGAAAAAAAAAAGAAAAATGTGTATCGACGAAAAATAAAACGGAAAAAGAAGAGTGCAAAACGATTCAAATGGAAGCATAGCTTTCCAAAGAAAATATGTTAGAAAATTATTATTGAGAAGAATGATGTGATATTTTTAGAAATATATATTGCCCAAAACAAGTTTAGGGGGGGGGGAAAGAAGAAAACTGAAAAGTAACAGAAAAGCCCCCCACTTGTAAGTCTTTGCAGGTCCTAGCCTAAATAGGGAAAACTTCCTTTTGCTTGGAAGTATGAGGGATAAAGGGTAGTCTTACTCTCTCACTTTGAATTCCAATCCCTTTCCATCAAATCCCCCATCACCTTGGCCTTACATTACAAGCTAAATAAAGACCTAATGATCTTCTTACCAATGCTTGTGTTGTTTCAACTGCTAAGTGAGTTACATGGAATTGATCAAACACTTCATGTTCATTATTATTCGCCTTAAAGCTCACTGTGTTAGCATAATCTTAGCTATTACAAGTCATTGGGATAGGAGAGCATTGTATGTCATACATAGAAGTGCATGGGATGGATGTATAAGTTTTTGAGATCCTTGGTGACCTCTCTTTCTGTAATAAACCGAGTTTGGATGGTAGATCTCATACTTCACAATGCATGATTTTTAATTAAACTTTGATTTTCATATGAATGTGGTGTTTAGCTTAATAAAACTGTTTTAGTTGAGATATTCTCTAAGACTGGTGATAACACACATACGGAGAAATTAAAAGTAGTAGCAGTTTTAAGAAAAGATCGGTTGGTTTTATGTGACTAAGCCTGCATATATGTGGTGAGCATCGAACTGAGACTGCTTTGTATGCTATGCTTTTATAACTTGAGGTTGAAGCCAAAAAGATTTTTTGTTTTATTTTAGTTTAGTTTTATTTGCTTTCGTATTTATCTGATTTTGTATTTATATGCATAGTCGAGTCACTCGAAAGAGTCTCCTTGAGTTTGTGGGTTTATAGAGGAGAGTAAATAGTGTCACCCTCCAAAAAGATTTTCATTTTGTTATTGTTAATTAATTGCTTTTGTATTTATATGTATTGTTTACTCGTGGACGAGCAAAGTTTAAGTTTGGGGGTATTTGATCGATGTATTTTATACGTCGATTTTATATACTTCTATGACTTAAATTATGCTATTTCACGAGGCTTTTGGCTACTGATATATGTTTTCAGTGAGTTTTGTGAGTTTCAGGGTTTTTAGTGAAAATATGCAAAACACAAGGCTTTTATATGCAAATTCCAAGAAGGGCCCAAGATGAAATATGAAGAAGAAAAGAAGAAATCCCAAGCTGGAGACCTTGCGGTCGCAAGGTGTTTCAAACCTTGCCCCGCTAGGTGGACAGTAAGCTCAGAAAACAAAAGCCCGGAATGCTGGAGACCTTGCGGACGCAAGGTGGTCAGAATGCGAGAAATTCGTATTTTCACTAGAGATTCGATTGCAATACAACTCTATGGTATAAATAGGAACCGGTTGCCAAAGCCTAGGATATAGAAAAATGGCTGGAAATAGTTTTGTATAGCTTTAGAGTAGATTGTAGGTTGTATAACATATTTAGATTGTGTAATTACAAGTATTGAAGATCAAGATCATGTCTCCGTTCATCTCCATGTGCTGTTAATTGTCTATGATGAACTAAATCATCCCTAATCTAGGAGGTGGGAGGTAACTTGTATCGAATTTATGTTTTAATCATATTTATGTTCATTCAATTCTTGTTGATTGTGGTGTTTATCAATCCCTCTATTATTTCGCTTTGAACAAATGAATGTAATCGCAAATAATAAAGGTCTAGAGGTGCGGATAACTGCATGACCAATGTGCATATGTCGTACACTGGCTCACCATCACAATAAATTGGACCTATCGATGCACGAGAGTGATAAGTTAGGACCAGGTTCATACATGATTTAGGTGGCAGATAGATTATATGTTCTTGTGCTTAGGATATAGAATGGATGAATGTTGCGGGGATGGAGGCTGAACCAATAGTTCAACAGACTATATCTATCTTTTGTGAACGAACCCAAGAAATTGAATGATAATTATTGTGAATTGAACATAAAGGAGATACAAGTGAAACCCGAATCCTAGATTGCCATCTACCATAAGATCTTCATAACCTGTAATTACTGCTAATTAGTTAAACACCTAAATAATAATAATAATTTAGAATAAAATAATTATAAAAACCCCCCCTTAGATTAATAATTTGCTATCAATAAATTGAATTATTCGTGATCTCTTGTCTCTGTGGGTTCGACTCTTGCTTCCAATACTATTCTATAATAGTCTTGTCCACTTGTAAGGAAAAATTTAAAATAAGACATCGATCAGGGATCTTGGCCTATATTTCAAAGAATTATTTGAAATCAATTTCAAAGAAATGTGAATCAAGGATCTCATAAGTTTCTACAAGGGAAATCTGTTCCTTAGGCAACATTGACTACAGACATATTAGCTCAGATTCCAAAAGGCTCACTCTGAAGAACATCTACCTCGATTTGAACATGACTGTCGCTTAAGGTACATCCCATGTCTAGTGCTCAATCCTTCATTTTGTTCTTTTTTCTTCCATGAGCACATAAGACCAATGGAGAATAAGATATTCAAGATCCAAATTCTCCTTCCTCCATTCCATGGATTTTTTTGAAAACTTATTCCAGTATCTAGATTTTTCTGGAGCTTTCTAAAGATCATAAAATGTTGCTAATGATCTTCTTGATTTCTATTCAGGAATACAGATTCTCTCAAGATCAATAAGAAAATTTTATTCTCTCTTCTAATAGCACAAAATATTATGCATGACTGACCTGCAAGATTCTATTCATCTATCTCAGTCACATCTTCTTCTCTCTGGGTTCTGATATATGATTGATCTATGTTTTATCCCTACGATTCACTGATAACATAGATCATAGATATATCATCACTGCATAGCCTTATATTTGCATGCTCTGTTCTTCTCTGTTTATTCCTGCAAATATAACGCGTGAGTAACAGCTTATCATACTTAGCGTTAATGTTCCTTATCTTATCTATTAAGTATGATTTACTTTACTCAACTGGTTTGATGTTACTTCTTCAAAGTAATTTAAAGTTATCTTTGATCTGTTTTGTATTCATGAATATCAATCTTTCATCTTTGACGATTAATCTTGTGTTGCAGTACGTCATAAGCTCAGTTCTATGTGTTGACTTATAGGAGTTTTCACCTTTGTAGATAATATGCAATATACAAGGGTATTCTTGCTATTTCTACAAAGGCTGAGGTTAAACTTTTCGAAACTGACTATTTCCTAAAGTAAAAGACAATTCTTATATTTTTGGTAAAAACCAAAAATCTTGAAAAAGTGAAAGTTTTTTTAAAATCAAACTTCTTTTTTGAAACGTCTTCCTGAAAAGTCATTTTTGACAAGATCTTTCAAAAAAAGTTGTTTTGTCATATTGAAAATTTTTTATCTTCTCAAGAAAGCTGTTTTATCTTTTCAAAAACTTTTTAGCTTTTCAAGGAGAAACTTTATCGAATATCTAGAAATTACAACCATCTCTCATGCTACCCTATAGAACTTCAATGAGAGCGGTTGAAAAGACTCTTCGATTTTAATGAATTCATTAACCGGTCCTTCGTCTTGCTTCAGCGAGTATTTATAGAGACATTCCTTATCTCATCTCTATCACTCGCAAACTACCTCCCAAACACGATGATAGACACCAATACAATATTCCCTTGTTTCAAAATGTTACGTTGGAGTATTCTTAATCTTCGATCAAGTTTCTCTCTCAACAACTTGGTATTACCTCTCCTATCCACCGAAAGTTGTTTGGTTAGTTTTGAGGATTCCTCTTGTATGCAGATTTACCTCAACAACCATTTAGCATGTCTCTCCCAGACCCCTGTGATCGTGCTCATGTCGGTTGCTCCTTGTTAGAAATGTAGACCTTCTACATAATCTTACGCTGACATAATTCTCCCTTGAGATCAGCACAACTCACAGCAGCCGATTTTCAAAAAGGTAATCGCGCGTGCTTGTGAAGGTCACATGGGGTTAAGAACTAGCTGACGGGAGAAGGAAGAGCAGGCGACAAGATCACGTATCTGAACTTCTTGCATTGCAGAGATTCGGTTTGGCTTCCTCTTTTGACTTAAACACTTGATACCAGACCTATATTCTGTTTGCCAATTGGTTAAACAGTTTTGGTCAATGGTCTTCATAGACATCTCCTCATAACATTTTTATTTTTAGAAATGTATCAGGTGTTTAGATTAGTTGCTTACTATGAGTAGTTAAGTCACCAGAAGTTGTATTTAATCTTGTAATCATTAGATCCTTTTTGTAATCAATTATATTTTGATCTAAATGAGAACTTGTTCAAGACAACTTTACTTCATGTCTATCTGCTTTTGTATGCACACTCTTTGATAGCATGAAATCTTATTTTTTCTTATGGATTCGGTACCTGTATTTTATATTATACGTTTTGTTCCGAACCTATAACAACAAACATAACTCTGATGTTAACCCAACAGCAAACCAATCCTTAATCATTAGTTTTCCTATCTTATAGGATATAATTCTGATGAGAAGAAACCAGTATCTATCTTCTAAATAATAGTCTTATGAATTCAATCTACTTTTGCAGATTTGATTCAGACATCACAGAAGACATTAATGTTTCATCAAAAACTTCTAGTGTTCAAAAGACTAAGTTGATTCTTTTTATAATGACAATCTTCTCTTCTGGTATGAACAACTGTCATTATAACTAGATCAACTGGTATCTTAAAAAACTGATTTTAACTCAGTAAAAAAACCTTATTTTGCTTCAAAATGCCTAAAGCACTAGTAAAAATCTCATCAGAAGAAATACTGTTGAAATATGGATAACTATAGTTTTAGATTTCTTAAGAAAGGACTGCTTCCTATGAAACTCCTTTCTCAGGAATAGAAGATCTCACCTTAACCCATGATGTTCTGGTGAATCTTCATTCTCTCCTAAATATCATGTCTTATATACTTCACAACAGTAGACCTCATATCTGCTGTTGAAATAAAGATCTTCTGAGGAACAAGCAGCTTCTACAATTCTATTTCTTGTCTGTTGTTTCCTTTGTTCAAGACAACTTTGCTCGAAATTCTTTCTCTTTCCCTTTGTCTTGAACAAATGACTTTCTTACCCTAAAGTTAGTCATCATCTTAGTTGTTGACCAAGAAGCAAAATGCATTCTCTTAACTATGTACTTTTAGCCAAATTAAGAATAAGCTACTTACTTCTTTGTGATATAAATGCTTTGACTAAAATGGTTGTTATCTTCCATTTCTCCTGTAATGCTCTTCTTACTTAATTGAGATTCTATTGAGAAGGAGCATCGTCATCAGTTAATCTTGCGGATGAATCTTATGGTTTATCCTTCTAGAAGTCAAGGCACCCAAAAGGATAATTTGCTAATATATTCTTCACTCAATTGGTATTAGCAGACCTCAATATCTGTTGTCCCATCATTATTCAGCAAACCTTCATGTCTGCTAAGCTCATAAGATACATCTAGTATCAACAGAGTTTCATTCCTGCTGATCACTACTTCAGATTAGCAGATTCTCAACTCTTTTGAACCATTTGATCCAAACAATTGGTTTCAGTAAAACTCCAACCATTACTGAACACAAAGTAGCTTTCAATTGGTATCGAATGATTTTCACCTCTACTGCACACATACGAATAAAACTCAACATTGAAGGGGCCTGGTCCTCGTCCGTTCGTCCGTTGTAGTCGCTTTTGTAGTCACAGGGGTGACTTCTTCGCCGTTTGTTCTTTGTCGGCCTTCTATTTTGTGAACGAAGTTTCTGCGATGAAGTTGACCAAGAGATGTGCTCGAATCGTTTTCCTGGGCTCATAGTCTATGTCATACCCCGAGAGTTCGACCGACCATTTTAACATTCTGCCCGCCATATCTGGTTTGTGTAGAATTTTCTTAAGGGAAAATTGGTGTATACTATAATAGAATGTGTCTGGAAGTAAGCTTTTAATTTCCGGACAGCAATGACTATGGTGAGGACCAATTTTTCAATTTCTAAGTATCTTCCTTCAACATCCGTCAATGCATGAAAACATAATAAATTGACTTTTGAATTTTATCTTCTTCTCTTATTAAAACTGAAGCAACTGCTGAGTCTGATGCTGCCTGATCGATGTCTTATTTAATTATTTTCCTTGCAAGTGGACAAGACTATTGGAGAATAGTTTTGGAAGCAAGGGTCGAACCCACAGAGACAAGAGATCACAGATAGTGCAATTTATTGATAGCAAATTATTAATCTAAGGGGGGTTTTATATTTATTCTATTATAACTAATTATTATTATTTAGGTGTTTAACTAATTAGTAGCAATTACAGGTTTTTAAGATCTTATGGGAGATGGCAATCTAGGATTAGGGTTTCACTTATATCTCATCTATGTTTAATTCAAAATAATTATCATTCAATCTCTTGGGTTTGTTCACAAAATATTGATATAGTCTGTTGAATTACTAGTTCAGTCTCCATCCCTGAATAATTCATCAATTATATATCCTAAGCACAAGAACATATGATCTATCTATCACCTAGGTCATATATGGAACCTGGCCCTAACTTATCACTCTAGTGCATCAATAGGTCCAATTTATTGTGATGGTTAGCCAGTGTACGACATATGCACATTGATCATGTAGTTATCCGCACCTCTAGGCCTTTATTATTTGCGATTACATTCATTTGTTCAAAGCGAAATAATATAGGGATTGATAATCACCACAATCAACAAGAATTGAATGAACATAAATATAAATTAAAACATAGATTCGATACAAGTTACCTCACACCTCCTAGATTAATGATGGTTTAGTTCATCCTTGAAGATGAACAACACATGGAGATGATAGGAGACATGATTTGATCTTAAATACTTGTAATTACAATAACTAAATATGTTATACAACCTAAAATCTATTCTAAAGCTATACAAAACTATTTCCAACCGTCTCTAGACGTCCTAGGCTTTGGCAACCGATCTCTATTTATATCAGGGAGTTGTATTACAATCGGATCTCTAGTGAAAACACGAATTTTTGCGTTCTGACTACCTTGCAGTCGCAAGGTCTGGGACACCTTGCGATCGCAAGGTCCTTGGCACATCCGGGGTTTGATTTCTTCAGTTACTGTCCACCTTGCGAAGGCAAGGTCTGAAACACCTTGCGACCGCAAGGTCTTCAGATTGATTTTTCTTTTTTCCTTCTTCAATTTTCATTCTGACCCCTTCTCGGATTTTTCACCTAAAATCCTTATAGTTTGCATATTTTCACCACAAACCCTGAAACTCACAAAATCACTAGAAAACGCATACCAGTAGCCAAAAGTCTCGTGAAATAGCATAATTTAAGTCATAGAAGCATAGGAAATCGACGTATAAAATACATCGATCACTGCCAAATATACATACAACTTTTCCTCTGTACTGGGATGCTAAGGAGTGGTGGTCGACCAAGATATTCCATGAGCTCCTCAAAAGCTTGGGTACAGTTATTGTTCCATTCAAACTTCTTTCCCCCTTTCAATATTTGGAAGAAGAACAAGCTTTTCTCGGTTGACTTGGCGATGAAGCGACTGAGGGCCGTGATCCGACCATTGAGTTGGTGGACGTACTTGATCGAGGATGGAACGACCATAGTTGTCAAAGCCTTTATCTTCTCTGGATTAGCCTTGATTCCCCTTTCATTGACCATGTATCCAAGGGACTTTCCAGCTGTTACTCCGAACGCGCACTTGGACGGGTTGAGCTTCATCTTGTTCTTTCTCATATTTGAAAAAGTTTCCCATAAGTCATTGGCGTGATCGGAGTGTTTGGTTTTGATAACCATGTCATCAATATAAACTTCCACATTCCTGCCCAGCTGGTCGCCGAACACTTTGTTCACCATTCTCTGGTAGGTAGCCCCCGCGTTCTTGAGGCCAAAAGGCATCATGGTATAGCAATACAATCCTCCAGCAGCTCGAAATGTTGTGTGTATCTGGTCGGCCAACCACATTTTGATTTGGTGATAACTCGAATAAACATCCAAAAAACTGAGAATTTTGTGCCAAGAGATGAAGTCCACGAGCTGATTGATCCTGGGTAGTGGGTACCAATCTTTTGGGCAGGCTTTGTTGAGGTCAGTGAAGTCCACACACATTCTCCATTTCCCGGTTACTTTCTTCAACATAACCACATTTGCAATCCGGGTTGCATGAAGGACTTCTTTTATGATTTTGGCCTTCAATAGTTTAGACACTTCCTCTTTGATGGCTTTTTGTTTTTCTCATGAAAAGATTTGTGCCTTTTGTTGTATAGGAATAAAGACGGGGTCAATGCTCAATTGGTGCATGGCGACGTTCTCGCTAATGCCCTCCATATCCTCGATCCTCCAGTCGAACACATCCAAGCTTTCTTTTAATTGCTTGATGATTGCTTCTCACTCTTCCTTTGGTATCTCTCTTCCTACCTTGACCCTCTGCTCAGGGAAGTTGAGGTTAATCACAACTTCATCAAGGTCCTCATTTGGCTTGATAGCTGGGTGGTGATCGACGTCCAGACTTTCAATTGTGATTACTTTGGTGGTGACCCGATCCTTTTTATTATGGTCGGTAGTAATTGATGTCCCGATCATATGGACCTCATTTCTCGAGCAAGATGGTGTTCCCAGCTCGCTTTAATTGTACGTGGTCCTTGCCTCCTTCTTTTTCTGGCGATCTGGCGTTCCCAACTCGCCTTAACTGCTATGCTTGCGTATGCTCGGGGAGTGATGAAATCATTTCCTCCGTTTCTCGGAGTCTTTTGGTCGTTTTGCTTATTTCGACCATTTCTCCTTCGGGCATGGTGATTGTCACTTTCTCCTTACGCGTCTTTTCCCTGTAGATGTACACCAGGGTGCTCGCTGAGTCATTTAAGATCATGCCTATCCCTTTTTCAGTAGGGAATTTTATTCTTTGATGTGCCATAGACGCGACCATCTGGAACTGTGTTTGAGAATGTGATCCCAGTATAGCGTTGTATGGGGATGGTAGATCGAGTACCAAAAATTCAACCTCCTCCGTTTGAGGAGTCATGCTCTCTTCCCCCAACGTCACCATGAGAATGATAGTTCCTTTTACCGCCACCTTGTGATCGGTAAACCCTTCCAGATGTACGTTGCTCGGTCTTAGATGGGCATCTCCCAACTCCATCCCTTTGAAACAGGAATAGTACAAGATATCCCTTCTAGCCCCTATGTCAACTAGTACTCGCTTTACCTCGCTGTCATGGATTCTTACTCGGATAGTCAAAGGCTGTTGGCGGGCAGTTTCACTTGTGGCTATCTCTCTTGGCCAGAAGGTAATTCCTCCTGCTTCATCAGGTAGGGGCATCATGTTGACCACATGTTTTAGGTTGTAAATCATGTGCTTCAAATGAGTCCCACTTGGTATAGCCTCCCTAATGGTGTCGATCACATTCCTGGGGCCCCCGTTATTTGGTCGGGGAATCTAGTTTCTCTCCGGCTCTCTCTGTCTTCCCCCTTGGTCGTTGCTCTTCTTCTCGAACCTCTTGAGCTCGCCCCTGTCGATCAATTTCTGAATAGCTTTCTTCAGGTTGATACATTCCTCGGTCGTATGACTGACGTCTTTGTGGAAGGCACACTGTTTATTGGGGTTACGAGGATATCGAGTATCCTTTAGCGGCCACGACCTGCCTATTTTGTCTTGATCGAGCAGGACGTTCATTATGTGCTCGCGACTGGTGGTGAGGGGAGTCTAATCGATTTCATCCCATCTGTTTTTGCCTCGATTATCCTCCTCTTTGTAGGTTGATCCTCGCCCCCTTTGTTCGAATTATCATGAGCCTGATGCGTTCCACCGTGCTCTTTCTTTTTCCCGTCTTTCTTCTCACTCCCCTCTTTCTTTGCTTCGTCGGTATTGATCACTCGAATAGCATGGGCATACATTTCACCGACCGAGGTTTGGTCCCGCAACATCATCTCTTGTCTCATTAGCCCCTGTTGTAAGCCAAAGATGAAGCACATCTTGATCGACTCCTCAGAAATGTATGGTATTTGGTCGTCCATGGCCATGAATTTGTCCATGTATATCTGGTTCGACTCATTTATTCGTTGTTGTATACCGTACAAGTCGGTCTGCTTCTTTGGCTGGAGTCCTGCCGAGGAGAATTGGGTGACAAACATTTGTCTGAATTCATCCCAACTTTCAACTGAGTCCAGTGGGAGGCCTGTGTACCATTTTAGTGCCTTCCCTTTGAGGGTCCCTTCGAATATCTTTCCCCATGCATCCTCGTTATCAGGGGCCACTGCGTTTATTTTGACCTCGAAGCTGGCCATGTGATCGACGGCATTAGTGAGGCCTTGATATGGTTCAAAAGTGGGGATTTTCTTATCAGGTAATGGGGCCTTCCTCATCCTCTCCCAGAATGGTCCATTCTTGGCGGAGGGTAACAGCATAGGTTTTCCCTTCTCCATGGCCTCGAGCCTGCCACGGAGGAATTTCACCTCTTGCTCTATGGCCAAGGATGTTTTATTGGTTGATTTTTGTACCTCGGTGGTCGCGTTCCGACCATTCTTTGGGTGCTCTGCTCCCGATTGTTGGGAATGAGTGCAATGTCCACACGTCTTATTTTTCATTACCTCGGTCCTCGGCCTGGATTCTCCCTCTTCGCTCCTCTCCCGTGTTTCGACGAGGGATATTAGATTCGTTCGGGAAAGTCAGCCGACTATGGATACTGGCTTTGGGTGTCTGCTCGCTCATCTTGTCCCCTAACCAGGATCTTATACTGGGTCGAGGTACAACCTTTTCCTTTCCTTTGCCTTTGGAGGTAGCTTTTTGAGGAACTTGGGCTGGCTCCTCCGGGGGTATGGTGTTGGTCGTTGCTTTCATTTTTTTCTGAAGCGTTAACATTTTGAGCTCGACCTCTTGAATTCTTGTAAGGTAAAGTCTCTGGCGTTCCCAGAACTTTGCCTCTACCAAGAGTTCATCCTGCTCGGTGGCTTTGTTCTTCTCTACCTGAGAGTGTTCCGCCTGGGCCTCTTCCTCGTCAACATCAAAGAAAGTGTTCCACTGTGGCACTACTCCAGTGTTCCTCAGCACAGTTCCTTCGTTCCTCCTCTCTCACTCCCCGACGGGCGACGACAACACCGAGACAGATAGGTATTCTTCGATTCTTCCTCCTCTCTAGCTTTCTAGGTCTCAGTAACTCATTTTATCATTTAGACAATAAGTCAATCAATTAGAAATATATTAATATATTATTCTGATTTATGAATCACTCAATGTCTGAATAAGAGTATGATTGTATGAATTTCTAAACTATAATTGTGTTTTAAATTTTAAAATAACCTTAATTTTAAAATAGCCCTAATTTGAAATAACCCTAATTTTGAAATAGCCCTACTTAAGTATTTAATTTATGTAATTGTTGTGAATTGTGAATTTTTGAAATTTGTGTGTTCAATATCTTGGTAGGAAATGAATATTGATTTTGATCACGCCACAAAGATGGGGTGACTATGCTGGTGATCCACGTAATGGATCTGAGCTGATGTGTCCTTGACCAGCGTCCACATCGGTGTGTATGGGTACCTGATGTATCAAAATTTATAGGATATCTGGGCTTTGTGCTTGTTCTTGATCTTTGGTCACCTGAAATAAGACTACCGTTAGGGTGCCGGGGGTTTCCCAGCTACAGCCCTCAGGTGTGAGAGTCAGTAATCAGGGAGTGTAAGTGCCGAAACTAGGCGTTCCCTTAAGCTTCCGGTGATAGTGTATGTTGGTCCGCAATAAAGCTCGAATAGGCTAGAGGGGGGGGGTGAATAGCCTATGATACCACATTAAAAACTTTTCTTTTGGATATGCATTAAGTATAGATTTTAGTGGTAAAGACGATTAACTTATAGAACATATCTGCTGTTAGCTTAGAACAGAACTGGACAGAACAACAGACTTGCTCTCAACAGAGTTATGAACTCTGCTGGTGAATCGTCTGTAAAACAAAAGCCTGTTTAGAAAGAATTTATGCAGCATAAATATCTAGGCTTAAGTTTTAAGAAGTCTTAAGCAGTTGTACACGATTAAATGATCAGAACAACAACATACTTAATCCTTCTTCGAAAATGCAGGTTTTAGGAAATCATTGAGTAGTGCCTTTTCGAAAGATAAAACAATTTATGAAAATCGCATAGAGAGATAAAGATTGGGAGATGAATAATTGAAAGAACATCTGAATTTATTCAGAAATAAATTACAGATTACATCAACCTAGACTCTCTATGAAAATTTATGTTCCCATCTTCATCAATTCCCTATTCTTGTACTTAATCATTTATAGACAAACTCTTAAGTACAAAGGACAATAGGAGACCAGATGAGAAACAGTGACGAGAAGACACTAAGGTTATTCGTTCAGATAATAAATATCTGAACGAATGAGTGCAGAGCACTCGACCTCCTAAGATGATTGATTATTACACAATCAACATCATTTGTATCGAAATACAAATATGAAGATATGAATGTAATATATACAGACAGCTCTTCATTTTCCTTAGGCAACATCTGGGTTGATCTTCAAATTGATCAACGTCTTGGCTTTCAGCTTTAGAAATAGGTTTCTGAAGCTTCAGCTAAAGACTGAGTTCTTCGAAGAAGGATGAAGAACTCAAATCAAGAACTGGGTTCTCGACCAAGACGAGAATCTTCACTGTAGACGATCTCTGATATCTCTTCTCTTCTTCATGGAGATTCTTCCTAGCAAATCACAGAGGATGAGATGCTAAGGTCTGGGTAGGGTCACTGCAACTAGGATGTAGAGATCTGAGATGCGTTGGTGAAGACGATTTCGTTGTCGATCTCTCTTCTTCTTCGAGGTTCTTGATGCAGATACATAGACTATGGTTGTCTCTGTTTTTGTTGTCTTTTTATCCGTCCCATTTTGAAGAGTAGAGGAGATATCCTTTTATATTGGTTGATCGTTGTCAAGATGATCGTTGAGATTTTGAAGATACACTTTCTATCTGTTAGAGATGTTGAATGTTAAAATCCGCTGGATAGAGATGTGTTGTTCAGCTGGACCTTTGACTGATGGATAAAGTCTTTGTCTTTAAGATCTGAGGCTGGTTGCTGTCAGGCCGTCATTGATAGGTTCCTGAAAAGTAAGTCGACATCTGATGCACTGTCTGAGTGATCTGTCCAATAAAGTGAATTCTTTTTACAGATCTCAGGAGAGAGAAAAGATCTTGCAGTATCAATGATGTCAGGCTTCACGAGAATTTGAATGGCTCTTGAATCCTGAATACATTTGTCTTTTGTCTTGATCTGCTGCAGTCTTGACTTCTCTGAAGCACGTGCAGAATAAAGTCTGCTGGTCTAATGTTCAAGGGTGAGTCTATCTTGAGAGAAAGACTGCTGCTTGTTAATGTGAACATTCAAACTGTGACATATCTGCTGGTGAGTCTTTAAGGTGTCTTCAAGATGCACTTGACAAGTTTGCTGGTGAGGAATCCTTTGAGACTTTGTCACAATAGCACGTCTGCTGGTGGCGAGTCTTCAGGGTGTCCTTTAGTGCATTCAACTAGTCTGCTGGTGATGAGTTTTGTGAAGAGCCTTTTGGGACTTCAGCAAGTTTGCTGGTGCTTTGTGCATATGAGGTGCTGTTTTGTTCAATCATCTATAAGGAGGTTAGGACTAGACTAGGACGACCTAATCTTAGACCTATGTCTTGTCAAACAAGCTGCCACACTAATCGGCACGCAGACCTCTTAGCCACTTGTTATGATACATTGTAATGAGAACAAGCAAATCAAAATTTTAGGGATATGCAACAAGATAATTTGATTATCAAGAAGCATATTCCAACAGTGTATATAGTTCCTTGTTCTTAATGCAATTGTGCATGTTGTATCAAGTTAACTTACCTTTTTTGCAAGGGAATGCCTCATTTTATAGTAGTGTCCCTTGGGGGATCATGATTGATGTAGGGGCCCTTGAGCATGGGGACCTGTTGCTGGTCGGCTGGCTGGCGGCTTCCTACTGGTTGATGGGTAGCCTGTGATACATCCATTGTGGGCGGTTGATAAGCTGCTATGTTATATCATCTTGAATGGCTTGCTTGCATCATGTTAGGAGGACATCTGGAGGCTATGTATAGGCTACATGTCAGGTCTGTCACATCAGGGAAGGTTTGTCGGGCGAGCATAATCATTTCTGGTTTTGATGGTCGAGTTACGTTCGCTGTTTGGAGTAATCCTCGGTCTGTCGAGGATCATGGTCGATCCCTCAATGGTCGTTGGCTATGGTATGATCGGTTTTCTTTATGTTTGTTATATGGTGGGTCCTACCCATGTCCAACTGGAAGCCTCGTGGTCGCTCCATGTGGGTGGGCCCAGATCGGGTCCCTTCAGATTTCATATGAAATTAGGTCATTTTAATTTGAGGTTGAAGTAGTTGATTTTAATCTGGAAAATATTTCCTTAAGAGCGTTAGAAACGATGATATAATTAAACGTTTTCAAAGTATAAAAACACGTAGGACACAGTTATGATTTGTAAACTTTATTAAATTTGTGTCCCCGGTTGGGAAAAATCTCTACGTCCGCCATTGACATGACATGAGTATTAACCTAATACTCCCTCTATTTCGAACAAAGAGTTTACTATTCCATTTTTTGATCTTTCGTTTAAAGAGTCTAATTTTAAAAATTAATGTGTAAAAGTGTTATTTTATTACTAATAAACTATTAAAATTGATGATGTGGCAAAATGCACAGCTTGGGCCGTCCTTGAGATGGGTAGGATATCTGGGCTTGTAATCGACCTCCTTGAGCCTGTTAAGATCACAAGAACACACGAGAAGAAGTGCAAGGCAAGGCCTCGAAACCCTCCGTGAGAGTAAGTATCGAGTGATTGTCAAGAAGTAAATTGACAGAGTAACGAAGGCTCAAGAAAGTGTGTGTACCTTGTTGATGATTATGGAGAGGTATTTATAGGCCCTCAAGGTGATTGAACTGCCTAGGATTCAGTTTCCATAACTGCCGAGATAATCAAGGAGGAAATCCCTTGATTCTAGGCGAAACAGGCGGTTGACCGCGTAGTTATAGGAGTTGATAAGGCAAGGATTCCGCCCAAACATGGAAACCTTTGTCTTGCCTTATGAAGCAAGCTATTAGCGTCCCCAGCTTGGTGTGTGCTCGAGCGAGCAAGGCTCTGCCCGATTATTCTGTTTGTATTGATCTCTGAACTTGTCAGTCTGAAGATCGGCCCCTGGTGAGACAAAGCCGGTGCCCGCCAGGCGAGTAAGTATGATTCCATTGCGAAGCATGCATGAGTCCCGATCATGGTCCCTGGTCGGACAGGCAAGGCCTTTGTCCGCCTAGGTTTGAGTGAGGGTTGTGCTGCTCGGTGCTCGCTGAGCTATCTCATCTTGCTCGCTGGGCTGTGGGCCCCAGCGGTACCATGCTCGTGCCTGGCACGTGATGCTAACTCGTGCCTCGCTCGTGACCCGGTTTGGGCCGGGTATATCAGTGGCCCCTAGCTTCCTGTCTGGCGAGTATTCATGCTCGGAGCGGGGAGCGTTCAAGTTTGATATTCGCACGGGCTTCAACACTTTGTGAATTTTTAAGCAATACAAGGAATTCGGTGAGGTGAACTTGAGGCGTGTCCAGGAAGCTTTTTGTCAAGGGCGTGACAGGCGCGTGGGCGGAAAAGGCGCGTGAGTTAGGGCGACAAGACATGGCGCGGTCCATGAAGCGGCGCATTTAATGCGACGTGCCTTGGTGATGATGGGCAGCGATCTAGACGCCGTTCGGCCTCTTTTTCCCCGCCTGACCACGGGACTCACCTATAAAGGCAACCCATCCTCCTCTCTTCCTCTTTTTACTGCCGTTGGGTTTTTAGAGAGAGGATTTCTGTGAGAGCTTATATTTTCGGTGTCCAGCGCATTCCAGGCTCCGGTGAACTTGGTCAGCGTCTTCCACCGTTCATTCGATTCTAGTGCTTGCAACCTCTGTGTTGGTTCGACTCGGTTGTCCCTCGATTGCGAGAATCACCTTCATCTCTCAAAGCAGGTAAGTTCTTTCCCCTATTTTACGTTATGCTCTTTCGTTTCTTGCCTTAGATGAAATTACGTGCGGGCTCGTATGGAGTTTTGCTTTCTCTCTTCATCTCTACATGATTCTATTAGGGTTTAAGAGGGTAGGACCGCCCTTAGGTAGAGATCGAGGAACCGAACCCATGTTATTGCTCATTAGGCGGCCAAGGCCTCTTGCGGTTGACTAGACTTAGGATTTCTTTTCCCTTTCTTTGCCATTTGCTTGGGCAAATTTCGATAAAGTCTTCCTCGATCTCTTTGTAGATGTCGTGTGTCCAGAAACGGCCGTGAGGCTTTCGGCTATGGTGGGAGAGCGACTCGCTTAGCAGCGAAAAGTCTCCTTCGATCAGCGTTGAGTGCGATGAGGGAGTCAGATCTGTGGCCGGGCCAACAGTTCGAAGGCGTGTCGTGGACCCTGTGGTCGATATAGCTGATTCCTCTAGCGAGGAAGACTGCAGTGAAGGCGTGGACCGGTGGCTTTGTTGTCGGGCAAGGCCTCGATCAGCAAGCGGCTGTGAAAGGAATCTGGCCAGGGGCGAGCAACGGTTGAACAAATAGATTTGGCGGGGAGGCCTCAGGAGGCCGAAGAAGAGCGGACAACTTGCCCCTGCCGGCGTTTGAAGAAGGCTGGCGCTCTCGGGTGGAAGTGGCCCCGAAGGAGTGGATAGCCAAGATAGAATTCCCATTGCCCGCTTCACGACCGGGGTAGGTGGACTTCCGGTGGTGGTTCCCGTTGAGGAGAGAAGTCGGGAGGAAGAGGAGGAGGAGGAGCCCGATTGGTATGTTAATGCCGGCGAGAGCCGATATGCGCTCATTGGGCCACATTGGATACGGACAAGGTGACCGCTGGCTTGCATCCTCGGTGTTGATCACGCCTACTATCGGGCAAGCAAAATGGGCGTTCTGCCGGGATGAACCTTTCTCGCTTGAGGGGAGCGAGCTCTTGTTTTTGCTGATTTCTTTCGCGTCGGCTGCGCCTCCCTTGGAGCCTTTACGGTAGACTTCTGTATGAGACAAGGCCGTTCCTGCGACTGATGTTGAATCTTGTCCAGCGATCACGGCTTTCAACATGTGGCAGTGTTAGGGATTTGAGCCGGACATGTACTTGCTTCTTGGAAATTATTCATCTTTGCTTGTAGGAGCTCGGGAGGGAGAATCGGGGTGAGGGCAAATTCCAATTTCTTAAAAGCTCTTGTCCGATGTTCAGGAAGGTGGATTCTTGGGATAGAAGGGTCTTGTTTATTGAGTCCCGGGTCGGTGGCGTTCGTGCCAACGGTAAATAAAGATCCCCAGGCCTCAAGCAAGATTCGGCTCGAGGTGAAGCTGCTCGCTTAGGCTGCATTGAAGGCCGCCAGTGGGCGTGATAGAAGAGAAGGAGAGAGCGAGTCGGCCGGCGGTTTCTTCTTGATTTGGAAAGAGGCTGATCGCGCAATCACGCTATCTTTGCTTGGCGGGGTGATGCGAGCCGAGGTCCCGAGGTGGAGCCCTGCGATTCACGTGCCCGAGAATCCTCGCCCCTCTTGGGGACGGCCGTATGGCGAATGTTTAAGCATGAATGCGTTGAGTGCCAGCGAGTAGGTCTGGCGGCAGCTGAGCCGGTTTATGAAGACCCGCGACGGTTGTCGCCGATCTTTAATAATTTACTGTTTTTCTCAAATTCTTCCGAACTCATTCTAATCTCGTTTTGCTTTGCCTTGTCTCGGGAATGAAGAAGGTACGTGTTGAGGCGGCGGAAGAAGGAGGCGACGGCCAGGCGGTGACTTGAGTTAACCAGGGGTGGAATTGCCCAGTGCCGTTACGCCGCTGCGAAGAAAACCACGGACTTGGGCAAGGCCCAAGTCAGGCAAAAATTGCGGCACTAAGGCTGCCGTTGCCCTGTGAGCGACCGCGCGAGAGAGGTTGTTGTGGCTATTCACGAGTACTCTTGGCC
>CM028377.1:121709700-121750809 GCA_013146195.2 Codonopsis lanceolata
AAACATTAATAAAATATTTAAATTAAGCAAAGAGGATCAATCATACCAAGATTTCTCCTAAATAAGCAAACCCGGTGGCATCCAAAGGGTTTTGTGAGAATGTTCGCTAATTGATGCTCGCTTGAACATATTCCGCATCGATGTTACCTTTTTCCACATGATCTTTGAAAATGATAACGAATATCAATGTGCTTTGTCTTTGAATGCATCATCGATTTTTGAGACCGAGATAGCCGATGTGTTGTCACACATGATTGGGCGCTACCTTGATGTTGTAGTCCACTAGTTGTTGCTTCATCCATAGCAGCTGAGAGCAACAAATGCATGCAAAGAATATATTCTCGCTCTCGCGGGTTGAGTTTGCCACCGATCCTTGTTTCTGCAAGACCATGAGACAAGTCTGCTTCCAAGAAATTGACAAGTCCCACCGGTGCTTCTTCGCTCACTTTGTGTCGCATAACTGTGATCCGAGTATCCAACTAGATTGGTTGTTGGATTTTGAATACCGTATGCCTAGATTTGTTGTTTTTGAAACATATCTCGATGATACGCTGGTGAAGCAAATGTGACTCCTTTGATCTCCGCCTAAAAGCACAAACACAAACAAGAAACATAATGTCGTCTACTAGCAAGAAGGTAAAGAAGTGAACCTATGATTCCCGATACTTGGTCATGTTCTCTTGCTTTCCCTTTTCATCTTTGTCAAGATGGCGCCGGTAGACATTGGAGTTTCAAATCCTTTGGCTGAATCAAGACCAAACTTTGATTAGTTCCTTTTCATATTTGGTTTGGCCATGAAGATTCCGTCTCAAGTTCGTTGTATCCGCAGCCCTAGAAAATAGGTAAGTTCACCCATCATGCTCATCTCGAACTTGCTTTGCATCGCCTTCGAATCTTTTGCACGTGCTTTGTTAGTTGATCCAAAGATGATGTCGCCCACATAGATTTGTACTGTAAGAGAATGGCTTTGTGTTGAGGATGAATAAAGTAGTGTCGATTCTTCCTCTCACGAATCCTTGTTCAATTAAGAACTTGGATAGTTTCATACCAAGCTCTAGAGCTTGCTTCAGCCGTAGCTTTGAGTCGGTAGACGTGGTCCAGCTTGTCCGAGATGACAACTCGAGGTCGCTCCACGATACGCTTCTTGAAGATCACCATTCGTAAAGGCACTCTTAACATCCATGATACACTTTGAAGTCCATGAACGAGGCATAAGCTAGAAAGATTCCGATTGCTTCTAGTCTAGCAACAGAGCAAAGTTTCATCAAAGTCAATTCTTCTTTCCGCTTGCAGCTCCAGCAACCAATCTAGCTTTGCCTCGTGACATTTCCATCTTCATCTCTTTTATTTCCGAATACCCACTTGGTGCCGATGACCGGATGATCGCCGGTTTCGAACTAAGCTCCACACCTACATCTTTCAAACCGGTTCAACTCTTCTTGCATAGCTTCAATCCGCTTATGATCTTCGATAGCTTCATCAATCTTCTTGGTTCGAGTTCGATACAAATGCATAAGCAAACAAAGTTTTTCTCGAACCTTATTGCATTTAACTCCCCGAGTTGAGATCACCAATGATTTGAGAAATGGGATGATCTCTTGCTTCAATAATAGCTTGAGGAAGATCACTCTCGTGGATTCTTCCCTTAAGAATTCTCGAGTTGGTTGAGAAGGAGATTCACCAAAACTGTTCAAGAAGAAATAGTCTTCAAACTTTCATTTTCTCGTGAACAAGAAGGATGAGAGATCCGTAAAGTGCTTTAAAACAGAGATGGGTTCACAACAGATGAGTTGTTATCGGTATCTGTAGAGGTCCTCTCCACGGTGAAGGGTTATCTATTCAGGGTTCACCAGCTGTCGCTTTTCTCGATAAGGATTGAAGTAGATGTCATTTGTACTGCCTCATCATTATCGTAATCATTAGCAACGCTCGAGCCATTCTAGGCTCTAACAAGTCATATTCATCAAAAGAAACATGCAATGCATTCTAAGATTTTTAAGTTAGATTTACCGAAATGCGAAATGCTTTAATGTTTGGAATACCCCGTAAAAATTCCTTCGTCCGATTTTGCATCAAATTTTCCTCTATACTCTTTTCCATTATAAAGAATAAAACATTTACACAAGATTTTAAGAAATCCAATGTTTGGGATCTCTCCATATTTCATATGGAGTTTTATTATGAAACTTGTTTACTGTGGATCTATTCTGGTGCAAGCAAGATTGATCGCTTCCGCCTGTAAATACTGAAGTTTAGCTTCGCCAAGATTGTTCTAGCCGCTTCAATCGTTGTTCTCGTTTCTTCCGCTCAGCCTACACCATTTTGTTGAGAATCTTGGCGAGAGAAGTTGTGGCCGATCCACATGGTCATCGCGATACTTTTTCTACACCATTGTTTTTGAATTCGGTGCATGGATTGTCGATCTTATGTCTGAAATGTCTTCAGCTTTTGAGTTTGAAGTCTTAAAAAGATGGGTGACTAGATCATGCGTTTCATCTTTAGATGTCATAGTTTCAATCAAGTGAATCTAGAGTAGTCATCAACTACTACAAGTGTGTACTTGTCTAGAAATCTTGGTGTTGTAATAGGTCCAAGAGATCCATATGCGAGAAGTTGAAGGAGTACATTTGTTGATAATCTGGACTTTCTTTTTTGAAGGAAGACTTGGAGGAAACTAGTTGCCGCTTCTGACTTACGTCATGATCGTGAACCAAGTAGGTGGGCATGACAGCCCATTTTTGGAGGCTTGGAGAGGTGCTTGAAGTTGAGGTGGCGAGGCCGGCAATGCCATGGCAGTTTCACCGAACATTGTTGGCTACTAGGCCACGAGGTTTGAGAATCTCCCTGAAGATTTAAGTCCGCGACATAGGCGTTTCCTTGTCTATTGCAGGTGATATTGTAGAAACACGATTCACTTGTCTTTGATGAGGCAGGTTTGAATTGAATTGGCATAGAAGTCCTTGTCGCTTGAAATTGTGATATCTTTCAGAAGATTGTGCTTTAAACCACTTACTAGAGAAACTTTGTTGATGGAGAGACTTCCTCAATGAATGAGCCATATCCAGTGTCTTTCCTCTTGCATTGTCTCAGAAAATAACCGTGGGTCCTTTTTGCTTGCCCATTATATACGTAAGAAGACTTACGTTCCAGTCATGTGTCTTGAGCGACCCTCATGTCAGGTACCGAGATGTCTTTGTTTCGATTCTATAGCCATGAAGCATTCTGAGATGCAGGTACCTTTTGCAGCCGCCAAGGCAGAGAGAACTAGGTCTCTCGGATCTTAAGGAGTGAAGCCGAGGCGTGCAGTGCCGGATGGCTAGCAATGTAAGGGAATGACATAAATGGAAGAATCCGTAGAAGCTGGTAGAGTCTTGGCGAAGAGTACTTATGATTATTCCTTTTCTTGACATCCATTTTTGGTTCGGCTTGTTTGTTGGGGTAGACTTAATTGGTTTCTTTCGAATCTTCTAGGTAGGTTACCAACAGACTTAGCTTTAGCTTTTACATTGAAAACCTTTCGAGGAGGATTCGGTAGAATACCTTTAGTTTACCTTGACAATTAGCGGCTTTGCTTGTTTCATAGACAAACTTGATGATTCTGGGTAGAGGTTTAGTAGGTCTACAGTCGGAGACTTTGCCTTGGCATGATGGTTGTTGGTAGACTTCACTTCTCTGCCATTACCTTCAGGTTCTCATTTGAATCATTCATTTTGGCTTTTCCTTTCGAGCTTTAGGAGTGCTTGTAGGGACACTTGAGTAAAAGGCCTTGTTTCCTATATTTCCAAATGTACGTTTAGAGAAAGATATATATCATTAGCGGTTTCGGAGGATTCACCTTTCTCTTTGGCGAAGAGATTGTCGGAAGAGACACATCAAGATATCTATGCTGTTTTTATCATTGCTAGATTTTTTGGCTTGTAAGGATTTCTTGGAATGCATCCTTGAGCTATCGAGTCAATTGTCTTTTGCAGGCAATTTTCTCTAGGTCAAGTCCTTTGATGTGCTCGGTCGAGACAGTCAATTTTGTCATGAAGAAATTTGTTTTCTTCCTTGGTTTGGTTTGATACTCTCTTGTTGTGACACTATTGAGAGTTTGAATCTCGGTGCCATCAAAGATTTCTCGGTACCAGAAGTTTCTCACGAGTTCTTGGCCGCAGTTTAACATAGGCTACTCTAAAGGAATTAAATTCTTCAAGCATATCCCGATTATCCTTGATTATCCTTGAAGTTCTTCCTTCTGGCTATCTCCATTGGTTTCATTTTTGTCCAAAGGGACTTGGTGAAACTACAACTTCATTTTAGAGTCATAGTAGGACATGAATCATGAGCTATTAAGCATATGTTAGCTTGCTCACAATCCTCTTCCTCCTCTTACTCGAGATCGGTCTCAAACCATGTAGCAACTTGTTTATCTTCTATGTCTTCACCAACATACCCTTTGTTTTTGAAATTTTCTAAAAGTGGGTTTTGTATGCTTCAAATTTTGGCTTAGGACATTTTGAGGCAAATGACAGTTTTCTACGGTTATAACACACAAGCTCTTCCTTAGATGAGCTTTCACCAATCTTCCCGAAAGGTTGTTGGTGAGTGTTCTTCCTTCCATATTTTGCAAATTTTGAAAACGCTTAACAAACATAGCAAATTGTTCATCGATAAAAATCATTTTCACTTTGGAAGAAGAAGTTTGTTTTCAACAATGATTTCTTCTGGACCATGGCGGCAAAGACACGCTCGAACTGCTTGTCTTGCTCTAGAGCTTGATTAACTTCAAGTTCATAAACCTTTAAACTTGCGTAGAGACTACGAAGAGTCATCTCGTTTAAGTTCTTAGATTCTTTCATACAGTGGTCTTCACATGCCATAAGCTACCTAGAGAGCCTAGAAACCTCATGTTCATTTCCTTTTTGTCATACGTTTTACCAAGAGAAAAGCAACTATTTATTACCTCACCGAATCGATCGTATGCTTGTCTCAAGGTTTCCTTAGGATCCTTTTTGAAAGAATCAAAGCTGCTGGATGTATGTATATTTTCTTTGTCTCTTGTGTCTTGGTCTCCTTCCAAGTATTCTACAAGAGCTTCCCACATCTCTTTTCAGCTTGTACATCGAATCACTTGTTGGTAGGTGCTTGTGTCTAGAGAGGTGATTATATTGATTGCTTTCTTTGTCAAGTTCTACCAGCTTTCTATCGCCCCTCTGTCCATTCTCGATTCTTCTTTGGAACCTGCGCAGGGTTCCCGATGGAGGCTAGAAGATTTGCCTTCATTGGTACATGTTGACTGCTGATGACACATTTCCATAACCTTGTTGTCAATAGAGTTCATGAATCTCATTACTTTATCCTTCCATACATCAAAATGACCTTCGTCCAATATTGGGACGTGGTTAGCATTAGATGTAGGCAGCATATAGTGTGTTTGTGCCATTATGTCGTATCTCTCAAGAGTTTAATCTTGGAAAAACTTGTTTTCGAAGAGTAAGGCTCTGATACCAATTGTGAGTCCCAATGAGCACAATAATAAGCTAGAAGGGGGGTTGAATAGCTTATTAACACTTTAAAACTTTTAAGTAAGTTCCTTGAAAGTTACTTGCAATCTATGAAAAGAATCAAGTAGCGGAAGACTTTCAAGAAAGTTGTTCCAGGTCTGCCGATAAGGACTACCGGTAGACCTTTTACAGATTACTTAAGTTCTGCTGAAATGGATAATATAAACAATGAAACTAAGCAGTTCAAATAATAGATAGACAGTAGGAAATAACACAAGTATTTTGGGATGGTTCACACTATAATGAGTGCTACGTCCACCACCAAGGTAGTCAACCTTGGATTTAAATTGTGCACTATGTTTTCCACTTAGATCAATTACAAAGAATATCCCTAATGGATCGTGTACAAAATATTGACTTGTGTTTGGGTCTAGGGAATTAAATATCTGTAAAAAACAAGATATTTAATTCGTGCAGAAGTATAGTTAATGGAAGTAAACAACAAGAAGAATAAAGCAATAAATGTTGAGGAGCAGCTTCTTGTTGTTGACGAGGACTTCTAGATCTGTTAAGGATCTATTGAATGCACTGAGCTGAAAGACTTGGAGTTGTGAAGATTCAGAGCAATTCTTAAGTGTTCGATTGATTCTGTACAGTTTTCGCTTGTTCCAGTCTTCAATGGCAGTATTTAAAGCAGGTGCATTTCAAAAGAATCCGTTGGAGAGGACGAAGACTTCAACAACTCTATTCATAAATGCATTAAATGCATGGGGCTGTCAGTCAAGGATTTTCGTCTTCACAGATATCTAGAGCAGATAATCATTTCTGAGATCTTCAAAAAGGTGGGCGATTTGGTGTCGGATAGAAATGAAGCGTAGGGGACACCGCTTTCATCGCTCAGGCGAAAAGTATTCCTGCTTTTCGGAAAGTTGCTTTCGGCTGCTTGACATGTCAGGGAATGACTTGGATTAATTCAAATAATATATGGGAATAAGTTTGAATTAATCCAGCTAGCTTTTTGCTGGAGAGGACACGTAGAAGCAGATCAGCTGGACACGAGGTCTACCGATCTTTAAGCTTTGAGCAGGTCTTCCGGTAAAGCTGAGAAGGGGTCTTCCGCTGAACCTAAAAAGTCCTATAAAAACTATACAAGGCAAAGTTCTATACACAGTTGCCACGCTAATCGATACGCAACTCGATTAGCCACTGAAGTATAAAACTAATGTAATGTATTGATAAGATATAAATTTAACATAAGAATCAACAATATCCTTTTCAATTTCAATCTTAGGAACTCCAAGTTTCTCTTTAATTTCACTTTCATTTTTAGGAGCTTCTAGTTTCTTCTTTTCTATTTTAGCATCCTCCGCAAGGATTTCTCTTTCTAATTCGTCCATATTGAATATTAAATTGAGAAAGTCTCTTTGATCAAAATCTCTTCCCAAGAATTCTTTTTCTAACTCATCTTCATTTAAATTTGCTTCAAAGTTTTGGGCTGTAAGATTTTCTATTTCATCAATTAAAAAGCAGGCATTCATATTGCTCAGTCTATTAAATGCATCAAAAATTGAAATCTCTACAGTTTCTCCCATAATTGACATTGGCAGCTTACCATTCCTTACATTAATCATTGTGTTGGTCGTGGCCATAAAAGGTCTTCCTAACAGAATAGGAACTTCATTATTTGTGCATATTTTTTTCCTTCTCTAGGACCACAAAGTCAACCGGTATGATCAACTTGAACTAAAATATCCTCTACTACTCCTAAGGGATGTTTGACCGAACGGTCGGCTAACTGTAAGGACATAGTAGTGGGTTTTAATTCTCCCAAACCTAATTGTTTGTAGACAGCGAAAAGACATTAAATTAATACTTGCACCTAAATCAAGCATAACATTCATCTTTTTCTAATTACCCAAAGAAACTTGGATATTGAAACTACCTGGATCTTTTAATTTAGGGGGGAGTTCAGGTTGTAATATTGCACTTACATTTTCAGAAACAATTATTTTCTTGTTCTTTTCAAATTTGTGTTTTCTAGAGTGGAGATCTTTGAAAAACTTAGCATATGACGGAATATTTTTAATAACATTTAGAAAAGGAAAATTAATATTCACTTTAGACAACATATTATAGATTTCTGTGAATTGTTTATCTATTTTGTTTTTCATTAATCTATCAGGAAATGGTATTGGTGGAACATATGGTGGAGGAGCAACATATGGTTCATCAAGAGGTTTTGCCTCTTGTTCTTTTTCTTTTTCTTGAATTTCTTTTTCTAAATCTTTTTCTTCAGCTTGAATTTCTTCACCAGACTTACCTAAATTATCAGGAACATCGGCAGATTGAATATGATCACTTACCTCTTCTCCAATGACTTTACCACTACGTAGAGTAGTAATGGATTTAGCTTGTTCCGTTTGAGTCACTAAAATATGATGAGGACACATGATTACTAAATTTTAAATCTATCCCATGCTTCATGAAATGTCTCTCATGGTTCAGTTTAAAAAGCAATAATTTACTTTCTATAATCGGATAGAGATGCATGCTGATAAAATTTACCCATAAACAAATCTTATAATTTAGTCCATGTATAAACACTTCTTGGTGCCAAATTCATAAACCACTTTTTTGCTGCATCTTTCAATGCACAATGAAAATATCGCATTTTTAATTGATCTTATGTTAGGCCTCATAACGAAAAATTATCAGTCATAAAACTATACTCTTTCACAAAAGTTACTGGGTCTTCGGAAGGTAATCCATATAATGAAGACAACATATTGTAAAAAATTGGTCTTTAAGTCAGGGCCGGCTCAACTATTATGGAGGCCTAAAGCGAACTATAGAATGAGGCCTTTTTAAAGTAAATAATAATTTATTATTAATTTGTTCTCTATTTTCATTTTCATCTGTGTCTACATTTACATTATTAAATTTTTTATTCAACGAGCTACTTTCAATTTTCTTATTTGTATTGAAAAAATTATCGATGGCCCCTTTTTGTGATTCGATTAAAGCTTCTATTTTTTTCTTTTTCTTTAGTTTCGAATAACCAGATTCAAATTTTCTAGTTGACATTTCTTATTTCTAATCTAAATATCTAATTCTATAACTTATAACTTATAAGTTAAAATAAAAAACTAAAAAAGCAATGTATTTTCACAAAATTAAATTAAATGACTATAAAATATAAATCAAATCAACTTAATCAAGGGCATAAGAAAAGAAAAAAAACAGTTAGAACAATATAACTTAGAACAAATAAACCTGGTCGGGACGGGGGATCGATCGCAATTTGCAGCTTGTCGGCAATCGGCCTCACAACTCACAACTGGGAACTGTGACTGATGTCTGATGATCTCGATCCTCCTCTTCAGGAAGCCACTAAGCCAGGAAGGGAAAAGGGTCTAGGGATTAACCGATTAAGAGCCGAACTACAGAGTACAGTACTGTCTACCGAAGTGGCGAAGTCCCAAAGAAAGAACGGAAGAAGACGGAAGACACGAAGTCACGAACTCACGCGGTCACGCCTCACCCTCACGGAACGGACTGTCTGTCTGTCTATGGAGTATGGACAATGGAATTATGGAAGGCTTGGAAGCAATGAACACTTGAACAAATGATTACAGACGAACAGTAAATTCTTGGAAGCAATGAACACTTGTGTTATTATCAAATATCAATGCATGTCTGTAATATGTATGACTTTATCTGTTTATCATTATTCATTGCTTGGAGATGGAGACCTGGCGGCTGGTCCGACGGGAGGAGAAGACGAGGAGTTAGTGCCGTCTCAGCGTCTCTTAGAGGAGATAATTGAGGAGATAATTATGGAGGAAAATAATACTAACCGTTTTTATTTAGTAGATTAAGTTTAATTAGGAAACTTGAAAAATGGAAACCTAGTAATAATAAATAATTTTTTTTTTGAGGCCTCCTATTGGGTGAGGCCTAAAGCCCTAGTTTATTGAGCCTCCCCCTTGGGCCGACCCTGCTTTAAGTTCAATGTTTCTTATTGAATCTGGTAATACTAAACATGATGGTGTCACATTCAGCATGTGACGACCATAATCATTTATTGTTCTTTGATTTAGTATCACTTCCATAATTCGAGCAACCGGTTCCTCTCTTCTTTGATTTTTCGGAGGAACCAAATTTTTAGAATTTTGATTGTTATTGTCCATTGGAGGATCAGTCAGAGATCCTCTCTATTTACTTGTTCTTGATTAATTGGTGGATTTTCCAAATTATCAGGATTTGTCTGATTTCTACCAAGATTATTTATATTTTGATTTAAATATGTCAGCTTGAGATTTAAAGATCTACGACCGTGCATACAATGCAAAATTAAAACAAATAAATAACTATATTAAAATTTTAAAAAATCATTTTGTAATTTTTTTTTTACAAAACTGAATTTAAAACGTTACCAATAAACTAGCTAGAAACTAGCTTGTCCCCAACAACGGCGCCAAAAACTTGATGTGTCTTATTTATTTACCTTGCAAGTGCACAAGACTATTGCAGAATAGATATATGGTAGCAAGGGTCAAACCACAAAGATAAGAAGTATCTACGAGCAAGTAAACCAGTAACACTTAAACTAAGGGGGGGGGGGTTTATTTATTTAATTTAATCTACTAGAAAGCAAATAAACTAATTAACATATTAAAGTAGTAATCACAATTATGAAGATCGTATGGTGGAGAGAAATATAGGAATGTGGATTCACTTGTATCTACTCTATTGCTCTTTTGCCTAATGTATCAATCAATTTAATCTTGGGTTCGTTTACTAAAGATTGGTATAGATTGTCAAATTATAATTCAGTCTCCATCCTAAATAATTTATCCAATCTATACCCTTAAGAACAAGAACATATGAATTTCCTATCTGTCACTTAGAACAAATATATGAACATGGCCCTAACTTATCACTCTCGTGCATCGATAAGGTCAATTTATCACAGTGGTGAGCAAGTGTACGACATATGCATATGGACGTGCAGTTATCCGCACCTCTTGGTCTTTATTACTTGCGACTCCATTCATTAGGAAAAGCTAGATAGTAAAGAGATTGATAAACACTGTGATCAACAAAATTTGATTGAATAAAAATATATAACATTGTAATAGATTCGATACAAGTTACCTCCAATCCTTAGATTATGGAGCGGTTAGTTCATCCTTGATGATGAACAAATCATTGGGATGAAAGAATACATGAACAATCTTCTAACTATAATTACAAACACTAAAAACTAAGTATTACACACTAAAATCGGAGTAAAAACCATCTTTGGCTTGTGGCTACATGACTTGTATTTATACTAAAGTGTACAGGGGAGGAGTTATAATTGGGATACAACATCGACTTCACAGAAACGGAGGGGCTTGCGGGGGCAAGGTCCCTTATACATGCGGTCGCAAGGTCTTGACACAAATTGACATACGCTCTAGAGACCTTGCGGAGGCAAGGTCTCTTACCCTTGCGTCCGCAAGGGGTTTCCTCAGCCAACGCAATCTTCATTCCACTTTTAGTACTGAGACCTTGCCTCCTCAAGGGGTTTCCTCAGCCAACGCAATCTTCATTCCACTTTTAGTACTTTGCACCCTTCCTTCAATTCTTCACTTTAAGCCTTGTAAATCCCATGATTTCACCTAAAACCCTGAAACTCACAATAAAGCTCAAAAACACATATTAGTAGCCAAAAGCCTCGTGGAATTGCTATTTCTAAAATATAAAAGTACCCAATAGATGCGTATAAAACACATCTATCAACAATTATTTTAGAATGGATGAAAAAGGAAAAGATAACGATCATTTGAAAACAGATAAAGTAACAACAAACACAACTATCCAAAATAGAGCTTATACAACTCTAACAATCACATCCTTACCAAAATACACAAATAGACAAGCTCATAACAAACTACTACCCCAAAAGACCACCTGCTAGATCCCACGTATCTCACCGGCCTCACCTCGAACTCAAGGAAAATAATAGGGACAAAGGAAGTGAAAACTCAGTAAGTTACTTAATGCTACTACATAACATGATATCATACGACATGTCATAACTCATTCCAATCAACCAAGTACAGATATACATATACTTTCACAACATTGAATCGACGTAAGTAAACACTTTACACAGGATATATAATTGGATACTTGTCAAGTCTATCCATCGATCAATGCTGAAGCTGTGTCGCTGTTGCTGATCACGAAACTAGAGTTTGTTTGAACCGATACACGTGCTCCATAACAACCCTTCGTAGATCGAATCAATAAAAGAACTCTCAATAGCACCGATAGTCATATGAAGCTTAACCATCTAAAGTCATGTGTATTGCTACAGCAGCGGGGTTACTTCCTACAACGACCGATAGTGCAGGCAAAACGGCTAATAAGACGACCTACAATGACCCTTAATGATCATTACGAGTCATCCTATTACTAACACGAACCTAGCATGTCAGGTGGACTCAATGCAATGCAAAAGTGGATGTTTACTTGTCATATACAGATAATTTTTTAATCCCAAAGTAAGGGAGCTCAACATACAACCCATGCAAATAATTGCTCGAAAGTAAACACCAAATCATGTAGTAACTTCATATAATGATAACAGCCACAAATATCCCTTATTATTGTAGGAACAAAGAATATCACTCATTATAATTTAATCGTCCCTAAATCGACTTTGTTTAGTAATTTACTAACTATTAATATTTTTCGGGTTACAACCACAATTTGCGAAATCACCCGAACACAATATCATAATCATTATCCCCATCATAAGCATAGTACTTTATTATCCACACATATAAGCAAGTTCCATTTATCAAAAATTCACAAATAGAGTTCTTTCACTCTAAAATTCAAGTTACATGCATGGTGATTGTCTATCTAACATGTATATATACTATATATACAAAAGGAGGGGATAGCAACTTACTTCAACCAAAACTACCGATTATAAATTAAGAAAGAGATTGGTACTAAAATGTTCCTCTTGTTGAGCTCTACACTTCTACGGGGTCGAAAATGGAAACAAGTGGAGAAATTTTCGGTAATGAAGCTTGGAAGCTGATAACTCCCTCAAAATCTCCTACAAAGGTCGGCTGATGCTTTGGAGGAAGAAAATGAGTCTCAAACTCATCACCAAGGTTGCTATAAAGGAGAGAAAGTGGAGTGCTCCACAACGTGAGGTGTCAACATACAAAAGGTTAAAAAGGGTGGTGGGTTAAGGCTTAAATGACCCAAGTAACTTAAGCTAGGTAGCATTCCTTCTAAACACACCTAAATCAAGGTTTAATCCTGCTAAGTAGAGTCACTAATTCAGTCAATGGACCCCACTCACACCGAGTCAAGGGTCAAATAAAACAATTGTTGGAAACAGGACGAAGCAGTCGTATCACTAGAAATGACGTGATAGCGCTGACACGAAACGTTCGCGTCTCGAACCATGATGGGAGTGCATCTAGGCTACTCAAAATTGCTGAACCCTAGAAATGACGCGTTCACATCCCACAATACTCACACAAGTGCGTCTAAAAGCCAACCAAAATGATTTCCTCTTAGAACTTTACATGGTCACGTCAAGGGAGGTGACACGGTCGCATCAGATGGAGTTGCATGAACTCCAAAACTGTTCCAAAAATGTTTCTAAGGCAATGGTACCTAAACCAACTCAAACCAAAGTCCAAACTAGGACACCAATCAACCCAAAATGTACCAAAACTCCACTTAACATAGTATGAACTCAAATTGGACCCTAAAGATGCACTTACAAAAGTCCAAACCCCCAATCCCAAAACAAACACATATAAAAAAAAATCATACAAGTAACTAACTAGACCAAATCACATACTAATGCAAGTTATGACATGAAATTACATAACTAAGTACACATAATTGCAAGACTAATAAGGTGAGAAATTTTTTGGTGTTATATTGACTTAGGGTTTGGACTATTTTTGGTATATAAATATCCTCTAAGCATTCTTCCTGGGTAAGGCATTGGTATTTGGTAGGAGTTCTTACAACTCATGTAAATGCCAATATTGAAACTTTGGCCAAATAGTTATTGCTCGAACTAGAGATTCTTTCTATAAATTTTAGACGTTGAGTAATGGTATGGCCATCTAAAGAGTACAAAAACTTTTCCACTATATGAGGTGACAGCTGATGTGGAAGCAGATGAATATTGATTTTTTGTTTTGTTTTTTGCACTACATCACCTACTATGCACCTCATTTGGTGCAAAACAATTAATACTCTTTAGGTGACCATAGCATTACTCCTTCATGTTAACAAAATCCCATTCCCCAACCATTTCATTTATAACTGTGGTCTTTTGGCTTTTGAAAAATTTAATGAACTTAGACTTGTAATCTTTAGGCCTAGCATGCATAACAAACTTTATGTTTACATGGGAGACTTGCAGTGGGAAGGCTTGCATCGTTGTTCGTTTTCTCTTCAAATTGTGCAACCCTATAAGAAGGTAAAGCCACATAACGGGAGCCATTGCCTTAAATACGTATGTTAATGCAAAAGGCATCTCACATGTTGAGCTTTTCACTTTATAATCTTTATAGTCGACAGAGCCAGAGGTAACTCGTCCAACCATCTACCCAACCTTCCATCCAAGTTTCTCATAAGAGCGTACTATAGTTGTTTATTGGCCACTTCTGCTTATTCAATTCCTTTGGCAAGCCACCGATGGCTAATAGTACGAAATTCGCATATTTTCAAAATCAACCGTGAATCTTTTGGAGAATGATCTTGTGATCAAACAAGATACATTGAGGCAAGCCAAATGGATACCATATGAAATCATGCACAAAGTTGATTGCATTTTCGTTTATGATACTTGACAGTTGTAGGAATCCCTAGTCGTTACCATGCATATTTTCTCATTAATGAACTCTAAATCTTTAACCTAATGAGTGACCATATTTCTAAGGTAAACATAAAAAAAAAAATCATATTCCATTGGCTCAAGAAATAGGTAGAGATTAAAATTGGAAGCAATAAAAATCCATAAACATAGAATAAGAATCATTACAAATACAAAATATGTTGTGATGTGTCCGTTCCAAGTCCGGTCACAAGGGAAGCAAGTGCAACTATCACGTGCCCATCATGAGCTCAAAAATAAGAGCCCTACAGAAGTAGTGAGTACAGCGAGCAAGATGTCTGACCAACGACCACACTCAATCTGTGACTAAGCTTGGTTGGATCAAGGCCTTGCCTATCCGAACAGGGAACCAAGCACAAGGGATATTTACAATACTACGAACAAGTATAGCTTTCATTGGTAGGGCCATGCCTATCTGGCCAAGCACAGCCGCCATCGAGCAAATAAGTCTTAGACCACAAGGTAGAGCCAAAGATTTCCTTTTCCTAGACAAATACCTTCCTTAGCTACTCTGGAAATCAAGCAGAATCATGCTCATGTCTATAATTTAGGGACGGGCTTCCAACCCTACTAAAAAATGATTAAGCCAATATATCCTTCAAAAGCAATCTGGCGATCGAAAACTAATTTTTGCATACTAGTATATAAACATATATATATATATATATATATATATATATATATATATATATATATTATATAAAATAGATCACAAAGCTAATTACCGGCCAGGATCTGTTTTCACAAAACTATTTACCGGCCATGATTAAATCTTTTGAAAAAGCTATTTACCGGCCAAGATTTCTTTTTACGAAACACATTCAACGACCAGGATTTAATCTCATTTTAACAGTTTTTATCTAGCCCCTAAGGGGTGGCCCAGTGGTAGACATGTGGTTTTACAATGTGTGAGGTCTCAAGTTCGATCCCTTCCCATGCCTCCCTTAGGAGGAAAAAAAAACAAACAAACTTCATTTATTGAAGGGTTGGGGTACGGTCTATGTCCCCTCCAACCTTTAAAAAAAAAAATAAAAAAATATCTCACCGTTTTTATCTCACGTTTTTATCTCCACGGTCCTCCCTACTTTTCTCTTCCAAGTTTCAAAGCTCTTTCCCTCATTCATAAACTGATAAACCCATCATTTATCTATACCCCCACTTCTTCCTCTCTGTATGCGATAAAGATGAAGCATTTGAGATTCCATCATGCTAATAAGCTCGAAACACCCGTTTCGTTTCAAGCCCTTAATGGTGTATTTTGAAGGAGAAAGTCAAATTGTACAATTTCTGCAGGATCTGACCTCCTCTTTCCTCAATGTGAAATTATGTTCCTATTCCACCAAGTCCCTACGCTACGAGAACCGAGAACCCAAATTGAATAGAAAGTTGCGTAATTTAGAAGCGATATTTTTTAGCCCTTATTAAAAATTGTTCCATTGTTTTTTTCAGGAGAAAAGGGGCTTGGTGTTTTGTCGTTCGAGTTGTCAAACGAGTCATCGGAATCGTTATCGAACTCATAGCCAGCATCATCATCATCGTCGTTGTTAGAATCCATGCCGATCGTTCTTTGTAGTAGTCTTCATCCAAAGAATCAATGTCGTTGGCATCGTAAAGAAGTGGTGACGGTGATGATCGACAAAGGAAAGATGATTTTAAGGTTTTGGCTTAATTTATTTTCCACCTTATACGCAAAGAAGTTGCTGTTTGGCTTTGTTTTTAAGGTTTTTGGCTTAATTCTTCAAGTTTTGTTTCCAAACAGAAACGCTCGAGATTTGATTTGATTGAAACCCGGTGATTTATCCGAGAGGAAGAAAAAAAATAATTTTCTTCATCCGTAATTGATTTTATTTTATTTTTTTGGTTTTTTGAGTTGTCACCGCCATGGCTGCAAGAGAAAGAGAAGGAGCATTTGGTTTTTTTAGTATGTTATATAATAACTCTGTTCTGGCAAAGAGTATATTATTTTATTTTTAAACGTTTAATTTAAATACTGTTGCGGGATTTACCGCCGACCCCACTAACTTACTTTAATGGAGCACAATCACCGCCATTTTCATTTGAGTTGTTGTAGTTGTTGTTTTTGGTTGGTTTGGGTTTAAGTTAATATGCAATGTCTAAATTTAGAAAATTTAAGTGTGTTTTAGAAAAATAAAAGTAAATCTTAATTTAGTTTTTTAAAATAAAAATAAAAAAAATAAAAAATTACCAAACGAACAGACCATTATGTCATTCTTATCAAGTTGATGGCCATTGCATTAGTTGTTTCGTTCTTGAACCTACCTCATATGTATGACCACTAATTCGAAAATTCTTTCGATTTTTTTTTTGTTAAGATCACTTTAAAAGAAAAAACTCTTTATATTTTAATATTTCTTTTTTTAGTTTTTTTATATTCTTATCATAACTGATGCTACTTTTTCTTATAATTAATCAATTATAAGACATAGATGACCACTGCAAAGTTCTTGGACCTACCTCATATGTATGACCACTAATTTAAAAATTCTTCAGATTTTTTTTTGTTAAGACCACTCTAAAAGAATAAGTAATTTTTTATGTTGTTAAGACAACTCTAAAAGATTTGTTTATTTTAATTTTTTATAAATGGAATAAGTAATATTATGTATGAACACTAATTCAAAAATGAACACTAATTTGAAAATTCTTTCGATTTTTTATTTTGTTAAAACCACTCTAAAAGAAAAAACTGTTTTTATTTTAATTTTAAATATATTTTTAAATTATTTATTATATTAATTTATTTGAATACCAGCACTTTTCCATACTGACATCGTCTCATAGTGGCGCCGTGCCATAGGCACGGGCACAGAATCTATATATATATATATATAATCATTTAGTGGGGGTTTGAATTGGGTCGGATAGGGTTCAAGGGTTCAGACCAAAAATCAAAATTGGAAAAATCAATGGGCGGTCGCCGAAAGAATGGTGAAGCGATCGCCGGTGCCCATTTCAATTCTTGAATTTTGTGCATACATCACTTAGGGCGGCGCCCGAAAGGCCAAAATGACTTGAAAACAAGTCCCAAATGTGTCCAACACAACCACAAACCATAAGAGATGTTTAACACACTCAAAACACATCCGAACATCACCCGAAACAAAGAGGAATAAAGGGCAAAACTCGCGACAAACATCAAACAATTCAACAACGAGTTAAACAAGGATACTACACGCATGAATGAATATTCTTAAACATGTTAAGGACTAGTAAACAAGGTCGAGGATTCAAGTTAACATCTCATGAGTCTCAAGACACGAAACAAGGCAAAAGGAATGCAAATCGAGAGACCCTAAGAGTCAAAAGGTCAAACAGAGTAACAATGCTTCCAAACTGTCACGCAATCACACTATGATCAAGACCAATGTTATAAAACATACGAGAAGGGTTATAATATGGACTAGAGTACTCCTTTAAGGTCCAAAAATGATACACGAGTATAGAAACTCCAAAGACACAATACACACAAGGTTCGGTTTCATGCAACGCGATAGAGACGAATGTGATGCGTTTAGCATCAAAGCAAGATTAGATTTAGGGAGTTTATTCCTTAGGAAGTTTAATACTCAAAGTCTACTCAAGATACTCAAGAAATGACCTAGGCTATAACCAAGATCACAAGAAAGAACTACGCAAGAACACTAAAGTAAGTCAGCTTCCGACTATAGTCGAGTTACGACTTGTAACTTAAACAAGTTAAAGTCTTGAGGAACATAAAGAACTAAAGTATAAGCCTCTAAATATCCTACCTACACGTCTAAAGATTCTCTTATCAAGTCGAACACGAGTTGCAATGGTTATTCGGTTCGCAAAGCAAATAATTTGAACACATGAAGGTTCAGGGTCTTACATCATCACCGCCTTAAAAGAATTTGTCCTCGAATTCACAATTTCACAACCGGACTTCTAGGTCAACACTTTAACCAAATGACGTAAATCAAGGTAATCACATTGTTAAGACTCCTAACTCAGGATAACTTTCAATTACCAACTCAAACCAATCTTAATGTTTAGACATGCTTGACTGTCGACATAGTACAACAATACGAGTATAGCTTACTAAATTCTGGTCAAACGTGGATATCAAGGGTTAATGTCTTTCTACCGAACAAGCAAGCCAGTCATTACCATGACGAAAAGTCATAATCATGTGCAATAATTGCATCGAAACTAACATATTCGCTAAATATGACGAATATTTATCATATCAAGTTACTCATTCAATCAAGCAACACAAGTTCAATTATCTCATAGCATGACTTTCATATACAAGTTGCACATATTTACACTAGTATAACAATACACAAATTACTTGTTCCATTCCATTTTGGTAACGGGTTCAGTCAATTCCTATCTTAAGCTTATACCATTTTAGTTCTCCAACGAAGACCTCTTGATAATCAAGTCAGGGGCCCTCTTAAGTGACTTCAAAAGCTTTCATCATATAGGATGCGGGGTGTTCGTGATTCACATAAAAGCATCCTTTATCTTGGTCTCAAGAACACATAATATAAGCATGTACATGCATGACATCAAGTAACACAAGATTAGATTTAGGGAATCTATTCCTTAGGAAGTTTGATACTCAAAGTTTACTCAAGATACTCAAGAAATGACCTAGGCTATAACCAAGATCACAAGAAAGAACTACGCAAGTACACTCAACCAAGTCGGCTTCCGACTATCGTCGAGTTACGACTTGTAACTTAAACAAGTTAAAGTCTTAAGGAACATAAAAAACTAAAGTATAGGCCTTTAAATAGCCTACCTACACATCTAAAGATTCTCTTATCAAGTCGGACACGAGTTGCAATGGTTATTCGGTCGGCAAAACAAGTAATTCGAACACATGAAGGTTCAGGGTCTTACATTATAACTCTAAAGTAATGTATGCTATCAACTCTGCTGTTGATCCCAGTATTTTCAAAATTATTTCTAATTGCAGTAGTGCTAAGGGTGTTTGAGATGCCCTTCAAAGATATTGTGAAGGATCTGATAGAGTTAGAAGAACTAAACTTAGAATGAATATGACTAAGTTTGAAAATTTAAAGAAGGAAGACTCTGAAAATATATCTTCCTTCAATACCAAAGTCCTTGAGATCTCAAATGAATCAATATCTTTAGGAGATCTTATCTCTAATGAAAGGTTGGTGAGTAAACTTATGAGATCTCTGCCTGAAAAGTTTCATGTTAAGATTTCTTCTATAGAAGAGGCTCATGACACATCCTCAATGTGTGTTGATGAGTTGATTGGTATTTTAAAACTTTTGAATTAAATCTCACTCAACATTGTCAAAAGGAAAAGAAAAAGAAATTTCTTTAAAAATTATTACTGAAAAGGAGGAAGAGTTTCTTGAGATTTGCAATGAAATGAGTGAATCTGATATGAGTGATGAATATTAGGCTATGTTTGCTAAAAAGTTTGGTAAGTTCTTTAAAGGAAAAAAATTCTTCCTATTTTAAAAATTACTAACAATGATTCTGTGTCAAAAACTGATCCTAGCAGGTTTCAAGAGAACTTAAGTGTAGCAAGTCAAGGAGAATAAAAGAACATTGATTCTGTTCAATGCCATGCTTGCAAAGGATATGACTATTATGCAAACAAGTGTACTAATACACTCATGAAGAAAGGTAAGAATTTCACTACTACATTAAGTGATAGTGATGAGGAAGAATCTGATAACTTATATAGTTTATTTGCTCATGAAAAATCTGTTCATGTAAACCCTCTATTCACTTTCCCTGAAGAAAAGACCTATTCCAATTAATTCGTTGAGACTACCCAGGAATGAAGTCTCAAATGTAAGCTCATCCGTGCCTACATTAAAGAAAACATGCCCTGTTTCTGTTAAGATTGGTTTTTCTCTCTACTCCAAAGCTATGCCGCAGATGAATAATGACTCTAATGATGAAAATCAAACTCTTTTAAATGACTATAATGTTTTGTTTGAAAACTGGAGTAAACAAAAAGTTTTAATTGAAAATTTTACAAAAGAAAAGGAAGCCTTGAATGTTGAAAATAAAAGATTAAATATTTTGAATAATGATAAAAAAGAAGCTTTAGTTCGTATTGAATCTCTATTAACCAGACAAGATGTGGAGTTTGAAAAGATGAAATTGAGTTAGATAAGTCTAATGGAACCTTGCATAAAATAAACAAATGTAAGGCTACTCTTGAAGAAATTTTGGAAGTTAGTAATCAAAGAAGAGTTGGTCTTGGTTATAAAATTTCTAAGGTTCCTATCTTTGTTAAAAATGATAACAAAGCTCCTATATTTGTTAAAGAAACCGGTAAGTGCCCTTCTATCTCCTCAAAAGATTCAATAGCCTCTAATTTATGTGATAAAAGAAGAACCAAAAGAAAGACTTCCAGAAAACATAGTATGATCTGTGTCTACTGTTTAATTAGTGGTCAAATTAAACCTCATTGCCGTAAGAGACAAGCTAATCTGGACCAAAACATTTTTCAGAACTCAATAAAGGCTATGATGAACCTTTATTCCAGAATTCATTCCGGATTTCATTCTGCCAGATTTGCTTGGAAACAAAAATCCAAAATATTTTTTCATGTTACCTTTACTTCCCTCAAGTCTAACATTGCAGGTACTTGGTTTTTTGATAGTTGTTGCTCTAGGCATATGACAGGTTCCAAATAATATTTAGAAAATTATGAAAATGTCAAAGGTGGGTGTGTAACATATGGTGGTGGTGCACAAGGTAAAGTTATTGGTAAATGTATTTTAAATTATCAAGGACTACCTAAATTAGATAATATGTATCATGTTGAAGGTTTGACTGCTAATCTGATAAGTATTAGTCAATTATGTGATAATGACATGCATGTTAGATTCAACAAAGAAAAATATGATGGTTTTAATAAAAATAACTTATTTATTTTATCAGGCATTAGATCTAATGATAATTGCTATCTTTGTTACTAACATACCTACTTGTCATTCTTCTTCCATAAATGAAATTGACTTATGCCATTAAAAACTTGGTCATATAAGTACTAAGAAACTTGAAGAACTTATTAGACATGAAGCTGTTAGAGGGTTGCCAAGATTAAACACCAAAGAAATGAAAATATGTGGTGCATGTCAAAAAGGGAAACAAACCAAAGCTTCACATAAAAGTATTCAAAATTGTGCTTCTTCTAGATGTTTTGAATTGGTTCATATTGACCTCATGGGACCAATTGAAGTTGAAAGCTTAGGTGGTAAAAAGTATACATTTGTTTGTGTTGATGATTTTTCTAGATTTACATGGGTAGTCTTTCTTAGAGCAAAATCTGATGCTTTCAATGCTTTCAAAATTTGGTATAAAAAGATGATTTATGATTATAATCTTTCTCTTGTGAAAATTAGATCTGACCATGGTAAAGAATATGAGAATTCATCATTCTCATCTTATTGTGATAAAAGGGAATTACACATGAATTTTCTGCTCCTGAAACTCCTCAACAAAATGGGGTGGCTGAAATTAAAAGTAGAACTTTACAAGAAATGGCTTGTGTTATGCTTAACTTTAAGAGTTTGTCTAAAAGATTTTGGGTAGAAACTTTAAATATTGTTTGCCATGTTATTAATCGTGTGTATTTAAGACATGGTAATAATATGACTCCTTATGAAATTTTAAAAGGAAATAAACCTACCTTAAAATATTTTCATGTGTTTGGAAGTATTTGTTACTTGTTAAATGATGGAGAACATCTTGCAAATTTTGATTCTAAAAGTGATAAATGTGTCTTTATGAGATATGCTACAAATAGATGTGCCTATAGACTATTCAATCTTAGGACAAGAACTATTATGGAATCTATGAACATTGTATTTGATGATCTATCTGATTTGGGTAGAAAAAGTGCTGAAGATAGGTTGATGATCTCCTAGAAAGGCTACAAACTTCAGAATTTGAAGTTATTCCAAGTGAAGAAACTGCTTCAAAGAATGTTGGAACGAATGAAGGTTCCAATGTACCTTCATCGGGGACTTTATTGAAGAATGCTGAATCTAATTTTGATTCTGATGAAGAGAAAAACATTACGAACAGATCCAAAGACCTTCCCAATAGAATTCAGAAGGATCACCCTTCTAGTTTAGTGATTGGTGAGTAAGTGCATGTGTGCAAACAAGAAAAGGAGAAAAGGTTAGTTACAAAGACATGGTTAAACTTGCTTGTTTGTCTCTTGAATGTTTGAAAGTGCATACTTGTTGCTATTTTTCCGAAATAGAACCTAAGCATGTGGTAGAAGCTTTAAAAGATGAACCTTGGATAAATGTCATACAAGATGAACTAGAACAATTTGTGAAAAATGATGTTTGGTATTTAGTTCTACGACCTAAATATACTAATGTTATATGAACCAAGGGGATATTTAAAAATAAGTCTGATGAACAAGGTAATGTGATAAGAAATAAAGCTCGTTTAGTTGCTCAAGGTTACACTCAAATGGAGGGAATTGACTTTGGTAAAACCTTTGCTCCAGTTGCTAGAATTGAATCCATTAGATTGTTGTTAGATATTGCATGCTATTTAGGTATTTCATTACAACAAATGGATGTTAAGAGTGCTTTCTTGAATGGTATATTAAATAAAGAAGATTATATAGAACAACCTAAAGGCTTTGAAGACCCTTTTAAGCCAGATCATGTTTATAAACTTAAGAAAGTTCTTTATGGTTTGAATCAAGCTTCTAGAGCTTGGTATGTGTGGGTTGCCGGCGTGCGCCCGCGCCCCGCGCGCCCTTAGATAGGGGTGCGCGTACGCGCGGATGCGGGACACCACTGCTCTCATTCCATCCTCCCTTGTTTAGGGGAAAACGAAATTAAAAGTGCGAGAGGAGTGCTGTCTAAAATAGCGCGTTGGAATGCGCCTCGGTTGACTTTAGTGGATTTTTTTATCCAATATGGGAACTTTGGGTTTCCCACATCAAGTTATCAATCCCTTTTTTAGGGGATACCATGATATGGGAATACATCATCCTTTCATTCTCATTCTCCCCTTTTGAGGGGAAAACGAAAAAGTGCAAAAAAGGATGTCGCGACGCCCCCACTATGGATTTTATGAAAATAGCCTTATGGCCTATTTCGGATCACTATGGGTGTTTTGGGTTTCCTGCATCTAGTTATCCCTTGTTTAGGGGATACTAGGATATAGGAATGCATCACCCTTCCATTCCCATTCTCCCTTTTTTAGGGGAAAACGGAAAAGTGCAAGAAAGGAGTGTTGCGACGCCCCACTGGATCCAAAATGTTTTATAGAGTCACCATCTTTATTTTAAGGCAAAAATAAAGCAAAACCAAAAAAAAAAAAAACCAGAGATTATAAAACAGGTTCGAGGCTAAGTTACGAGTTGGGAAGGTGCTAGGCACCCAACTCGCCCTTTCGATCTCAAAAGCGGTTTTTGGCTAAAGTATGCTTTTTGTTATATTTATTTAGCAAACAAACAAAGCATTAAAAGACAGGAAAATAAAAGCAAATACATCCGCGGCTACATTATTTACGGACTTGCAACCGTCTCCTTACAATAATTACAGATATATTTAAAAATATTTGGCCATTATAACGGCTCTTTTACATAGTATTTTCTAACTAAATCCGGGCAGCACAACGGCTTATATTTTCTACATTGGGCCGGATTTAAAGAACAACTTTTATAAAAATAACGCCCTTAAAGGCTATTACCATTTAGAGCGGAGTGTGCTCGCTCTGTCCTTCTCGGGAGAGGGATACTTTTATGTTGCTGCTGCTGTGATTTAGGCAGAGTGGCGGCTTATTTTTGGTAGTTTTGGCTCGCTCACTCGGGCAGAATGACGGCTTAGTTTTGGTGGTTTTGACCTATTTAGTTGGGCGGAATAACGGCTTATTTTTGGTGATTTCAGCCTATTTACTCGGGCAGTGTAACAACTTACTTTATGGTTTTTGGGCCGGGGAAATAGGGTGGATACCTAACCAAAGAGCTAGGGATCACTTTAACTGCTAAGTTTTTGGTTTGGCGGAGTTTTGGCAGGGTTTCAAGGCTTTATAGGCTGACCACTCTCTATCTCACTTCACTCACTACTTTCTCAGCGTTAGGACGACGCAGAGAAATTTTATCGGCGTTTCTTTCGATCTCTCTTCCGGGCTTCTGAAGTGAGCCCCAACGCCTCTATTTATAGCTGGAGGAGAGGACACATCGGGGATTAAAAATCCTCTCTGTGCGTTTAAATCATTTGTACAACAGGCTTCCGTTCTTGCACAATGCGTTAAGTGGGAGAGGTACTGTAACACCTTGGGCGCGGATCCAAGGCCTTCTTGGCGCGGCGCCAGATGCCCCTTTTGGCCGCGCTAAGCTACTATTCCACTTTCAAAATTAGCACTTTTATCCCTCGCATTTTACTGTTTCGTGCATCCTACTTTGCCTTTCGCATTTTTAACTCCTGTAACTTGACATTTGTTATGTTTAAACAGTTCTTGATATCACATGCCAGAGTCACATATTAGGGGTACGAAATTGGGGTGTCTACAGTATGGTAGATTAACTAATTATCTACTTTAAAATGATTTTAAAAGAGGTGAGGTTGATAAAATTTTGTTTATTCAAAAATCCAATAAAGAAATTCTTATTGCTCAAATATATGCAGATGATATAGTCTTTGTTTCAACATTTGATTCTATGTTAAAATAATTTATAAATAGAATGACTTCTACATTTGAAATGAGTATGGTTGGTGAATTAAATTTCTTTTTGGGTATGTAAATTAAACAATCAAGAGATGATATATTTCTCTCCCAAACTAAGTGTTGTTTCTCACTGTATCTTGATTTGTATTTGTTCATTCATTACATTAGGTTCTATACTTAGTGGTTAAATGGGCTGCGTACTAGTTAGCGTGGCAATTGTGCATAGAACTTTTCCTTAGAATAGCTTTCTAGATGATCGATGTTTTATTTTATCTATTTCCTTGCAAGTGTACAAGACTATTATAGAATAGACTTGGAAGCAAGGGTCGAACCCACAGAGACAAGTGATCACGAACAGTGCGAATTATAGATAGCAAATTATTAACCTAAGGGGGGTTTTTATGTTTAATTCTACTCTAAATTACTAGTTATAGATGTTTAACTAATTAGACAGTAATAACAGATATGAAGATCTTATGGTGAGTGGAAATCTAGGATTCTGGGTTTCACTTATATCTCCTTTATGTTCAATTCATAAAAATGTCATTCAATGTCTTGGGTTCGTTCACTAAAAATAGATATAGTCTGTTGAACAATTGGTTCAGCCTCCATCCCATAAAATTCACCCATTCTATATCCTAAGCACAGTTAATCAATCTAGTCACCTAGATTTATGATCTATCTGTCACCTAGATCATGTAAGAACCTGGTCCTAACTTATCACTCTCGTGCTCGATAGGTCCAATTTATTGTGTTGGTGAGCCGATTAATACGACATATGCACTTGGTCATGCGTTATCCGCACCTCTAAGCCTTAATTATTTGCGATTACATTCATTTGTTCAAAGCAAAATAATATAGGGATTGATAAACAACACAATCAACAAGCATTGAATAGACATATATATATATGAATCAAAACATAAATTCGATACAAGTTACCTCCCACCTCCTAGATTAGGGATGATTTAGTTCATCATAGACGATGAACAGCACATGAAGATGATGGAAGACATGATTTGATCTTCAATTCTTGATATTACAAAACCTAACTATGTTATACAATCTAAAACTACCTAAAATCTATGTAAAGAGAGCTTCCAGCCGTCCTCCTCTTCTTAGGCTCGGCACCTGACTTCTATATATACTCGGGAGTTGTGATTGGATCGAATGACTGTGTGAAAATCCGAAAAGGTCGCATTACCTTGGTCGCAGGGATACCTTGCGTCCGAAGGTCTCTACAGTGTGGTGGCTTTTGATTCTTTGATTGCCGACTTCGGGGCCTATATCGCCACCTTGCGGTCAGTGCGAGGCACCTTGCGTCCGCAAGGTGTCCAGTTTGTGCATTCTTCTTTCTTTCTTCAATTTTCTCTTCCTTGTAATTTGCACTTAAAACCCTGGAGTTTCGCGTATTTTCACAATAATCCTGAAACTTACAAAACTCACCGAAAACATATATTAGTACTCAAAAGACTCGTGAAATAGCATAATTTAAGTCATAGAAGTATATAAAATCGACGTATAAAATACATCGATCACTAGACTTCACAGGTTTTAGCGGAAGACTTCGGCTGAAGGCATCACCAGCAGACTTCAAGCAGCCTCCAGCGGCAGACATTGTCTACACTCAAACAGCATGACGTGTCTAGCTCTTCCAGACTTCAAGCTTAAGTGGATTATTTAATTCAGCCTAAATCAGTTTGAATTTGAATTAAATCCATCCTCAATCAACGCATGACTTCTCAGACACGCCCCTCCAGCTTTTTCGAAAAAGCAGGAAGACTTTCGCCTCCTGAAAAAGCGACAGAGTAGGTGCACAGACTGACACATACAGACTGTACCCACTATTGCAGGTATGTAACTCTAATTGTTGCCCACCTGCTAGTTGCTGTAACAACTTTTCACCATTCCCTGCTCAGTATCAGTTGAAGAAGAATTCAACGAAACAGCTCCAGGCATTTAATGCATTCAACCTAATAGAGTTGTTACTCATTTCGTCTTCTCCAACGATCTCAAGGATGCCCAGCTATAAATACTGTCATTAAAGACTGAAGAAAACAATGCTCTGAAACTATCCAACAACATCAAGCTTTATACTCAGTGCATTCAAGAGATCATTAACTGATCATTGAAGTCCTCAACAACAACAACAACAACAAGATCTGCATCAACTCTTATTCTTTTACTTTTTACTGTTGTAATCCTACTATTCTTCTGCACATTGAATATTCTATCTTACCAGATATTCAATTCCCCCACCCCCAAACACAAGTCAAATATTTTGTACATGATCCATTGGATATTTCTGTAATATAACTAGTGGAAAATATAGTGCACATTTAAATCCAAGGTTGACTGCCTTGGTGGTGAACGTAGCACTCATTATAATGCGAACCATCTCAAAACACATGTGTTAATCTTCCTCTGTTGTTTACTGTTTTATTATGTCAATCATTTCCTTAACTTATTCCCTTAGCAACAAACTTCAGTAATCAGCTAAGTCTACCGGCAGTGCTTCACCAGCAGACTTGAACTGTCTTTCTTGCAAGTCTTCTGCTACTTCAATCTTTTTAATAGATTGCAAGTGCTTGCTCTTGGAATTATTACGAAAAGTTTTAAATGTTTAATAAGCTATTTGATCGAGTCTTATTTTAATTAATTCCTTGCAAGTGGACAAGACTATTGTAGAATAGCTTGGGAAGCAAGGGTCGAACCACAAAGACAATAAGAATAAGACGTCAAGAATATCGGTAGCTATTTAAACTAAGGGGGTTTTTATTTATTTTATTCAAACTAATTATTCTACTAAAACAATAAATCTAATTAAACTAAGCAGCAATCACAGTTGTAAAGATCTGATGGAGGAGAGAAATCTAGAATTAGGGTTTCACTTGCATCTACTCTATTGCTTATTTAGATAAAGTATCTTTCAATAACTTGGGTTCGTTCACGAAAGATAGATATAGCATGTCAAATTATAGTTATGTCTCCATCCCAAATAATTCATCCATTCTATATCCTAAGATCAAGAACATATGGATCCTATCTGTCACCTAGGCCATATATATGAACCTGACCCTAACTTATCACTCTCGTGCATCGATAGGTTCAATTTATCATGATGGTGAGCCAGTGTACGACAAATGCATTTGGCCGTGCAGCTATCCGCACCTCTAGGCCTTTATTACTTGCGATTCCATTCATTTGGTCAAAGCTAGACAATAAAGGGGCTGATAAACATCATGATCAACAAGATTTGAATGAATAAAAATATATAATAAGCAATAGATTCGATACAACTTACCTCCCAATTCCTAGATTGATGGACGGTTAGTTCATCCTTGAAGATGAATTGAACAACAGGATGAAGGAATATATGAATCGATCTTCAACTGTAATTACAATGACTAAACTACGTAATACAAACTAAAATCTAAGCCAGAGTTGTTTCCTAACCACTTCTGGACGTCCTTTGGCTTTGGCTACTGTCCTTTATTTATACCAGGGTGTTATAGGGGAATAGGAAGTTCAATCTAGGTGAAAAACCCCGTAAGTCGGTTTCTGGGGACCTTGCGGCCGCATGAGGATTACACCTTGCGTCTGCAAGGGTCTTGGACGGGCTATTCTTCTTTCTGCCTACCTTGCGAAGGCAAGGCCATTTAGGCTTGCGGCCGCAAGGTGGCCAGATTGCTCCTTTTGCATCTTTTCCAATGTTGCATTTTGCACCCTTCCTTGAAATCTTCACTAAAAGCTTCATAAATCCCATAAGTTCACCTAAAACCCTGAAACTCACAATATAGCTCAAAAACACATATCAGTAGCCAAAAGCTTCGTAGAATTGCTATTTCTAAGTCATAAACGTACCCGATAAAGACGTATAAAATACGTCTATCACTATTCAACCCCCCCCCCTTCTAGCTTATTATTGTGCCCATTGTGACTAACACTAAGTATACTAAGAATTTAGTTAAGAAATTTAAAATGGAAAATACTACTTATAAAAAGACTCTTATGTCTTCCAAAGTTAAGCTAAGTAGAGATGAAAATGGTAAATATGTTGATAATACTCTCTATAGAAGTATGATAGGTAGTTTACTTTACTTGACTGATAGTCGTTCAGATCTTATGCATTGTGTATGTGTTAGTGCTATATATCAAGCAAACCCCAAGGAATCCCACCTTATAACCTTAAAAAGAATTATTAGATATGTTAAAGGAACTACTGAATTAAGGATTTGGTACTCCAAAGATACAATTACTAATTTAGTTTGTTTTAGTGACTCTAATTGGGCTGGTGATGTGTATGATAGAAAAAGTACTTTTGGTGGTTGTTTTTACCTTCGAAATAACTTAGTGTCTTGGTATAGTAAGAAACAAAATTGTGTTTCTCTTTCAACTGCTGAATCTGAATATGTGGCAGTTGGTAGCTATTGTACTCAATTCCTTTGGATGAATCAAATGCTTGATGATTATGGTTTGGATAGTGACTCATCACTTATATATTGTTATAATAAAAATGCTATTGATATATCAAAGAATCATGTGCAACATTCTCGAACTAAGCAAATTGACATTAGACATCATTTCATTCGAGATCTATTAGAGAAAAATATCATACGTATAAAATTCATAAGAACTGAAAAATCAACTTGCAAATATTTTTATCAAGTCATTAGATTATGAGAGATTTTTCACCCTACGATGATCTCTCAGTGTTTGTATTTTATAATATTAGTTATCAATGTGGTTACATTCGTGACCACATTTGTATTCACTGTATATTTATTAGGCATTTTTATTTCTTTCTTTTATAATTTTTTAGGCATAATTGTACAGCATTGCACAACTGTTCTTCTTAATTTCTTCTATGAATTTCACCTTCGAAGAATCTCATTTTTCTACAACTTGAATTGTTTTTCTGAGAAAGCTTATGGTTGATCGTAATGTTTCCTACAAAAAGTTTATAACTCAGTTGGTGTTGTTTATATCCAATAAAGGAAAGAGCTACCTTTCAAATTTCATAGAAATATTTTGGCCAATTCACATAAAAATATATATCAATTTTTGATCTTAAATAGTATCTCATTGATTATGATAATGTGAATAAAAAATTGAGGCTACTTTTATCAAAGCTGGTGCACTTGTGGATAAAAAATTGATCTCTTAAAAAGTGTGAAAGCTACCTGCTGAATATATCCTATTTTGTTTTGAGATCAATAGTATCTCTTAATAAAGACTTTTTGGAAACATATTTTCATATTTCAAAATGTTTTGATGAATGTAGTGTTTAATGAGGTGATATTGATGAATTCATTGGAAGTAAAACAGTTCTCTCACTCTCTCTCAAATATTTTTGGTTATACACTTTCATATTTTTTAGTCATCCAGTAGAACATGCATTCTTGGTAATTATATGTGCTCGTTGAGATGAAGTATCTGTGTGTGCTTATGTATGAAATTTTTTCTTAAAATTTCAAGAATTGATCTATTCTAGATTGTGGGTTGATTTAAAAAAAATCATAAACTTGTGATAAATCTTTGCATGCTTATCTGTGTGTAAGAAGTGTGGTATATTAGGTGTTTCCGTAACCTTATAAAATTTGTTAAACCTTAGTTTATTAGGACAACGGTTGCTTCTTATTTTCATATTTAACTATACCCTTATCCTTTGATTTTTCAACTTCCTAATCCTTACAATTTTATGATTCCTTGTAACCCTATTTTACAGTTTATCTCATATATATATTGTAACTCTCATTAGTTTTTATATTCATATCTCCCAGTCGCGAATTATTTTCCCTACATCGCTATTTGTCTCTCATCATGTCTTCCAAGTCTGGTTGTTCATGCCCTTTGCATTCGGTGAATTTTTCCCATAACGAACCTGTATTTCGTATTCCTCCCATTGATTATGAACATGTATGATGTTATGACCATGTGTCTGGACCCTCTAGGCTGGTGTGAGGTTCCCGGGGTGCGCCCGCGCCCCGCGCGCCCTTGGTTAGGGGTGCGCGTACGTGCGGATGCGGGACACCACTGCTCTCGTTCCACCGTCCCTTGTTTAGGGGAAGACGAAATCAAAAGTGCGAGAGGAGTGCTGTCTATGTTAGCGCGTTGGAATGCGCCTCGGTTGCCTTTTGCGGATTTTTAACCCAATATGAGAACTTGTGGTTTCCCGCATCAAGTTATCCCTTTTTTAGGGGATACCAGAATATGGGAATGTATTACCCTTTCATTCCCATTTTACTTTTTTTAGGGGAAAATGGAAAAGTGCAAAAAAGGATATTGCGACGCCCCCACTATGGATTTTATTACAAATAGCCTTATGGCCCGTTTCGGATCACTATGGGAGCTTTGGGTTTCTCGCATCAAGTTATCTCTTTTTTAGGGGATATCAGGATATGAGAATACATCACCCTTCCATTCTCATTCTTCCTTTTTTAGGGGAGAACGGAAAAGTGCAAAGAAGGAGTGTTGCGAGGTCCCACTGGATTCAAAAAGTTTAGAGTCGTCATCTTTATTTTAAGGCAAAAATAAAGCAAAACCAAAAAAGAAAGAAAAATAAACCAGAGAAAAAGAAACGGGTTTGGAGGCTAAGTTACGAGTTGGGAAGGTGCTAGGCACCCAACTCGCCCTTTCGGTCTCAAAAGTAGTTTTTGGCTGAAGTATGCTTATTGTTATATTTATTTAGCAAATAAATAAAGCATTAAAAGACAGGAAATTAAAACAGATACATCCGTGGCTACATTATTTACGGACTTACAGCCATTTCCTTACAATAATTACAAATGTATTTAAAAATATTTGGCCATTATAACGGCTCTTTTACATAATATTTCCTATTCTAATCCGGGCAGCACAACAGCTTATATTGACTACATTGTGCCGGATTTAAATAACAACTTTAAAATAATAAATAAATAAATTGACAAGTAAATAAATAAAATAAAATAAACGCCCTTAAAGGCTTTTACCTTTTAGAGCGATAGTGTGATCACTCTGTCCTTCAAGGAGAGGGAGTCTTTTTTGTTGTTTGTTGTGTGGTTGTTGTTTTGATTTGGGCAGAGTGACTGCTTATTTTGGAAGGTTTTGGCTCGTTCGCTCGGGCAGAGTGACGGCTTATTTTGGTAGGTTTTTGTCTTTTTGGTTGGGCGGAATAACGTCTTAGTTTTTGTGTTTTTCAGCTCATTACTCGGGCAGAGTAACGGCTTACTTTGGGATTTTTGGGCCGGGGAAGTAAGGTGGATACCTAACTACTAGGCTAGGGATCACTTATAACCGGTGGATTTAAGTTTTGGCGGAGTTTGGACGGGGTTTGGAGTCTTTTGGTGGGCTACACACACCTATCTCGCACCTCTCGCTAAAATTTCTCTCGGCCTCGAAAAAACGCAGAGAGAGAGAGAAAGAGCAACAGAGCTTCGTTGCGATTTTCTGATCGATTTCTTGAACCACTGAGAAAGGAGCCCATCTCTCTTATTTATAGGTGGGACGAGGGAGTCATCGGTCATTTGTGAATTTCTTCAGCCGGCTACCTTTGATTGTACCACGACCTTTACGATTTGTGCATTGCGTTAAGTGAGAGGCCTACTATTCACTCCTTGGCGCCGACACATGGTATCCTTGGCGCGGCGCCCAGCTTCCTTTAAGGCCGCGCCAAGCTCCTGTTCCACTTTCATTTTTGACACTTTTACCCCTCACAATTTACTGTTTTGCGCATCCTGCTTTGCCTTTCGCATTTTTAACTCATGTAACTTGACATTTGTTAAGTTTGAACAGTTCTTTATATCACATGTCAGAGTCACATCCCATGGGTACGAAATTGAGGTGTCTACAGCTAAATGTACCTTCATCCAAGTCTTCATTCTTTTCCAAACCTGATTGTGACGACCCGACCCGGATTCCAACACGAAATCCCAAGGTCGTGCCGCTGGAACTAACTTAAGAAGAGGACAAGCACTTGTTAAACAGTAGTGCTAGTCAAACAGTCGAGCAAACTCGCTCTAAACATGAACATAACACCACACTAAAATACGGTATTTCAAAAATCGAATCAGCGGAAGCAATATAGGAAAGAAGTCCCAAGCTATGAAGCTCGAAACCAACGACAATGAAACCAAGAGAGACATTATCTCTCAAAGGAGGAAAAACAAAACTCGTGTGCCGCAACAATGCAAACGCCAATCAAACCATCGGCACTCCAGCCGGCGCTTCAACAGAACCAACTCGATATAACAATTACCCAACGGCTAAAGCATACCGGGTCAACCAACAACTATAAAAACTAGAATAAGGAAATTCCCCAAAGCTACTACGTGTCAGGAGACAACCGAAATAAATACTAAAACCACAAACAAGGCACGACACAACACGTCGGCCCAAGAAAACCCAATACAAATACCCAAGTATTCTACCCAATGAAGTCTAATTAACTTTACAAAATGTCGATGTCACAAGAATAGCAAAGTACATTAAATCAATGACAATGCTAAAAAGGAACAAGACTCCACAAGCGCTACTCGGGAAAGTCGGTACGCTACAAACACGAACCACGGTCTAACCTCGATCTATCGACCACCGCGCTACATACCACGATCTACTCGACCTCGCAGATCGATCGCAACTAAAAACAAGTACGTGATGAGTCATAATGACCCGATGCGCTACCACAATATATATGCAACATATAATTATGTAACATAAACATAACCATAGTGTCATTTATAAATGACGTAAAAACCCGTGAAGAGGCGTCGTATCGCTTTCGATACTCTACAAGATATCCACTCCTTCTTACTTACTAAACCGTCCAAATGAACCGGGTGTAATTCCTGTTCGAGACACAAATCAAATGAATTAGAAGGTAGTTCCCACAAAACATCATATGCAAGTATACATATCATTATATATACGAATCAAGCTATTCACATTTACCACGTGTAAGGGTGCATGTTTATATATATACACATATATCGGTATGTATATCTCTAAATACACATATCAAATCTCCCATAAAATCATCATGCATAAGTGTGCATATCTATATATATGCACATCAAGTCTTTCATATATATCTCATATACAAGTATGCATATATCTATATATACATATCAAATCTCTCATATATCATCAGCCAATACAAACATGGTCAATAAGATCTCATGTTCAACTAACACTTTGTTATCACATAAGTGCCCATAGGAAACCTCATAAGGGATAGAGAAGATACCAAATCACTGTCGTCGTATTGCTCCTGCAATCACAACTGTTAATCATATCGTGCTAATGATACCGTGTTCAGGTATCAAAGTACCGAGCTCTTTCTCGGTCCGAGTTCTCTACTCGGGGAAAATAGCACTAGCCAATGTGCTCAATTGGTTACGACAAAGGGGCTACTTCCCACTGTAGCTAGCGGTGGAGGTGTGTGTGAAACCCGAATCCGGTACGGCGATACATTACAATCACGAATCCCATAATTCGTGAAGGCAATGCATCGTCCCACCATCATCATGAAAACTGTTGGTCCCGAAGTAGGCTCAATCTAGGCTAGAAGGGGGGGGGGGTTGAATAGCCTAGATATGTTTTTATAAAACGTTTTCGTAAACTCTTCTTAAAGATTTCTTAGAGAGGATTAAATAGAAGAGTTTAGGCAGCGGAAACAAAATATATTAAGAATTAGCAGGACTGCTGTTAAGGTAGTGCAAAAACTGTAATTGTTAAACACAAGCAGTTAAGTGGAGTAATAAGAACAGTTCAGACAGCACACTGAGATTTGAAGTGGTTCGTACTGTGAATAGTACTACATCCACTACCAAAGTGGTTAGCTTTGGATTTTAAAAGTGCACTTGTTTATCCACTAGGTTTATGATTTAGATCTCTAATGGATCGTGTACAAAATGAGTTTTTAACCAAGTGTATAAAGGTGAGAGAGACAATCAATGAATAATTGTTCTCTTCACGTGCGTAATTAAAGAACGCTTTAAAGACAAACTAAATGAAGCTGAAAACGAATTTAAGATGGCAGATCTGTAGTTTGAAAGTTTGGTGAAGTGTTAGTCCTTGTCCTTTGATCTCTTGAATGCTTGAGTATTGAAGATGAAGCTTGAGAGTTAATTGCGCAAGAGTTATGTCTTCAGATCTTCAAAACCTAAATATATACCAGGAAAAGATCTTTTGACCGTTGGTCTGAGTTCAGAGATAATTGTGTCCAACGTTCCTTTGCATTAAATGCAATTCGGCGCTTTGGGAGAAGAAACACCACGATCGAGATGCGGTGCGAGAAAACATTACTAAACGAGTAATGTTTCGAACTTTGCGCTTTGCGGCTTGGAAAGTCTTCTTAGCCAAAACGGGTAATGTCTTCGCCTTCGATTTCAGAAACAAGCCGATGCTTGTCATCATGCGTAGTTGACTTCTTAAAAAAAATCTGTTGAAGACATAATGACTAGATATTTTCGAAAATATCTAAATAGGTGTACACGTGTCATTGTTTCTTGATTTTGGCCAATATTGATTTTCTCCGGATTTTGAGCGCACTTCAAAGTCCGCCGATCTTTAAGGATCCAGAGAAGCTTGTTGTTTGGCGCCTAAGAACTAACACTTAGAAACTATTCTAAACACAAGGATTCTAAGACAAGCTTGCCACACTAATCACGCTTGCATCTTTTAGCCTACTATAATAGAATCGTAAGATGACTCAACCAAATCTAATCATAGGAATCAACAATCTCCTCCTATTTGGTTGATGTCATCATCTCGCCTACGAAAGCGTATTCTTGAATCATGCACCGAGATAATAGTATGTCTTAAGGAAATTTTATTAAGAGCGACATACCTCTCGTAACGTAAGTCTTAGTAGAGATAGCTAGACTAAGTACTTACAGGATAAAAGCATTAAGATAAAGTACTAAGAAAAGCAAGGTTTAAATCTATGAGATAAGTATGCAAGGTAATATAAAGATTTAAACGCAAGTTTAAATTGAGCGTATATATCAAGATGAAGTAATTTAAACTTAGAAAGAAACTTAAGACATCTGTGATTAAACAAGTCGCTTAAATGCAGGTTTTGGTAAAACAACATAGTTTAACATCGAGATACGTAACAAAATACCACGTAATCGAAGAGATTAGCCGAGTACGCTTCGCTCTAAGTAGTCTCCAACCCATTCTCGATTCGCTATTGAGGCGTTTCTCGTGCGCTCCTCAATCGTGGCTTGATTCAAGAAGTGAGTAGCTCTCCTCCCCGATGGCACCAACCCTACGCTGCTCGCCAGCCAGCTCTTGCAGACGGCTTCTCGACGAGGCGAAGATTGGTGAAATCGCAACTTCGCGTCGGCTAAGAATTGCTCGAGCCATGCCGGTTTTGAGCTCATTGAAAAGACCACGAATGCTGATTTGTTGAGAGTGCAAAGATCCCGATCGAGCGACTTGTTGATCTTGAACTAGGAACCCGTGAGTGGTGAAGGCCCGGCAAAGTTGTCGCTCACTAGTTGATCAACAATCTTCCCGATGTCAAAAATGGTGGCATGAGTAGCATTGAGGTCCGTAGTTGAGCACATCAATCTGCTGCCATAGAAGAAACGCCCTGTTGAGCCGGGCGAGCCGGTCGTTGTTTGCTCGAAGAAGCTCCGAATGGCGTGATCGCATGGTAGGTAGAGAAGGGTTAAGGTTAATGGAGATATGGCTGGTGGAAGGATGATGAGCAGGGTTTGGAGAAGAGGCAGATGAAGCAGGGGAAGAAGGTGGAGGAGAAGAGGGTTTGGAATCAACCTCAATGTCAGTGGCTAAGCTGCTGACAGAGAAGTGAGAAGCAGAAGAGGAAGAGGATGCTTCTAAGAGGTAAGAAGGAAAGGGATAGTCGGGTAGAAGGACAAAGTTAGAGGGGAAGTAGAAGGATAGAGGAGGTCCGAAATAGGAGGAGAAGTCAAAGAGAAAGGAATGGAGCGTAAGGAGATGGAAGGAAAGAGAATCGTAAAGATCGAAGAGATGGAGATAGGGGTAAGGTATTGAGAGATAGGAGGGAAGATCTCGGGTAGAAAAGCGGTTTGATAAAGAAGAGTAGAGATGTGAGGGGCAAGATGAGAGAAGTGGTCAGGCATAGAGAAGGAAGGAGAAGAGGTAGATGGAGCAGAGTTTGAAAGAACGGGTACAATGGCTAAGGAGGTGTCTGGAAGAATGGTGGAGATGGGTTCATGTGAATGGGGTGGAGAAGGGATAGAGTCTCGAGGTGGAGAGGGTGATGGAGCCACGCACTTCTTACGAAGTCTCGCTTTTTGGCTTTGGAGCAGTGAAGAATGCTCCTCCTCAACAACAAAGCCAGGGTGAAGAGGGAACAGGGAAGAAGGAGTGGCAAGAAGCTCCTCCCAAAGCCAGCGGGCCGTGAAGAAGTGAGGGGGAGGAAGAGGATATGGGAGAAGAAGGTGGGATGAATGGAATGAAGGGTTCGTAAGGCTCAGCGCTTTTGACTTACGCCATGAGGGCGAGAGGAGCAAAGATCGTGATCGCCAGCTCTTCAGTACGTGAGCCGGAGCAGATCAACAAAGCAGAGACCTTTTCTTACGTCGACCATGAGGTTCAGCAGGATTGGCAGCAGCATTTGAAGAAGAAGCTTTCCTCTTCTTGGGAACCGGCCTCAAGAGCGTAAGAGATCCTTTCTTCTGCTTGTGAGTTGAGGTAGGAGCAGAGCAACAGCCTTGAGGAGCAGCCTTCCAGCCAGCCTCCTTGATAGCTTCTGGCTAGTCCGCTGGCCATGAGAGAGTCTATGGTAGTCTCGTGATTGATTTTAATAATCTTGAGTGGAGGGGCTTCAAGGCATGTACAATGAGCGAGGAGGAAGCCCTTGTTGAGCTCTCTTTTCGCTTTCGAGCTTGTGAGTGTTGACAATGAATGTGCTCGTGAATTGGATGGATTGCTTGATTTTCTTCATCTCAAAAGCGAAGAGGCGAGTATGGAATTGAGTGTTGGCTCGAATGAGACAGTTAAGAAGACGAACAAAGGGCCGCTTCTGCTGAGAAGACTTCTGGACAGCAACGACAGCATCACAAATCATGTCAAATAATATTTGTGCCCGCTTGAGTCGCTTGTTCAAGATGACAAGCAGAGGTGTATTCCAAATGCTGGATGTCATGACGCCATGGGTGCCATTCTTGAAGATCATACTCTTGTCAAACGATGGCCGAGAAAGTAGGCATCATCTTCAAACGTATTCTCTTCAGCTTAGCAGCCAGCCTTCCCTTGAGTTCTTCGCCACGCATGTAGGACCATGCAAGAGCCTTTTCTGGCCAAGGAGTGAAGTAGGGCCGTCGAATTCCACGCCAATAATTTTGGCAATTCTGGAAGCAGTGATAGTGATAGTGACTGTTCTAACAACAGAGGTGATAGAAGATTTCGAGTCATTGAGAACAAATTTTCTCGAAAAATTCTTCCACCAAGAAGTAGTCAAATCAACATCACCTAGCATAAACAAATGCAGTAATCCCGCATCGGTTCAGTCATCTACAATTTTGACCCCGGCCGCATAGGCACGAATGTATGGTTCACAATACACATCCCCTGATGATACATAGTTGGGGGCAATTTTGGAATGTCGAGTCGATGTTAGAGGTTTGTGTAGAATGGCGTGTCAAGAAGTACCACCTAAGAAATCACATAACAATAAATTAGGGCAAGAACTTAAGATTTAAAAAAATGAGCAAAGCGAAGCATTAAGCCCTAAAAATGTCTGGACAACTCATGGAATGCTATATGCAGGCAAAATATAACTCAAAATACTGAAATCGACAGTTCAAGAACATTTATAAGAGGATATTATCAGAAATGAACAGCAAAAATTTGAAGATTTAACATTTATGAAGCTAACAAGCTACATGAACAAATAACAATGGCGTAACTACAGATGAGATAGCATAACTTAACTCGCACCGAGATTACGTGAGTTAGGTTCGAAATTTCTTACCATTTTCGAAGATTTGCAGAAGAAGAAGACGAAAATGAGGTGAATCTGCAGAATTAACTATCGAACAGGGCGAAGAAGGCAGAAATTTTTAGAGAGAAGAAAACTTTAGAGAGAGAGAGAATAGAAAGAGACAGTTTTGGTAAAAAGAGCTTTTTGGCGGTTGAGGGTTTATAAAGGGCGTGCCATCAATATAGAGACTTGTGAAACGTCATTAAGTCTGACGCCTTTTAGATGACAAGACTTGATGAATGACGGCTTTTAGGAAAGAGAAAAGTGCCTTTTCAAATATTCACTCAACCAATTTCGAAACTAGTCCCTCAAAATTTGCATAAGCCTCCCTCTCAAAATTAAAGTTTAAAAAGCGTATTTATCTTCCAGTGACTGTAGAAATCCTTGATTTGAAAGTAATAAGTCTGCTTAAGTTAAATTTGCAAGTCTGCTTAAAATAAATTTTCAAGTCTGCTTAAAATAAAATTTTAAGAAAAATTATTTTGGAAATGTTACATATTATAAAAAATTAATTTTAGATAAAATTTAAGCAGTCGGGTCAAGCATACCAAGCTTTCCCTTAGATAAGCAAACCTGTCTCGCTTCTAGAGCTTTGGTGAAGATGTCTCGCTAGTTGATGGTCGCTTGAAATATACTTCATACTAATGTTTCTTTTTCTACATTGTCCCTTAGAAAGTGATATCGAACATCGATATGCTTTGTCTTGGAGTGCATCACGGATTGTATGTGATAGAGATCGCCGAGGTGTTATCACACATGATCGGGCGCCTCGCTACTTTGATGTCGTAGTCCACCAACCGTTGTTTGATCCAAAGCGCTGACAAGCAGCCTACCGCCAGCCTATGCACTCGCCTGGGTAGAGTTTGAAACGATGCTTGTTTCTTGCTAGCCCAAGAGACGAAGTCTGCCTCCTAGAAATTGACAAGTTCCACTAGTGCTTTTTCTCGTCAATCCGCAACCAAAGATAGTTCAAGGCCGAGTATCCAACCAAGTTGAAAGAGGATTCCTTAGATACCGATACCTAAGTTGGTGGTGTCTGATACGTATTTGATGATTCTTTTGGCTGCAAGAAGATGTGACTCACGAGGGTCTGCTTGAAATCTAGCACACACCCCAACAAAGATACACTATGTCGTCCGCCGGGCGGTGAGATAAAGCAGATCCGATTATCCCCTATAGTGGGTGATATCAACTTTCTTCCCCAGTAGTCCTTTGTAAGTTTGCATCTAGCAGCCTATTGAGTATCAAATGTGTTTGTCAAGCTTCCAATCCAAATTTTTTGACAAGATCTTTAGCATACTTGGATTGGTCGATGAATATTCCTTTTGTTGGATCGTTGAATTTGAAGACCCAAGAAGAATGTGAGTTCTCCCATCATACTCATTTGAAACTTGCTACCATAAGCTTTCAAATCGCTACACAGCCTTCTCATTTGTGGATCCGAAATGATATCATCAACGTAAACTGCATACTCAGAGAATGTCCTTTGTGCTTGAGAATGAAGAGAGTGGTGTCAATCTTCCTCGCATCTAATCCTTGTTCAACCAAAAATTTGGATAAGGTTTCATACTGTGCTCGAGGAGCTTGCTTAAGACCATAGTAGAGCCTTCTTAAGCTTGTAAACATGAGTTTTTTTCCCTTTTCTACAAAGCTCGGAGGTTGAGCAACGAAACCGCTTTCTTGAAGATCTCCATTAAGAAATGCGCCTTGACATCCATTTGATAAAGACAAAGTCTCAGTATGTAGCATAGGCTAAGAAGATTCTCGATGGCTTCCAATCTTGCTACAGAGCGAATGTTTCATCATAGTCGATCCTTCTTCTTGGCGATATCCTGTGCAACAAGTCTTGCTTTGTTTCTTACTATGTTTCCATCCTCATCCTTCTTGTTTCTCGAACACCCATTTTGCCAATGACAAGATGATCAAAGCAAGCTGGGGACTAGCTTCCATACTTGGCATCGCTCAAATTGTCAAGTTCTCTTCTTGCATGGCTTCCACCAATTAACTTGGATCTTGAAGAGCTTCTTCGATCTTCTTGGCTCTTC